>CANNZV010000242.1:0-355583 GCA_947561585.1 Caprella mutica
GTATCGGTGCATCTCTAGTAAATTCCATTGTGTCAATTATTTTATTTAAGATTGAAAAAAGAGCTGAACTTACCTTATAGGTACTTCATATTGAATAGCATCATGTCCTCTTCATCATATAAAGACATGTTAAAGTTTGAACTGAATATCCTTGATTGTTTGATACATACAAAATTTCTTAATCGAGTTTCCTTTTGGAATGTGTTGAATAATTATAATCCTGAAAAGAAAACAAAAGTTTTGACATATATAACAAACAAATTCATGAACATATATAAAAATAGCCTAGTTAGTAACAATATCCAGAGGGAGGAATACAGATTATCATAAACAAACTCACAATTTTTAGCTATTTATAATTTTTTAATAATGATTACACTGTGTATATATGAAAATTAACACAAGAACATAGGTAGATAATTGATAGAACACCAGTTATCTAAATAAATAGGAGTGATATTAGCCACTTCCATACTATGCAAATTTCTATTTAATGTCCTAAACATTATTGAGTTTTAGCATGACAATATGGAAAAATATGCTTTAAATTCAAATATCTATCAAAGTTTCTTGGATTATCTGACCATTTGAGATACTTTGTAAAATATCTCATTGGTCAAAGGACTCAAAACAATGACACTGGTGAATGAGCAAGGATTTTGACTCTGAATAATATAGTATATAATAACCACCCAGCATCATCTTTTTAAGTATGGCCATCATGATCAAATAACGGAACCATCTCTGAACTATGACTTAAGCACTATTTTTCTACTCAATGCATTAGTTTAAGTTGTAATAGGAGAGTGCACTTAAAATTCTACACATGTTGCTAATAGAAGAATAGACGAGATAATTAAATAGGGTGTAACAGGTGTGAAAAAAAGTGTCGTGTGTACCTTGCGTCAAAAAAGTCACCTCCTGCATCAGAAGAAAGTCACCTCCTGCGTCAAAAAATAGTCACCTCCTGCGTCAAAAAATAGTCACCTCCTGCGTCAAAAAATAGTCACCTCCTGCGTCAAAAAATAGTCACCTCCTGCGTCAAAAAATAGTCACCTCCTGCGTCAAAAAATAGTCACCTCCTGCGTCAAAAAATAGTCACCTCCTGCGTCAAAAAATAGTCACCTCCTGCTTCCATGGGAAAATAGGAATTAATTCAAAATTTTAAGCCAATTAAACATATCTGAATTTTGACCTCTTGAAATTTAAGCCAATTAATTGGCTTTAACTGACATACTCAGTCTGCAAAGATGCATGAAGTTGTGAAATTTATCCGGTGACTATTATGGCCTCGAAATTAGTGTCCTGAATTATCTGGCGACAATTTCTTAATCAATTCCCTATGTTTACATGTAATTATTGGAGAGTGTTTTGAGATTTCTGGCCATTTTAGAGAGAAATTTAAAAATCTTTTGGAAAGAATTGCTCCAAAACTTGAATATTTGAAGACTGATTGTGCATGTTTTGCAGACTGGTTTGTAACATGGAAGAAAAGTGACCTCCGACAAAGAAAAGCGACCTCCGTCACAGATGAGCGACCTCCGTCACAGATGAGCGACCTCCGTCACAGATGAGCGACCTCCGTCACAGATGAGCGACCTCCGTCACAGATAAGCAACCTCCGTCACAGATAAGCAACCTCCGTCACAGGAAAGCGACCTCCGTCACAGAAAAGCGACCTCCGTCACAGAAAAGCGACCTCCGTCACAGGAAAGCGACCTCCGTCACAGAAAAGCGACCTCCGTCACAGAAAGCGACCTCCGTCACAGAAAAGCGACCTCCGTCACAGAAAAGCGACCTCCATCACAGAAAAGCGACCTCCATCACAGAAAAGCGACCTCCATCACAGAAAGCGACCTCCGTCACAGAAAAGCGACCTCCGTCACAGAAAAGCGACCTCCGTCACAGAAAAGCGACCTCCGTCACAGAAAAGCGACCTCCGTCAAAGAAAAGCGACCTCCGTCAAAGAAAAGCGACCTCCGTCAAAGAAAAGCGACCTCCGTCAAAGAAAAGCGACCTCCGTCAAAGAAAAGCGACCTCCGTCAAAGAAAAGCGACCTCCGTCAAAGAAAAGCGACCTCCGTCAAAGAAAGCGACCTCCGTCAAAGAAAAGCGACCTCCGTCAAAGAAAAGCGACCTCCGTCAAAGAAAAGCGACATCCGTCAAAGAAAAGCGACATCCGTCAAAGAAAAGCGACATCCGTCAAAGAAAAGCGACATCCGTCAAAGAAAGCGACCTTCGTCAAAGAAAAGCGACCTTCGTCAAAGAAAAGAGACCTTCGTCAAAGAAAAGCGACCTTCGTCAAGAAAAGCGACCTTCGTCAAAGAAAAGCGACCTCCGTCAAAGAAAGCGACCTCCGTCAAAGAAAAGCGACCTCCGTCACAGAAAAGCGACCTCCGTCACAGAAAAGCGACCTCCGTCACAGAAAAGCGACCTCCGTCACAGAAAAGCGACCTCCGTCAAAGAAAAGCGACCTCCGTCAAAGAAAAGCGACCTCCGTCAAAGAAAAGCGACCTCCGTCAAAGAAAAGCGACATCCGTCAAAGAAAAGCGACATCCGTCAAAAAAAAGCGACATCCGTCAAAGAAAAGCGACATCCGTCAAAGAAAAGCGACATCCGTCAAAGAAAGCGACCTTCGTCAAAGAAAAGAGACCTTCGTCAAAGAAAAGAGACCTTCGTCAAAGAAAAGAGACCTTCGTCAAAGAAAAGCGACCTTCGTCAAAGAAAAGCGACCTCCGTCAAAGAAAAGCGACCTCCGTAAAAGAAAAGCGACCTCCGTAAAAGAAAAGCGACCTCAGTCAGTCAAAGAAAAGCGACCTCAGTCAGTCAAAGAAAAGCGACCTCAGTCAGTCAAAGAAAAGCGACCTCAGTCAGTCAAAGAAAAGCGACCTCAGTCAGTCAAAGAAAAGCGACCTCAGTCAGTCAAAGAAAGGTTTCTAGTGAAAGTAAATTAATTTTACTGCTCCATTTATCTAAATTGTAAAACTATGTTGACTCTCTAAATATAGCTAGTGCCAAAATTTACATGAGAATAGGTACCAAAATATATTGAAACTGTCAAGATGCATCTTATATAATCTGAATAATCATCATGCCATGTTCAAGAGACTGGCAGATTGTTAGCCAATTTCAAGCCAAAATTGAAAGATTCTGAGACATGTCAATCTTGGCTCATTTCTTAAAATTTTAGGCCAAATTAACATGGAACATAGAAATTAAATTAAATCAAAACATTAAGCCCAGACTGTAGGAACTGGTAAACTGTTCTCCAAAAAATCTTCTGTTTTGGCTTCTGTTCTCAGTCAAATTAATGCAAATATAGGTGAAAACTAAGGACTGTCAGACTGTTATTACAGAAAATGTAAAAATGTCCCATATTCTGTAGACTGGCATTAAGCCAATTAGACATATCTGAGTTTTGACCTTTACAAATGTAACTTATTATGTAAGGCTGAGGGTCAATTAATTGGCATCAACAGATTAACTGGCATATTTTGTATACAATAATACAGAGATCTCTTTTAATAATCGAAGTAAAATTCAGGTAAATAGATATAGCTTGTATAGGTACTAGCCAGTCTGCAGAATATATGACATTTTAACATTTTCTGTGCAAACAATCAATAATTTCCTCCTACATTTACATGTATTTTACTGAGAACATGAACATAAGTCAAAATGTAGGATATCTTGGAGAACACTTTACCAGTTCCTGCATTCTGGATAGATCATAGGTAGGAATGAATTCAAAACTATTTTAGAAAATTCAATATACCTAGTAGTCAGTCAAGACTCTAGCGACTGCGAATATCTATCTCTCTGACTCAATTAATGTCCCAGTCTGTATTTTGTGGTAATTTTCACCGACATGTCGGTGGAATTTTTTGCCTTTGAAAATAATATTCTGGCAAAGTCGGTGGATTTTTATAGCCATTTATTCCAATAATCCTATGTTACCATTAATTTTTGGTGGATAAGTTAGAAAAAAGTTGCTGGATCAGCCAAATTAATAGAAATTTATAGTCTAGTGGATTTTTTCAACTTTTAAAAAGTCAAGTGGAATTTGTGCCCCAAATACAGACTGGTATAATGCCCAGACTGTATTTCATGGTAAATTCCATCCACTTGTCAGTGGAATTTTTCCCCTTCGAAAATAATATTATACTAGTAAAGTCTGTGGATTTTAGCTATTTAGGTATTCCTATGTTAGTATAACTATAATGTTACCAACTTACCATTATTTTTTTTTATTTTTGGTGGCTAGGTAAATAAAAAAATGTTGGTGGCTCATTCGAATAGCTATCTTAGTATCTATCATGAAATAGGTAGGTAGGGATGTATTTTTCTGATTTTTCTTTCAGCTTTTTGGAAAAGTAATTGGAATTTTGTAAACCAAATACAGACTGGTTGTGGATTCACATCATTCAGGTACCATCAGACTATCAGTCATAAATTTGAAACAACAAATATCAATTCACTACATTTCTACATATAGGTAGGTCCTATCATAAATCATCTTTCAATCTACCTATGATCTATCTGATAGAACGTATGGTGGGTGCGCCGTGATCTGGTGCGCCGCTCATCTTTTAGATACGTATCAATATAGGCTATACTGGCGACTTTTTTCACATTGCACACTTTGAAACATGGCTACGGTATACCTATAGCTATCAGAATGTGTGGACGAGTGGACCATTTAAAATAGAAGCCAACTAATTTGCTTAACTGACATCGGTAGTACTCTATAACTAATAACTTGAGTCGCCTGTTGGCTGTGGGTAGCTAGTACATAGATATGTCACAGTGGGAGTAACTTGGACATAGGCTACTTGGAGTACATGTTACAGTGCATTTCCTGATACCTATGTGCTAGTACATTACACATAGCTAGGTGAAAAATCATTTATTGTCAGATAGATAACTGGTGTCATGAGTAGCCTAGTAGGCACCTAGTTAGGTAGGACCGTAGGTAGTGAATTTCAAAACCCAAAAAAGTACAAATTAGCTATAGGCTTTATTATATAATATATAGCCTAGCATAGCTATTTTTTTTTTTCAATAAGATACAATAACCACTGAACTCTTAAATACTATACACATGATAGATACACAATTCCACTTTCACCAATAAATTAATAACTTAAAACATTAATTCACCACAGAACCTTATTTTAAACTAGAAACTATTGAAAATACGGCAGGTTCAATGGTTCTCAATAAAAAAATCTGATATTTTTCTTTAGAACGTACAAAATAATTGTTCTATATATTTCGTTTTGCAACCCTGTTTATAATATTTTCAGCATGGAAATGATTTTATCTTTAAATAATTATTAAGAATGACTGATTTTTTCAATAATGATTTCGTGTTATTTGGTATTCTTGTATTCCAATATACCTATTTAGATGGCGCGGATGAAGAACAAATACATGATTAATGTTACCTATAATAATATTAGTATATAATTTTAACTGGTTAGTTATTGCAATTATTTCACTTATAATATTGAATCGTTGTTAGATGAACCAAATTAATTTTCTGTACTAACTATATAGGTTAGTTATTGCAATTATTTCACTTATAATATTGAATCGTTGTTAGATGAACCAAATTAATTTTCTGTACTAACTATATCTATATGCAGTATATTGTATGCATTATATACAATATATACATTTTGGAGTAAACTTATTAAACTAAGGCCAATGTCAGCTTGTTTATAAGAATGTCATTATATATTCTATATACATATGATATATTTTATATATTCTCACATGCCAAAAGTTTAATTTGACGAATAATAACCTACATCAGGGTAAATAATTACCTAATATCTTATAAATTGAAAACATTATATGCAATGGTAGTTTAGTATGCTTATAATTTATCTTTATAAATCATTTTATCTATAATCAAGCATCAGCACTTTGATATTCATGGAAATTATTTAAGAATGTCTCCTGTAACTACGATTCTCAGTCATATGTACGCATGGAAGTACTATTAGAACCTACATGATCGATGTGTGAGTCTGATGAGAGCTGTTTCAGTTCATTCAGTGAGAAGAAACAGAAAAACTGTATTCTGATAAAGCCTGATATCAACATTGTCAGACTTCACTATTGCTTTGATCTTCTATAAGTGTTACTTAAAAAAATTTAGTGGTTCACTCTGACTAATGAGAAATATAAAAACGCATACAAATTACTCAATGATATCCGTGGTTAAATAAATATTAGGTAACAATAGATTTAATATAAAACTGAATGAGCCAAACCATAGCTGAGTACCAAGAACAATAGTGATTAATGTTTATTTTATATTAGGGCTATCCACCAATTAATTAACTATAGCTATTATTACCTATTATTAGCTACACTATCGATAAAGAAGTTGTATTTTTGTTCAAATTAATTTGTTGGATTATGATTCATGAGCAATATGTGGTGCTTCAATCTCTGGAGATTTTAGCCAATATTATCGACTATAAACTCTGAAGATTTTCTATGCTCTGTTCTCCAGAGTTTTCGGCAGATAATAACGCGTCAAACCTCCACAGATTATCTCGTCCTTATACTGCAGTGGCCTCCGTAGGTCGCGGTAAACATTTGTAGAAAGCAGAGATTATCTGCTGAGCGCTGCTTAGAAATGCTGAGACTGCCATAAACTACAGTAAAACGTCCGCTATACTGCACCAAATTTTAACTGGGTAACTTCATTTCTGCTCTGTCATCTTTACTTGATTAACTTCTTAATATTGATGCAATACTTGGAATTGTAATAATATTTTGGAATCATAGATGTCATATTAAAGGATTTAAGTCGATTTTTTGTTTCCATTTTTTAATTACTTGTTACTTCAGCCGATATATAAATTAATACTGTAAAATAATTAATATGATCATTCATAAGGTTGTATATTTAAAAAACCTAAATTAAATATTTATCAAAAAGCAATGGAAACTAGGTTGCTGATCAGTTATCAATAATGGTTAATTTTTGGTCTGTTATCTTTACTAAAGCTTCATTTCTGGTCAGAATTATCTTTACTATAGTTTCATTTATGGTCTGTTATCTTTACTAGCTTCTATTTTGGTCCGTTATCTTTACTTGGTTCATTTCTGGTCCGTCGTGTTTTCTTGTTCCCTCCTGTTTTCTCAAATAATGCGCATAATCTTCAAGCATTGAAGAAATATATTAAAAAAAGAATCAAGATTTTTCGAAAGATTTGATATCTCAAAGCTCGGGCGACACCCCACACTGAAAGAAAAGTGTACTTAACCGAACCTATATATAGTTTCATACAAACCACAATGTTGGTCATTTTTAAACCATACCACAGCTGTTGTTTGAATCAAACATCATGAATTTATAATATAATTTTAACTACATGCATGTACTTTATCTTACCTACATCTATCACAATTCTAACTACAGCTGAATGTCTACATCTATCACAATTCTAACTACAGCTGAATGTCTATTTTACCTACATACATGCAATTCAAACCACAGCTGTGGTTAAACATTACCTACATGCTTATGAATTAAACTACAGCTGGCTGTCTATTCTACCAACATGAATGCAATTCGAAACCTCATGTAAAAGAATATTTAACTGATAAACTAATCCTTCAAACTACAGTCGCTAAGCAATTTTACCTACATGCATTTTGTTTTAGTCACTTGGATAATGTTTACTTTAGCTACACTCGATTACAAAATACTGTAGTAATCAAATTCAGAAGAATACATATATAATTTAGCATGAAGATTAACTAATAAATATAGAGTGATAATATTTCTGTTAAGTTAGTTAAAATAGATACAATATTTATAATTAAATTGGATATTTAGCAAATCTTTCCATATTTAACAAATCAATGTAATAAACTCAAAAGTAATGAATTACATTTAATATAAAATGAACAATTTCAGAAACACACTTTATTTGGTAAACACTAGTAAGAAGAAAATTATTAGTTTCTCAGAAGCTAGAAAAATTGAAGAAGTTACCAATTTATGTATTATTAAATATGAATAAAATATACAAGAAACATAACAGTTCTTTTCAAACTCATTTAATAGATTACTAAATTTGAGAACACACCATCAAAGGAGAAACTGCAACTAGATTATAACTTGAAAGATAGATTATAACTCGAAAACTAGACTATAACTCGAAAACTAGACTATAACTCGAAAACTAGATTATAACTCGAAAACTAGATTATAACTCGAAAACTAGATTATAACTCGAAAACTAGATTATAACTCGAGGAATCAAGAAAAAGTTGTATATAGTTATGTTAAAAAAGCCTAAAAAAGCCTAAATAAAGCTAACCTTGTAGCTCCAAGATTTAAATACCCAAACAAATAAAAAGTCATTTAGTAGTTCATGAAATGAATTGTTCACAGCTAGCTATTTCTCAAAGTGACTCACCAAAACAGTGACGCATGGTTCTTTCAAATCATACATTGAATGAATATTGTACAATGATGTTCACAGTAATGTAAAAATGTTTCAGCACTCCTTGCAATATTACAAATTCAAAACTTGGGACAGTTTGTAACTCTACATCAATCGCCTTCAAAAAGTGTTGGCACCCAAAACATAATGTCATCAGAGGATACTTGATCAACTTCAGAAGACTTTGAAGACGGGTGGCTGGAATGAGACTCAGAAGGATGATTACTTCTCTTTCCACCTATGCTCTTCAATAGTTAGCCATATGACTGAAAAGAAAATTACGAAGCATCAATTAATGAAGATTTTCCCATTCATAGTTAGCTAGAAGTCAAATAAATAGGTAAAACTTACAGAAACTTACCTCTAAAAGTTAACACCAACATCATCAGCAGTTGGTGGCCTCAATCTCTTGTTGTTGTGATGATGTTAGCAAAAGTATGCAAGCCACCTTAAAAGTCTTCATTAGAATGTCTCTGGTGTCTGCAAAATATATGGAATTAGGAAATAGTTGAGAATAGTTAGTACAATTGAGAGATTAAGGCTAATTACCGACTAGCTATGTAGCAATAATTAGCAAAAAAACTAAAATTCAGAATGAATATAGTGATAATTGTTAAAATAAGCCTCCGCAAGTGATATAAAACAGTCTTAGATTAAGTAACAGCAAGAACATATTTCCTTTATCCAATGGACTTCTCTAAATTAGAATTAAATATAGTAGATTTTAAAGATGAGAATGAATATAATTGAATGAGAAAAATAATAAATTAGCTATCATGCAGTTATTGATGACAACATAGAATTAAATGTAAAGATGTAGCTGCTAGCTACTGAATTTCAATCACTTTGTAGCTACTGTTACCAAAAATTCATATAGCTCTGAAAAAGAGCCATGTGAGAGTCATGGTATCTATAAAAAGATAAAATTCTATAAAAGCTGTGGGAGATTCTGAATTATGGGTTGATTTAATCCCAAATAATTAAATTGTTACCGAGAGCCAGAAAATAACTATCTCAAATCCAGTCTGCTGAATATTAATTTTTTTAAATATTTTCTGTGCATAAAAAACTTTTCTTTTTCAATTTACATTTTTGTTGAAAGCAAAATGCAAAATAGAGAATTCTAGAACAATTTACCAGTTTCAGCAGTCTGGTGTTTATATTAAAGTATTTGATAACATAGAATACACTATTTAAAAATTCATTTGGCATACAGTTGAATTTAATAAATGCATGGATTTTAAAATCCCATTAACAGATATAATATGCAACAGATTTTTAATATTATTTAACAATAATCAAATTAGATTTTTTTGAGATCAGTATCTATGGACTTTGATATATGATGATCACATCATATATCAAAGTCCATAGAAACTGATCTCAAAAAAATCTAATTTGATTATTGTTCTCAACTTCTCATTGAAATACAAGTAATATAAAAGAAACTTAAAAATAATTTTCACAGAAAAGGATGAAAAATATTCCATATTCTGCAGACTGCCAACAGAGCAATCAAATCATCAGAGATAATTATGAAATTTAGAACATAATTATAGCTACAGTCTGTAAGTGGTGTACAGAACTAGGTAGGTACTCTAACTTTAAAATTAAAATCATGAAAAAGCCAGCAAACAAATTAATTCAATTGACTAGTCTTCCATGCAGTGGGCACTAGGTAACTGTCTAACATTATTGATTTAGCAATTTTCCCTCAAAATATTAAAGGCAAAATAATGATAAATAAAGAATATGAATTTAAGATAAAAGAAAAACAACCCAGTTTACCATCAAATACAATCTGGGAGAACTGGTGAAAAAATTGGAGAGTTCATGGACCACATAATTTTACTTGGACATCAGTCTGTATTTTAACATTTTCTGTACAAACAGTTTTTAATTTCTTCTCTTATATACATGTATTTTGCTTAGAAGAGAATGAAAATAGAGGATTTCTTGGAAAGCACATTACCAGTTTCTGCAATCTGGCCAGGGCAGAGTCAGAGATTAAGAGTGACACTGTGGCAGACAGTCTGACAGAGACTTTAAAAAGTTCACACCAATATACTATATTGTAATTAGGATTATATTACATACAAGCACCCTAGAAGTAGAGGCTAGAGCAAACTAAAGATTATGGTCAGTTGCCTATAGGCTGTGCTGCAAGGTAGGTATAGGAGATTCTGCATTGGATCTTTTTCAATTATAAACAGCTAGGCTCACAGTGGCTAGGCTGATTTCCTATTTTATTATTTTTCAGAATGAATTGATCACAGAAAACAATTCTAGCCTATTTTATGTTCTGATTTATATCCCTATTACTATAAATTTAAGCACTGAGAATTGCTGAACTTAAATTAGGGTTACCACCAAAATACACACCTACCTTCATTGATATTTCACTGAAACTGACGCGCTATTCCAGTTTCCCCCCTGATTTACATTAAATTTACATACATGTGATTAATAATTCCATAGTTATACTCTAACTACATAGAGGACGGTTAATACTGACAATGGAAAATAATTTACCTACATGCAAGTTTATTTTTTATTTGTTGTGTAGGTAAGGTAAACTGACATGGATAATGCGTATTTCTAACCACAGAAAAATATAATTTTACCAACATTTCGTGCGTTTTTACTGACTAGAGAAATAAACCACATGCTGTGGTTCATCTACACCTAGCACATTACTGGAATTAACTACTTTAGCGTATAATCAACCCACAATGAGTTAAACTACAGTGTGTTGTTTGATGTCCAAAAATTATTTTTCTCAGTGCAAAAATGTTTTTTTTTTAACTTGAATTTCGTATGTAGCGTTTTTTAGACAATTTAGAACAAGATACAAAAGAAACGTCAGAGAATTCAAAATAATCATATTCTTGGATTCACCCAAATGTACATAGTATCATTTACATGGAAATACTGAATAATTACCATGAACAATACATTGTGTATTACATTTTCCAATAGTGAATATGAAGATATAAATGAATTATAATCACCATGTAACGTCAGATCAGTGATACCTATAATAAATATTCTTCACTTCACATCTCTTTTCGAACAACTACTGTTCGTTGTTTTGAGAAATGGAAGTCCCTTGTGATTTTCCCCTCGATTCAATTACGACTTTTTGAACAGTAACTTTCTTGATTAACTTGCAATATTCTAATGGATTCACACAATATTTAATTAATTCATCTTCAATTGAAGTGCCAGTTGGGATTCAAATTTCCGTTGTTTTGAAAAATACATTAAATTTGATAAAATGGTATCATCTATCTATGAAGATGAATTACTCGAGAAAAATAGAATCGTAATTTACAAAGAATTTAAAAAACTTTCAGGACTCTAAATTCCGTAAAAATTTTCTTGAATGATGATATCTTACAATACAATTAACACGACCAATATTTACCATGTTCGATAATAACGATTTTAAATTTCCCGACGGACGAATTAGACTCAATTATTATCTGCAGCTGAAACTTTTTTATAATATAATACATGAACAGAAGCATTTCAATACTGATTACATACATATGCATTGGTCAATTTGCAATATAAGAAATTAAGCAACTAGAAAATCTTGTTAGAAGAAAATAAATGTTGCACAAAGAGTATAGAAAATATTTTAGTTACCGGGTAATAAAGCGTTAGTATGAATCTAGGATTTGTAGAGCTAAAAGGAGTTCCTGGTAAAACTTTTGCTGCATTTACGAAAATATACACGATATTGGCAGAATCGGTTAGGCCCTCAATGGAGTGAAGAAGGTACAATAGGATGTTTTACGAAAAAACTGGAAGTAGGTACTCTTTTGTCTCTTGTAAAACCTTGGAGATCATGATATCCGTCATTAAGATTAATTCAATTCTATTACGACTCCAGTTGTTGACTTCTTCTTACCCTGCAAATTCAACCTTGGAGGGGGGCAACATTGGATCCCAGAACATGATTACTGAAGTACTACAGCTTTTTAAACATTAATTTAAAACAATTCAAGTTTAATTTAAAATCAGTCAAGTTATATTTAAAATAAATCAAGTTATTTTTAAAATAAATCAATTTTTATTTTAAATAAATCAAGTTATATTTAAAATAGTTCAACTTTATTTTAAAATAATTCAACTATAATAATTATAGTTGAATTATTTTAAATTAAAGTTGAACTATTCTAAATTATTTAGAATAGTTCAACTTTAATTTAAAATAGTTCAACTTTAATTTAAAATAGTTCAACTTTAATTTGAAATACATAGTTCAAGTTTAATTTAAAAAAAATGAAGTTTAATTTAAAATAAAATTCTAAGGACCCTCGATATCACACTTAGGAAGCTCTGCACTAATATCATTATATTAGTAATGGGAGGGAATGAGATCATGAGAGTATACCATAATCTTCCATTGTCCACCATAATTTTTCATTGCCCACCATAATCATACATTGCCCATCATAATCTTTCATTGCCCACCATAATCTTTTATTGTCCACCATGATCTTTCATTGCCCACCATAATCTTTCATTGCCCCACCATAATCTTTCATTGCCAAACATAATCTTCCATTGCTCTCTTCTCTCATTTCAATTCTCTCATCTCACTAAATTCTCACTTCTCTCATTTCACTAACTTCATTTCACTAACTAAGTTATGAATGATCATGACCTTGACCTTTAACCAGGTCACTCCCATAATTTTACCAGCAGGTCACTGGTTATTGACCAATCGTTTAACCAAATTTCAGGCAATTTGGTTGAATAGGTTTTTCAGTTAAGCGAATAACAAGATGATAAATAAATAAATGCCGATGAAAATATAACCTTACTGCATTCTGCGAAGGTGACAATACAAGACTCATATGTCACTCCACCAACAAGCGGCACAGTCTGTATATAGACTCTATGTATAACCAACTAGCGGCACCTTCTCTCGCTTATCTGACTCCATGATTTAGCGGGGTAACTAAATAGTGTAGTTAAAATTGAAGACAGTCAATAGCGGCAGTGACTATATATTTATAGACGATTTTTATTTTTGTGAACTTCCATTCACCTACTGCTGCTTGGAATGGGTTAAAGAAATCCACACCGTGCGGTATTCCCTCATTTAATTGATTCAGATTATTAGGATCAGTGTAAATTCATCGCGTGGTAAATTCATTGCGTGGTAAATACATCGCGTGGTAAATTCATCGCGTAATAAATTCATCGCATGGTAATTTCATCGCAGTTAAATTCATCGCATATATTAAATCATCGGTGACATACATATAACAGGAAGGTAGATAATACAAATAATAGAGAGGTGAATAATACATGATTCTTTAAAAAAAGACATTGTAACGTTATAAATAATATGGTGCACAGACAATTGGGCATGCCGACATTTGGGCCAAAGACAATTGGGCACCAGGACAATTGGTCCCACGATAATTGGGCCCCAAAACAAATGAGCCCAGAAAAAAAATAGGCTGAAGACACAATGAAGAAGCGTTACTTTGTTATTACATAGGGTAGTGACAATATTATCTTTGAAATATGTTTATATTCTCTAAAAATGTGTTTATAATATTTTAATTCGATTGATATATACTTGATAAGGTATATATTAGGATGCTAGTCTCATGTTTCAATGCAATTTGAATCTTTGAAGTATTTAAATAAGTCATATATTAACTTGAATCATGTCATGTGAATCCAATGGTCAGTAATATTAAGTTAATAAAATTGGTAAATTTGAAAGATTTTCGTTACATTGAACTAAGATAAATTGATCAGTTTTAGGGATAAAATGAGATTATGAGAATACATTTTGTAATAATAATTTATAAAACTTTTCTATATTGAACACTGACTGCAGTGAACAGGTTTCAACAAAAAAACATTAACTTTCAAGTGGACTTGTATGTTCCAATAATTTCAGCATGTCTTGGAGGGTCACCCACATTCTTATTTTCTATTGTCTCTTCATCTAAAATAGTTACATTCTTATTTTCTATTGGCTACATCCTAATTCATTCACTACGCAGGAGTTCATTATAGAGTATAGTGGTACCGTAACTTGGAAATTTGCTGCTTACATGAATTATCTCATAACAAAAAATTATAGTTGTTTAAAAGAATAATAGTGTTTATTCATAAAATGAATATGTTCTATTAAAAAAATATATCTTTCATAACAAGAATATATTTTTCATGCTCAAGACTATATTTTTATCCAAAATACAAATTGTCACATCCTTAGTTATTACAGTAGCAATGGTCTTAAATTTAGTTAATACAGTAGACTTTGAAAAAATAGGCAAATAATATATTGGTCTTTGGGCCCAATTATTGTCTTGGGGCCCAATCGTTCGGGGTCCAATTGTCGTGGGGCCCAATTAAGGGTTCACGAAATAATATATGGATATTTACGTTGCTACAGCAAACCGTTAATATTGAAAATGATAGTCTATCGTTACAACTGCAGAAAAAAATATATCAAAATTAATTTTAAAAAGATGAATTTTAAGAAATACCTCTTACATAAATAGAAAAACCTGGTTCCCATATACCGAGGCAATTATGTTTTGCTGATCATATTTTCAAAGAGGTGTAGCATTTACAGTTATGTTGTAGTTCAAACTATGAGTAGCTACCCAAATACGTAATTTGAGAATTAACATAAATTTAAATTAAAGAAAAATATGCATAATAATAAAATAATAAATTAATGCAATAACCCACATATCAAATATTTTATAGTAATTGTATGATATACATTTGAAGATTATATGACATTCTGTTACTAAAAATCAAATCATTTAAAATAAACTAACAGCACAGGTTTGTACAAACAAGTTACCCTAATCCAGCGAAATATAAAGTAAGGTCGGCGTAATTATCCGCAGAGTTTATTAAAATTTATCAATTTAATTTTATAATGTACCATGCAATGAATTTACCACGCGATGAATTTACCATGCGATGAATTTACCTTGCGATGAATTTACCACGAGATGAATTTACCATGCGATGAATTTACCGGCGATGAATTTACTGCGATGAATCTACCGGATACCAAATTATCAGGTGTGGAGAGGTAAACATAATTATTCAAATAACCCTTCCAGAGATAATCGCATATGGTTAAATCTGAGATCCTCGGATGCCATTCAATGGCATTCCCCCTGCAATTACTCAATGTTCAAAATCTTCCCACAGACGTTCTTTGACATCAAGTGTTCTGTGTACTGGGATACAATCCAGCATCCACAATACACAATTCAGTCTTCCTACATAAATATGTTTTAAATCCCCAATTATCAGCGGATTCAACATAATGGTTCTCAAAATATACTATTTTTTGCAGAAAAAAGCTTCCCTTTTCATTTGATAAGCCACGCTTGAAATCAGCTCGAACAAAAGTGATTTCAACACCCTCTACTTATGTCCACTCTGTAGAATTTTTTTTAAAGAATACTAATGTTATCGTATGAAAACTGTGGCTATAGCTGATAAAAATGTTCATAAACACAAGAAGATATGGTAGATTTAGATGAAATTATATCGATTTTAATTTTGCATCTGCTTTTTTGTCTCTTACTGTATAGAGTACAAATTAATCTCAAAAGATTCATGTAACAAGTGTACTGAAATTATAATCCTAATATTTAGGTTTAAAAATTAAGTGAAAACAAGAAATTGACTGAATAATATCATAGATGTAAAATCATGTTAAATATCGTGAGAATAATTAATATATTCCAAAAGTTATAATAATAAACTCCCATTAATTGCTTTTGCACTTTTCACTCCCTGCGTTTTTTCAGTTTTCACATAATTTACTGAGTGATAAAATTGAAGACTCATGGGAAAATAATTAATGTGAATGCAGTGTATTTCACCGACACATGAGATTTGCAAGAGTAATGGAGTAGTGCTAGTCTTAGTATTTCACAGTTTATTGGTTCAGGTTTGAAAAAATAGTAAATCGTTAGGTGAGTGAGATAATTTGTCTCAATTTATTCCTCATTTTTCAACAAGATTTCCATTATAGACAATGTGAGATTTGATTGTAATAACTTTAAATGATATAACTTTAACTACTAGATTCTTACTCACTCACTTGTATGTTTTTTTTACAAGTGTTGTATTTCATATATCTTGCAATTCCACTCTTTCTCTCTCACAATTAAATGTTTTCAAATCGTATGTTTTAATGATAGCGTAAATAATTTTTCTGTTAAGGAAGACTCTAATTTTTTATTCTTTTGTTTTTGCACGAAATATATGTGAAAAGTTCGGGGGAAATGTTTTAATCCACAAAACTTAGGAACTTTTGAACAATTTGCTCCACATCCTTAAAGTCGATATCATTTCGTCATCTATCATTGGAAAATAAAATTTACTATACAAGTAAGGTACCAGAAAATCGAATAAGGAATAAAAATATTGTATGTCATTCAATTCAAATATATTAAGTAGTTACATGCACGGTTATGTTCGTACATCAAATTTGTATCACAGTTTTCGAAAACTACTAATCTTCCACATGTTGCCACATATAATCATTATATCATTAGCCTAACAAATTGAAAATATAGGGAAATCGGTTCTTTTTATCATCATGAAATAAATATATTGCAAACAGGGGTTATATCTCGGATGTAACTCTGATGATAGATTCAATAAACTTGTTATTGATTAAATAATGTTAATATAGGATTAATGATTTTTATATATGCTGCTTTTCTCTTTAATATTTTGTAAATTTTCTAAGAAAAGTTTTATGTGTCTCTAATTAATCCCTATTTGTATGTTTATAAGCTTATCTTTAATTTCCGTTTGCTAGCAGTGGTATGGCCTTTTGTCATACCATCGATATGACAACATTATTTGTGAAGTAAGCTAATTATAAATAAAAACCGATAGATAGAATCAGTTAGGATATTAATCATTGATTACGTCTTATAATGAAAAAAAATATATTGTTATTATTCTCACTTAACATACTCTCAAATCCTGAATTTTAGGAGTTAGTATTATTTTAATTCTCAGAAGTATTTTATATTATATTGTAAGAATTGTTCATCAATCATAACAGATTGATTGTATGACTATCTTAATTATTTTCCTTGGCACTATAATTGTTCAGTAATAAATTTCATATTTCTCAAATAACAATATATATGATTCACTCTCGAGTAACTTGATATACAACTGCATGTGAATTGCAGTATGAAATAATATAATGATAGTTGACATGAGTTACAATGTGCAAGACTCTTACATTTCTATGGTAAATTAATCGAATTGATGTTAAATGTTGTCAAAGTATATCTTGTCTTCCATTAATGAAATGAAAATATTGTAGAGTTTCACAAATTGAATAATTAATTTTGAATTTATCAAGTATTGCAATGAGCTATTTTAGTAATATTTTGCAATATATATCTCATAAATAAGACTTACATTAGAATGAATCATTACAGAATAACACAACTTATTCATTATCCATTTTTTACAGTTGAATAAATTTGGAATTCAGTTGCACAATGTTTCAATTAGAAGTTTGCTTAAAAGTTTATCAGAATCTCTTCTCATTTGCTCGACAGTTGTCAATTTTTTTTGACAACATTTACCCACAATTGATGAACCATTTCAACACTATTGTTACAACATTGCATTATATTGTTACAAAGCGTCTTTGACTTTGAAAATAATATTGTTCAACCAACAGTATTTCATATATGTATCAATGTTACGCGACGCTATTGAACCGTTGAAAACACTCCAAAAACGATGATGTGAAATGATCCTCAGTTTCTTAATTGGTGGTCACTATCATATAAAACCATATACTGAATGAAGTAATATATAGTTATATATAGTTCACTGATGATTAAATACTACTTCTAATTTGTATCCGTTATCCTCTTCACAAATTCTGCTTTAGATTATTTTTGCTATCTTTTTTATGGATATTTATTTATTGTTGAAAATTATCAATGTTTGATCTGATGATGTGCTCTGAAATTTCGAAAAAAAAATACATACAAGGTTCATAAAGTGAAAGGAACCCAAAATAGTATCCCCGTCCATTTTATAATCTCAAGGCTTACCCTTTCTTTTTACAGTTACAAGCTGGATAATTCCGTTTTCAGTGTTCATTATGGATAATTGAGATCAATGAAGCTAATTCAGAGACTGTGTTGGACGAACGTGTCACTCATCAGCTTGATGATATAAGTGAGCTTTTTGGTATTCAAATTATTGCGAAATCGATTTGGAAAACGAGAATAAGGTTATAGTCAACCTGTTTTTCTATTAAAAAAAACGAAAAAAAAAAAACAGTGTTGAACTAATTATTTCAAAGGAAACACAATATACGACATCTTCTCTTATCATACTTTCTGGACTATAACAGAACTTCCAATCCATTCGTTAACTTCTACTCAAACCAAGTTGAAATTTCAATTTCTTCCCGAGAACTTTGAACAAAATCAAATGTCAACGTACTAGTAATTACATTATGCAACTGTTTTTGAATCAAATGTATCAATATAATCAATAGCGATTGCCATATGCTTTTGTCTATGCTATCAATATAATCAAATTATCCTTTTTTTTCTTAATATCTTTTTCCTAAAATTTACAATATACTTTGTAAAAACTACAATATCTGTTTCTTGATTCCAAATCGAGTCTTTTGCACCGCTTTTTGCTCTAAGCTGGCAAAAAGTGTACAAGTGCCTCTAAATTGGAGACATTTTTCCAATTACTCTGTCACTATTGACTAGCTGAGGCGATGTGAACTGATGGAAGAAATAATCATCGATTATATGATCATAATTCATTACATGTTTTAGTAAGATAAAATTATTATCACCTAACTAGATATGTGACTTACATTGCGGGAGATACTTATGTGGTAAAATAAGTCATTCCGACCACCATGTAATTTCTTCCATCTGTAACTTTTAATTTGAATAAACTTGCTATCAAATAGTGTTATATGTGTCATAGTAACTTTAATTTTTTTCTTTTTGACCCATTAATGTGATCCCTTTCTATCCCGCTATCAGTTTATTCATGTTATGTATAAGTAACAAATAAACCAAATATCGCAGCGTTCGCATTAACGTAATTTACCCTAGTATCCTGACATATTAGTCATTCACTACACGACACAAATTTAATATTCACAGTCACTTTTATTAGTTATTTCATCCCCTCAACTCATTAATATTATGCATGGTAAAAATTAGTGTTCCATTAGACAATGACTTCTTTGTCAGTTAGTTCATAAAATATTCCTTAGAGAAGGTACAAACCCTATTGTTCTAGATTTGACTGATGACTTAGTGCGGTCTTTTGAAAGTGTTCGTTGTTTTTCACCTTTATATACACTATACAGGGTGTCCGACTCTTTTGTTGCCAAACTTTAACATAAGGTTGCATTCGTCGAAATAAACTCTTTTTATTTCATAAAGGTATGGTCTAAAATGCTTAATTAAAGAGTTACAAGGTTAAGAGAGTAGTATATGTACCATTTATTATTATTAGTTAACGTCATTTTTTAAATGTTGCGATAGGAAACAAAACATTTTTAACAGTAATTATTAGAAGCACAAGAAACTTAATCTTAAATTAGGTTAAATGTTTGCAAAATGTGTTCAAACTGCCTCCCATTTGTTGCGATGCAGGCGTTCAAACGTTTGTCCTATGATTGGCGGACGCGAGCAAAGACACCAGGAGTTTCACGAATCCTTGCGGGAAAAACGTTTGAACGCTTGCATCGCAACAAATTTAAGATTGAGTTTCTTGTGCTCCTAATAATTACTGTTAAAAATGTTTTGTTTCTTATCGCAACATTAGAAAAATAATGTTAACTACGAAATAATAATAAATGGTACAGATACTAGATATTGTGGGTATAATTATTTTGTATATTTTGCTGATGTATTTGTTGATTCCTTCATGACATGAAATTTCATACTAAACATATGCTAAATTGTTTGTATTGATGTGAAGATTTGTATTTGGGTTAGGTTTATTAAAGTAATTTGTACGTTCTTTAAAATATTGTCTTTTTTTAAATTTTCTTTTTGTGTATGAATTTTTTAAGAGTGCACTAATTGTATTTTGTTTTTGTGTGTGATAAGTATTTTATTAGTGTTCTTGTATGCCCGAAAAAATCCAGTTCTCTACTGGAGTTTATAAATGGGCTTGAAAGTTCTTTTTGATAATACTTTTTTCTCATATTTTAGTATTTTCATAAGTATGTATATATGTTTTGAAGTTTTTTTTACTCTGTATCATTTTCGTTTTCAATAAAGTATTACTATTACAATATTACTATTACTTTCCTAACCTTGTAACTCTTTAACTAAGCATTTTAGACCATACCTCCATGCAAATGAAAAGTGTTTATTTCGACGAATGCAACCTTATGTTAAAGTTTGGCAACAAAATTGTCGGACACCCTTTATATAATATTTAACTAACTATTCAGAATCATTTATACGAAATGTTTAGTATTCATTTGCTTTTTATTCAGTTCCTTGATTCGATTGGTAATGTTAATTCCAAATACTATCTTATACCAATAAAATGACAACAGGGGAAGGAACTATTCAACATCTTTATGTAATTGGTAGATAAATCCTTTACCAACGATGAATTGGAATTATAATAAATATAATTAATGGATAGTGAAGGGTAAATGTGGTATATAGATCCTTTACCACATACGACTAATAATAATTCACAAAATAGTAGACAGAATCTTCACTATTTCTCCTTTAAATATCGAGTAAATTTGATCTTCAAGGGATAATACAACATTCTGATATTTCTCACACCTGATAAGATTAATTGAATATTCCAGTGGTATTCATATAAGAATAGGTTATACAATATACATACTAGTCACAATCCATTATTTTAAACGAAATAAATTTCATTTGCATTTGAAAAAAAGAGTTTTCTAGTTAAAAATTCCTCAGTCGTGTGAATTTGGTATCTTATTCTATCACAATTTTCAAAATTAAATGAGAAATGAAATTCTCTTTCAATGCAATTGCCTAAAAATTGCAGTAATGGAAACCGTCAAGATGTACTTTTGCAAAATTCGATTTTTTTCAGCAATGACTAATTTATAAACTAACGGGCAATCGTTAAGTGCATTAGTTCGCCACCACTTCAATCGATTTTGGCTTTGACATTTACCTTCAACCCGATTGCTCTTTAAATCCAATCAAATGGTTCCTGGATAATTACCAATCGTCCTACCAAATTTTATACAATTCGATGAAAGAGTATTTGTTATGCAAACCTTTACCTTAATCTTTCACCGGATCGCTTCCAGAAACTGAACAAGACTTAGTTATTCCTGGATATTAACTAATCATCCAATCATATTTCAGGATATTTCATTGAATACTTTTTGATTTATGATAATTACAAATAATTATACAAATAAGTATATAAATGCCGATCAAAAGATAAACTTCTGCAATTTTGGAACGTAATAATAGGCATTACTCGTAAAATTGAGTTATCATAATAATTTGTAATAAGGAATAAGGTGTCAAATATGTTTATAATGTAATAATATGGTATCATTGATCAACTTTCCGACACTTTTGTTGCCAAACTTTAACATAAGGTTCCATTCGTCGAAATAAACACTTTATATTCCATGAAGGTATGGTCCAAAATGCTTAGTTAAAAAGTTACAAGGTTAGGAAAGTAAAATCTGTACCATTTATTATCATTAGTTAACATTATTTTCCAAAGCAAACCATCTTTAAATAATAATAAAAAAAAAACGATTATCTTTATTAATGAAGTTTACATAACAATTAGTGCTAAAATAAAAACTTCATCATTTAATTGAACACGTTTAATTTTATTTGAATAAAAAGGAAGCTATGTTTACATTTTCGATTGAAAAGATTCATACGCAACAGGAAATCCATATTATCAGAGGTTATTTAAACTCAGCGTTGAAGGTATTTTTGGTTCAACCTTCCGAATAGAAAGATTTCTATTCATCATCAGGAGAAAGGTCGAAAACTTGGACTTGACAATGATTTTTATGACCAATAATTGTGTGTAGAATACCGTCCTTCTATTTAAGTTATGATTCCTATTGTTTATTAATATTAATTAATCTATTAAATATTAAAATATGAGACTAAATATTAGAAAATTGGTTACTATCTGAAGCTATTGCTGACTACATTAATTCTCTAGAATAATTCTTCTAGATTAATTCAATAGGACACACCTAGGATCTAAGGGAACAACTTAGGATCAAGAGGACAAATATAGTAACAAGTAGCGCGTAAGAATAGAGAACACACTCAGGAATATAGGACATAGCGTCGGGTGGGTCGAATCTTGCGCACTAAAAACTTTTGGGTTTTGCAACTTAGTTTTTGCATATAGATGAATAATATTTGACATGAAGAACCGCAATCAGACCTTTTATACACCATCCAAAGGACAAAAAATTAGCATTTGTATAATCTGAGTTATTGACGAAAGTAGTGCGCAATTGAAATTGTCCTTGATGGGGCGATTCTTGCGCACAAGAGGGGCGAATAACTGCGCACCCATTAATTCCTTTCCATAGTGAAAAATAGCACTAGTGAGTGTCTAGATACTTACTATGAAAATAATTCCAATGTATTTAAAAGCATAAACAATCATATGATTCAAATTCAAAACTTGAGACAAACTCTTTTCGACCTGTTTACGTAAAGTTTGTAGAATGTATGTGTGACGTCATGAATGATGCTTTCTATTCAGAATTAATTTATGCTTGTAACATTAGTTTATCTGAAGTATGACACTATTACATTTACGTATTATGAAACTATAAATATAATAAATAACTAGATGACGGGCACTCATAGAGCGCATACTTTGCCACCGCTTATAAATGACCTTGACCTTTAACCTGTTCACTCCCAAAATATAAACAAATGATTCCTGAATACTGAAGCATCGTCCCGCCCAATTTCAGACAATTTGGTTGAATTCTTTTGTGTTATAAATGACCTTGACCTTTATTTTTACCTGATTGCTCCAAAAATCTAATATATTGGTTCCTGCCTGGATAATTACCAACCGTCGACCAAATTTCAGTTACTTTGATTGAATTAATTTTCCGTTATAAATCAACTTGACCTTTAACCTGACCGCTTCCAAAAACTTACCAAACCGTTCCTAGATATTGACCAATCATCCCATCAAATTTCAGACAAATTGATTGAAAACTTTTTGAATTATTGAGTTATAAACTTATAAATGACCTTGAGCTTTGACCGTATAGCTCCCAAAATTTTAACAGATGGTTCCTGGAGATTTTAAGAAGTTTGAGGACTTAGTGTTCTCTCATTTTGTAGGAGGACAACTAAAGATCCTTCGTGATGATGGTTCTAATTGAAGTCTGTATCACATTCATGTATTTAGCTATATTATGAATTTTTTCAAGTATTTCTTCCAGTCTTCAACATTGCACAAACATTCTTAGCCATTTTCTTTATTCGAACAAGTACTCCCACTTCTACACTTCTAGGAAAATCCTCAGAAGTGACAAGGTCAACGAAGCTACTATTCACAACATGGTGCAATGTCGATTTGCAACTTTTGAAAGCAAAATGATATCAGAATTGGGTTTCCCTGTGCGATGGTTTAACCCTGTCATTTTGAACCTGATATTTTCGATTTTATTAAAAAGAACCGAATAATAAGATTATATAACTATACTTAAAAAAAAAGCAAATGATAAACATGTATAGTGATGTTTGATATGTTTAACTATAAATTTCACAGAAAAGATTATTAATGACTTTAAATTAACCCTGATTTACATTTTCATATTTCGACCTATTATCTGAAATATATGTGGAATGTGTATGTTTTTAGTTGAAATTGTAGAAACACACATATATAGAGAGAGTAATATTAGGCATTAAAAACTGTTTCATGGCCTAAAATTAAATTTCTATAGTGCGCAATATTCGCCCCGCCATGCAAAATATGGTGGGGCGAAAAGTTGCGCACGGAAAAACTCCGCTAAATAAAAAATTAGAAAGTCTAGAACCTTGTAATTTTAACTGAGGCAACTAAAGTCAATGATCATCATGCACTAAAAACTTCAGGTCATTATCTGTGATAGAAATTTTTTTAAGACAAATTTATTTTTTAGGGTAATTCGGTAAAATGAATTTTCGACTAGGTACTTTTCATATGGTCTTAAATTTGATTTATTTCAACTATGAATAAATGCTTGTAAGCTGTTTTAATTTTATACAGAGTTATTAGATATTTGAGCCGGTCTTTGACTATTTTTGTTATTGGGCTAGCACACTTATAACCCTTTAAACATGTGGTGCGCAAGATTCACCCCGTGTGCTGCTGTTCGAGATTAGCCCCTCCCGACCCTACATAGAAACAAAATGACAATAGAGAACAATAAAACACATTTGATTTTGGTACATATACAGTATATGGTAAGTAGAAATATTCCAGAGAATTAATATGGTCCGCAAAAGCTATAGGTAGTAACCAATTTTTTTTTGTTGTTTCATACATTAATATTCAATTAATTAACTCACGTTAATAAACTACAGGAGAGTAAGCTTAAATAAGAAAACGGTATCCAACATACAACTATTGGTCACAAAATTCATTGTCAGGTCCAGTTTTTCCATTCTTTTCCTGATGATGAATAGAAATCTTTCTATTCGAAAGCTTGAAACCAAAAATACCTTCAACGCTGAGTTTAAATAAATTCTGATTATATTTTTACTGTGTTTGTGCAAATAAATTGGTCTTTGAAATCAAATCTTTACGGTATGATCTTATTTAGAAATTATTTCTATTTTCTGGATAAACTAATTTTATGTATTAATTTTCAATAATCAAATCAGCGCAAACCTTGATATGATTGTAGAAAAAAAATAATGATGTAGAAATGTTATTTCATGGCACTCAGAGATCTATTTTCTATTAGTTCAAATATTCTTTCTTTTGACCTCAAACCAATTCAATTCCATTTTCGCAATTGAAAAAATGTTCGTAGATAGAATATTATTCTAATCTCACAAACAAGACATTTAATCCAAGTTTATTAGCATTGAAGATTGTCAACTGAACTCAAAACTTCCTCATTTGATGAAATTCGTATTTACAAAATAGTCCGACAGAACAATAGTCTTATAACATCTCCAAAGACTCGGCATAATAGGCGGTTGCAAATTGTGCTACCATAAAGAAAATTTCATCTGGGATCTTCATATTCTATTTATAATTAAGAAGTGAAATAATTAATTTTATAAAAGTATGCGTGCTTAGTAACTGGTATCCAATTTTGTTGCTTGATCATATAATATATATCATATAAAATGTATATATTTATTTATATATAAAATATATGCCTTCTGTAAAAGTTCCAAGTGAAACTCAGAATCATTTTATGTATAATTATAATTATATTCAATATGAAGTAATTACATTCAATATAGAAAACTGTTTGGAAAAAAACAAACTCAATAAGTTACAGAAAATATATTTAATATATTGTGGTTCCCCAATTGAAAATGGGAAGAGGTTCGGGGCTGCAGTCAAGCTGATCGGAGTAGTCATCCCGGCAGTCAGGGTGTAGCGAGGGCATAGCTTGGTTGCCATACTGACGGCTTTGGCGGTTAATTCAACTTCGTCTTAACTGCGCAGATCTATTCTAAGCACCTGCTCATTTTTGCCGAGCGCAATGTCTTACTGCATATGCGTGTCCCTCAGCAAAAACTGCTAACTTAGTAGTATAATATTGCAGTCGTGGCTACGGGCTCCATATTTGCAGTTAGGCAGCGCGTGAAGCAGATGGAAGCAGCTCCCGAGAGTATTTCTGCATAGTTTTGACGGAGTTGAATTAGCCACCGATGTGGTCATTTTGACTCCCACCTTGCGCTCTCGCTGTTCCCTGACTCCCGTGGTGACATTTCCGATCGGCTTAGCTGCTGTCTCTAACCTGCTCCTATTTTCAATTGTGTTAGAATATTCATCCAATAACAGTATAATTGTGAATGAATTCACTCAAATAAAGTTTGATGATAATAGTTATTGAAAGTGCTCCTAATTATCCATAGTGATAGTGCTTCTGATCAGAGAATATTTGTATGATTAATATATGTATGCATTTAAATTATATTTTATGAAAGTTTCTGTAAAGCATTGCGTTCATTTCATGTATTCATCATAGATAAATTATAAATGTTTGTGAGCTTTCAATTCTATAATTATTATATGCATCATTTCATATAAACGTTTATGCACGTCTCATTGCCATAAGTTAAACAATATGTATTATATATTTCAAAATTTAAGAATAATATTGATCAAATATATTTGTTAAAAAACTCAAGTTGTTATTGCTAATTTTTAGAATTGATATGAAACATACACACTAGTTCAGATTCTAAATTCAATTCATATTCACGCATATGCTTTCTTTATAAACTCCAAGGATGAAAATATGCTGAAAAATGAAAGCAAACATCACTAACAAATATTATTAGTTTGAATCCAGTCAGTCAAAGGAAGGGGGGATATCCTAAGGTATTTTCGAGGGTGATCCTTCAGTAAAAATTGTAATATATACTCTGATTGGATGAACTTCGTTCAAAAGTACAATTGATGATAATTATACTCTATATAGCTATTTGATTGCAATAAAAGTGACAATTATATAATTTCGAATGTTTTTTTTTCAATTACTTTTACTCTTCTCTGCGTAGGTACGCGATTTATCATTATTTGATTTATTCAGAAAATTCATTATTTGAAAGAAGATCAAATATTTCACTAATTCTCAAACAATTTTTTTCAATCGCAATTGAGAGAACTTTCCGACACGCGCATTATGTGATATAAATAAATAAAACTATTAGTTTTTCAATTTCAAATTTTGAACGAATTTTTTTTTGGTAGAAACCCACCATAATATTCACATATAAAGTGTGCAATGAAAAATAAATATTGAGATACTAATATGATATACATAAGTAATATGCATAAATTATAATAATGCAGCATTGATTAAAATATTAAATATTCTCCATATCCAATCAAATCAATCGCTTGATACTGTGTGGATTTTGAAGTATAATAATATTGTAGTTCACTATGATATGAATTTTCCCGTATAAATTCGCCCTTGTAGTTAAGTAGGATGATTTCAAAATATGGTTGAAGTAATACATGAAGAATTTGAATTTTATATATTGTCTTCTAACAATTGTCATATTTCTTTGAATAACAATTACATTTCTTGCGCCTGAATAAAAGTGTCTTAGAAATATATTTTGTATATAAATTTGTAATCGAAAATCAAATTTCACTTCATTTCTTCATTGGCCCGGTAAAGGGTTAATCTACTTCGGCTTAAATATAACTTGTCTCTGATAATATTCTATATACGTAATAGGAATATTCGTATTTGAATCAATTTGTTCCATTTACAACTCTGAAATTTAACTATAACCATGATTAATGGTCATATTTATCGATAATTAGATGGTTATAATAAACCATTTTTCTATAATATAATATCATAGATCGTCCGTTACTCTCTCAGTAATTATTTATAAAAAGTAACTATTGTAATACAAACTGAACGATTTATTTTTATTGTTATAAATTAATAATTTCCTGTTTCTGTTCCCTCAATTCGCAGTGTATAACACAAATCTATTTTATTTCTCTACTAAAAAGGTCAATATCATCAAACATTGCTAGTTAAATAATATATCATTATCCAAAACAAATTTATATGTAGAAATTAGTACATGTATAGTCTAATACATTAACAAAGTTAATAATTTCAAATATTATTACCACCATTATTTAACTGTAGGCTTAATGGCTTTGAACATCATCAGAGTTGTGACAATATGCTTTCATTATCATAGATCTTTCAAATATCGTAGACAAAATGAAACGAAATAGTATATATAGTATTATATACTATATATCGCTGACTTAAAACGATTCAATGGTTTTCAATTATTTTAGTCTATAATATTTTCAGGATCTATGATTTTAAACGCATTTTGTCACAACCCTAAACATTATTTAAATGTAAACTTAATTTTCACACGAGAAGTTTCTTTTGCTGATATAACATTTTCTCACATCTGGAAACATCTGGCAGTGAAACATATAAATACGTTCATTTTATAATAAGAATATGTTTGCAGAAATATTTCACTGAAGGGCAAACAAGAAAAAGATGCTATCTAACTTTTGAGAGGAAATTAAGGTTGTAATTGGTAAATAAATCTTTTCGCTGACAGGTCTGATATGTAATCGTAATTATTATCCTATAAATTGTAATTATTATCCTATTAATAAATAATTTTCAGATATCGTTAGATACATTACTTATTCTATTTACCGACAAATTATTGCGCGATAAAAAAATATAAAAAATATGCTATGATTAAAAGTTCATACAAATTTTCATTTGCATACTAAAATATTTTATAGGATAATATAAGGGAAATATTTTATGTTGTAATAAAATATACCAATTAATTGATTTAATCACAATGATGTTTTATGGGAAAATCACTCTTTTATGAGCAATAATAACTATATCTCGATATGAGACATAAACCAACTTATTATATAGTATAATAATATATTTGATTGCAGATTTCATTGTTCCCTCAAAAAGTATTTTTATTGACATTGAATATAATTTCGAGCCTCTTTGTATAACTAAATTGTAAGATACCAGAAATAACCAACCTATAGTTTATAATTTTATGGTTACGTTTTTTATTGGTAACTTCTGGCTAAATTTGATCCATCATAAAAATTTGATGATAGATTGAAACAGAAAAAAAAGATTTTGTATATCAATCGTACATAATAAACACTTATTCGTTAGCATTGTTAATCTTGCAATATATAACTAAATTTTAATTAAAGGACATTTTTGCAGTAACTCGACAGTCTTGTGATTTTCGGTATATATAATTTCGATAAGCAGTCGCCTTGAAGTCTACTGTATTAGTTTCCTAATTTTACATATCAAATATATGATCATCAGAAAAAAATTAGGAATATTTTTAAAATAAACTCGAGATTCTGTTTCTAATTTTCTGTATGTAATTTGGTAGAATATTTAGGACTCTTCAGTGTGAATCGAATGATTCGATTCGAATTTCATTTATGTTGCAAGTAACGAACTGTAAGATTGGATTGCTCTGAACTTAAAAGAGAATGCACTATTTTTTTTTCCATTAGTTTGTAAACTATTCATGAGACAAACCACTTATTAGTTGTAGTTGCTGAAAGAATTAGTGAATATGGTCTTTTCTTTATACTTTTATAATTATTTTCTGTATCTCATATTCAAAGAGAATAATATCATTCGATGACCAACAATTGAGGACAACTTGGCCCCAGGACAATTGGGCCACGGACATTTGGGCCAATATACAATTAGGCTCACGACAATTGGACCCCAAAACAATTATATTATTCGCCCATCTTTTTCAGAGTCTACTCTATTAACTTAATTAAAGACCCTTGCTACTATAATAACTAGGGTTGAGACAAAATGCTGTTTGCATAAAAACATAGTCTTGAGCATAATTAAAATAAAGAATATTCCTAGCATGAAAAAATATTCCCGTTAATAAATATTATAATTCTTTTAAACTACTATAATTTTCTGTTCTGAGATAGGTCATGTAAGCAACAAATTGCCTAGTTACAGTACCTCTATGAGTCTATATAGTGAACTACTGTGAAGTGAATGAGTTAGAATGTAACCAATAAATGATAACAATGTATCTACTTCAGATGAAGAAACAATAGAAAATAGGAATGTTGGTATTAATAGAATGCCGTGGCCCACCAAGACATGATGAAATTATTGGAATATACAAGTCGAATTAAAGTTAATGTGAATTTTTTGAAACCCATTCACTGTTCAGTGTTCAATATTGAAGAGTTTTATAAATTATTATCACAAAATGTATTTTCATAATCTCATTTTATGTACAACTGTTCAATTTTTTTTAGTTCAATGTAAAGAAAATCTATACAATTTACTCATTTTATTAAATAAATATTACTGTGATAAGTTTGTCAGACACATTGGATCCACATTACATTGTTCAAGATAATACGAATTTTTAAAACACTTCAAAGATATTCACTACACCGAATCACATGAGATAAGTATCCAAATGCTATTTAAGAGGCTTGGTAATATATACCTTATCAAGTATATCAATCGAAAAACAAAATTATAAACATATTTTTAGAGAATAAAAAGCATATATCAAAGATAGTATTGTCACTTCCCTACAAATAACAAAGTAACACTTCCTTATTGTGTCTTCTGCCCAATTTTTTCTGGGCTCAATTGTCTGGGACCCAAATGTCCTGCGCCTAATTGTCTAGGACCCAGTGACCGGTATATTCCACCCGTTAAATTTCACCCCGGTATTTTCAACCCCGGTATATTCCACCCGGTAAATTTCACCCCGGTATATTCAACCCCGGTATATTCCACCCTAGGTATATTCCACCCCGGTAAATTCCACCCCACTTTACGTGTTACGTTTGTTAGTTGTTAATATTATTCATTTATCAATATTATATGTAATACTAGATAACTTGCATTCTCACTGTATCAAATTAAACCTTTTGCTGGCTAATCACAAGTATTAAACTTTTCACTATACATTTGACAAAACAGCAGAAAGTAAAGTTGTGTGAACATTTATCAGTTGAAGTATTTCGATTTTAATCTCAAGCCGATATTCTTCTCTATCGCCAACACAACAGCGATATTTATTGTAAGATGAGGTTAAATATAATTTATTGTTATATTTATTTCATTTTGAATTTGGTATTGCACAGGGTTTTAAGACTGGGAGACTATTGCCCATTTTACATAGAGAGATTTTGATCACGGGGAATTTAGTCCTAGAATCCAAAACAGCAACTTATAAACAAAGGGCGAAAACATTGAATGGATTGTCTATGCCACTCGACCCTTTCCATACCTCATCCAACCATTGTTGTATGAGCACATGTGCAGATTCATGTCAAAAAGGAATTAATATCAACTTTTTCAACACGTAAACTTTGAAATAAACTACCATATTAAGAATATTTTTATTTTTATCAAGATAAAATTTCAATTGACTTGAACTACCTAATATTATTGTCTAAATGTCTCAGGATGTCGTCTGAATTATTTTTTCATCGTTATGAATTATTTGACAAATGGCCATCTAAAAATAAAATCCTTGAGTTTTTATTGTCCTCCAATTAGCATTGTCACAGAGGTGGAATTTACCGGGGTGGAATGTACCCGGGGTGGAATATAAAGGGGTGGAATATACCAGGGTGAAATTTACCGGGGTGGAATATACCTAGAAAATTTGGACCCAATTGTCGTTGCACCAATATCATTCAGCTATAACACTGATTGAAAACATATGTAATTCATATAATAACTGAATTTTTAAGGATTCGGGCAAGAGTTAATATTTATTAAGAAAATTATTTATTAAAAAAATTATACCGTCAATAATGATTTTATACATTTTGATAATTCGTGGGAATATGTTTACTGTTGAAAAGATATAAACATAAAAGTACACTGAGATCTTTGTTCCACAATTCGAACACAAGAGTCAAGTGTTGGAAATAATGTTCAAAACAAAAGAAAAATAGAGTGACGTTAATGAAATTACAGAAAATTACAGTTACAAAATGACAAAAACTAAAAGACTCTTTCTACAGTGAAATTTACAAGAGTATCAAATATTAATTTGTTTAACTATTTGTTAAACGCATATTAAGGTTCACTTAACTATTTATTTAGCACGTGGGATTTTCATCATTTTAATTTCTAAGAATATAACAAGAAAATTTATATTTCCTCAACATTACATTTATATATAACATTCCTATTTTAAAAATAAGTATTAGCTAGATTTTTCTCCTGTGAACAAACAAACAATGTGATGAAATTGATAAAAAAAATCAATCGATTTTACCAATTTACATCTAATCAAATTATAGCAACCACGATTAAAGTATAATTAAATAACATCAGGTAATGTAGATAAATGTTTCATCTGCACCGTTCATGACTACTGCCCATAAAATTTTCCTATTTTATCATCATCAATTTGAATGGTTCAAACAAAAAGTTTCAAACAGACTTTTGCAAAAAAAAAAATATAAATTTTTCAAATGACAGCACTAAGTCATCAGTCAAGTCGAGAACAATAGGGTTAGTACATTCTCAAAGGAGTATTTTACATCTCAGCTGACAGAGAAATCATTGTCTTTTGGAAACTTAATACCTTCCATGTACAATTTTAGTGGAGAGAGGTCAGATATGGAAACTTTAGATAAAATTGAGTAATTTATAATTAAAGGAAGCTATTCTATAATATGGATAGAGAAGGAAGACTGAACTATTTTATGTCAAAATTCATCTGCTTGATGAAACATAATCCAAATGGATTATTTCCAGTTCAATAATAATTAATAAGAAACATACATATATAAAAAAACAATAATGTTAATTTCACTATTATAAGGTTACAGATTTTAGGTAATCATAGAGCTATTTTAGGTATTTTTGAGAGAAAATTGAATATTAATGAAATTATACACACATATATGAGATATAACCAAAAATATAACAAAACGAATTAACAACCACAACTTTTTATGTTTGCATTCAAAATCATGAAATCTCGGCGAAATCAAATCAGAAGAAATCAAATTCTTCTCGGCGAAATCAAATTAAGTAAGATATGCGTAATTGTAATTTAAATTGCAATCCTTTCTATTTCAAATATAAGTATAATTTTACAGGTGTGTAACACGACTCCAGTACATTCATGATAATTTTATGAAAGGAGTTTCTACATCTTCACATTTAAGTAAATTTCCAGTTATCGGACGACTTCCATTTTTTGATCTTATAATAAGGCTTAACTTTTCCGATCCCATGCAATTTAGCTTAGGTGAAAACTGCCGTTTTCATGACAGACTATACAGAATGTTTTCTTTTAATAAATTAATTATACAGAGTATTTAATTTTTGAGGACTCTAAAATTCAGTATCATTTACAACACATGATTTTATAAAAAAGGTGTAACAGTTGTACTGGTCGAATTTGTCTTTTATGTAATACAACTAATTTATTATATAGAGATGCATAGAAAACGAATGGCTCATTAAGCAGACAGAAAAAATATAATCACATATAAGGTCTACATCATTCTACTTATCATAATGGTTCAATATATATTGTAGTTTACTATAGAATATTTCTACTGTAACTTTAATTCTAAGCTGATTTGGAAGCTGTCTTTTCATAACATTCATTTTTACATAATGACTCACGATTACACAAAAACAAAGGGGATAAATCGTGAAATACTCTTATTATGAAAATTGTTTCTTAAATTAATTTCAAATGGAAAATCATATTCTTCTATATTTTTAAACATTAAATAAACGTATTTTTATGAAATAGAAATATCGAGATGTCTATTCATTAATATTCTATAAGACTTATATTGACAGCAATTTAGTCGTAACCAGCTAGATAAGTGAGTAGAATCTCGATGGCTATATAGGTTAGAAGAGTCGGACGAGGTATCACCGCACAATTCCTTTTTTATATGGTTTCACTCCACACCTCTTATAAATTAAAAATCACGTGTTTTGCCCTAAATCTGATCGCACCATCATTTCAAGCATCTTCTTTTCTCCCATAAACATTATGATGCACCAGTATACTTTTCGCATTTCTAAAGTTAAGTTGCGATGTATGTGGTGCACTAAAAACGATTTGAAAAAGTTTTCTGCTGGTGTTTTTTTAATCCCGTAAACTCTCCAATAACTCTAGAACCAAGATTAATAAATTCACAGTGTTTGAACATGTTAACAAAAACATTAACAGTTACATACATTGTGTCAAATTTTCATATTCGTATTTTTAACGGTTTTCACGCCACAACCGTGCGCAGTGATAATATAGTGATAGGAGTATCACTGCGCAGCATTAAAATTAATTAGTTGAAGTAAACAACTATAAAAATTATGAGATTTAAGCTCTTAATAAAGGCATATATATTGAATAAGGTGTTATTTAATAATAATATTGATAAATAAGATACTTACGATTATAGTAGCTATGCTACTCGATGGGGGAGGGAGGGGGGGGGGGTATTAATATAGGCAGAAGGGGTATTTAGATGGGGGTGAGAGGTGATTGAATTAAAATATTGATTAACAATAAACTTACGAACGTATTATATTACTTGATATAAGTAGATGACTAGTTACGTAAAATTCAAGTGTTAAATTTGTTACAGATTCATTAAATATTTGTTAACAAGTAAGGAACAATTAGATTGGGGAGAGGGCATGTAGATAGTAGAGCACAAACATTTAGATGAGGAAGAAAGGGGTTTAGATGGGGTAAGGGGGAAATACTTGGGGGCAAGAGAGAGTGATTTTGATGAGAGGGGACAGTGATTTAGATGGGCGGAGAAGGGGATTTAGATGGAAAGAGGGGGGAGGGGGATTCAGATGTGATACGAGGGATATTTAGATGTGATACGAGGGATATTTAGATGGGTAAAGAAAGGAGTTTAGATAGAGGCTGTGAGAGCTTTAAAAATTGGGAGAGGACTGATTTATGTGGGGGAGAGGAGTGTTGTGTGTATGGAATGCTAAGTGATACCCCGGCCGATATATTCACTAAAAGTTGCGTACGAAAAATTGCCGATAAATGCAATATCTATTAGGCTATTGATACGAAATTGGTTGAGAACCATCATCATTCATGATCATTTCATCACTAGAAAAAGAGTTTCACAAGTACATTTAGTTTTTGAGTAAATAAAGAGTTTGCGGGATGGGCACTGTGATACCCCGTCTGACCCTATTGTTAACTTGCTCTATCATTAGGTTAGAATTAACTAGAAAATAATAACCATATTAAACATTATTCTCATATGATCGAGATTGTGGAAATGCATGTCGATTATTCAGAACTTAACCCACATCATCTCTGACTTTTCATGAAAAAAGGAGAGGCTTATATCTCAATATGTCTGTTTGTCTCTCTGTTGTCTGAAATAAAATTTGTATAAATTTGAAGTTGAAGATAAATTATAAAGTACTATTTGCAACCTCTGTCTTACAATTTATTTTCTCTATGTCTATACTCTATGGTATAATTGTAATATTATCGTCATTAATCAATTATTCATTTCAGTTAAATCTGATGGCATGAACAAAAAGTGATTACAGTAAAACTCCTGAGTTATGAAGTTTTTTTATGAAGCACTCGATAAATGAAGTACGGAATTATGAAATGCTCCTGAGTTATGAAGTAGTTTTCTTTGTTTAAATCATAGAAAACGATAGTTCTTGAGGTATAACTATACCTTTTCCAAGTCAAGTTGGCAGAAGTGAATAATGAATTGTCAGAATTGAAGAATGAATTGGTACAAGTGAAAATCATATTGCAGAAGTGAAAATCAAAAATGCAAGAACGACAAGCAATTACAATATAGAAGTGTTTTTATGAAAATTACAACTTCAATGCAATAGTGGGTTTTTACAATCTTCTCCACCAGACTCAACCATGTAATAAGGTAATACTCTATTATATGATAATATCCAATTATAGGACAATACCCAATTATAGGATGATTCACAATAATTATTAAATGATGATACACAATTATAGGATACCATCTATAATTGTGTATTATCTTATAATGGAGTATTGTATATGAAAATGTAAATCAAGAAGGCAAATATTTACTATAAAGTTTAGGTTATCAATGAATCGGAAATATTAAATATAAACTGTGTTTTCTGTATTATTTGAGATTCAAATGATGTGTATTTTTTGTTAATGATTTAAAATTAGACATAAATGACTACTACCATAATATATATCAATTTTTGTTCATTAATGAGTTGCTATATTGATTTCCTATAACATTTACTTAATATTTATTTCAATACCTCAATTTTGTATAAAATTTAGTGCACACAGCACATCAATATAAGAATAATATTTGTCATAGTCATCCCCCAATGACAACAATTCTATATGATTTTAATCACAGAAAACTATCACTGCACACGAATTATGAAGTGGCTCTGATTTATGAAGTAACAATTACTTCATAACTCAGGAGTTTCACTGTACTTAAATTGCATGAATGTTAATAGTGATACGATTGAAAACACGTTATTATTAACGGGCAAGTACACAAGTAGATAAATAAAGATTATAATTATCTATTTATTCAGTTTAACTATAAATGTTAATGTTCATTCCTTAAATACTGTTTAATCTTTGCATACTCACAACTTTAAGCATCATAAATTCTCCCCAAATTACACAGTTCCATTTGGCAAATAAAAGAAATATTCGCGATTTTCATTCCGATAGAATGATTTGATGATATTCCCTCACGATATGTTGGCATTGCTAGATATTTGCTGCCGATGGCAATTTATTATCATTTGTGAAAGTTTATTGTTATCGAAATAGTGACAGAAAGAGAAAATGATGTGAATTAGCAAAAAAAAATCTGAAACCACCACGTGCGTATAAAAACTGTATTAGAATGATTTATAAAAATAAAATATTCTTTATTCAACAAGAATTGAACCAAACATAGTTAACAAAATATCAAATTCTCTTAGAAATTGTCTAACCTTTAAAAAAAATTGTTCGACTGTTAATAATATACTAAATATATGACAATGAGTAAATGAACAGGTTTATGTATGCAATTATATTTATAATATTTACGTATTCCATCTTCTACCCTTTCGTATTAATTCTAACTAAAAGAGCAAAATTATTTCAAATGTTCCCTGCATCTCATATACTTAATGTTTTAGCTAGTTGATGTAATCATTTAAACCCGAGAACTTTCATATTATTTACACTACAATAACAAAAGCCTAAGAGAGTTAATAAATAACAATTAAATCGCAATAAAACTGGAGAAGCTGTAAGTTTATTTGAGCTCAGCAATTATAATTAGAGGTTTACTTGTTCAAATCCGTCACTTTGTTGAAAGTAAATAGTTTGTATTTAATTACGACATACATAATAAAATAACATAAGATGAGAATTAATATAACTCAAAGAATAAAGAGGCAAGTTAATTAACAAAATACAATATTGCCACATATAATAATTATTAAATATTATGTATTTTGAATAAACGCCTTGATTTGAAAGAATATTTACTTGTTCTTCCATTATAAATTTATTTATTCTTGTTTTTAGTTGTTGATAGTCGTATTTTCACTCCGGCTGATTAAAAATTAATAGATAGCATCATTTGCTGTCATATCGATTAATGATGAAAGAGGAATATAATAGAGGACATCAGTAATAGGTTAATAACAAGTGAAAAATGGTAGAACATATAGGGTAAAGATTATATTTAACATTTGTGAGAGAAAAGTCTATTGTGCATTAGCTCTAACCATGAAGGATGGAACATAATTGTAAAACTAATAAAGAGTGCATGAGTAGAGCTTCTCGAAAGTAGATAGATCCTTTTCTCAAAGAAGTAAGGAACCTGAGTCTAATTTACAGATTTTACCCAGTAAGGACACAGAAATGGCTCACAATATTCAAACAATTCAATTACAGAAGTATGATATTTTATCAATCATTCCCAGGAACAAAAGTATATACCCGGGATATTCCGGGGAAATTCCCTGAGTTTATTTCCCCGATATCCACTTCGTTATATAGGTAATGGTGCATTTCAACGTCTTTGCGATATGGGGATATCCCAAATGATATCGAGGGAATGATAATGGTATTTAAATACATTATCCCAGGAATCTTCCCGCAATATCGAGGGAACTGTAAGGGATATCGAAAAAAATATATATATTCCCTCAATAACAAGGGAATGAAAATAAATACAAAGTGAATAGTCCCAGTATATGAAGGGGGTTAAAAGGGGATATTAAAATAGATGTTCCTTGCGTTATAGAGGGAATGATACATTCTGACATTTTAGCGATAAGGGGATATCCCCAATGACATCAAGGACATAATAGTATAAATCAAATACATTATCCCTGGAATGTTCCCCCGATATCAAGATAAAGCAACGAATACTGAAATTATTATTTTCTCTTTAACAAGAGGATAAAAATGAGATAGTGAAAAGATATTCCCTCAATATCAGGGGATCATAAGGAAATTTGAATAAGAAGTGATACCTGGTTTCCTTCTCCGACATGAGTGAAAAATTATTCTATTCATAAGTTTTCACATTATAAAATCTGAATATATAAATCAATCATGCACACAATGAGGCACAACATTTTTCTGCCTCCACAATAAAACCAAAAGGCATTTGGAGATTGAACCATGAAGTGTATTTATCGTTATGAGTGAAGTTAAATAAATATTTCACTTGAACGAAGTGAAAGATGTCTTATGTACTTGACTGAACGAACTACGATAAATACACTGCCTCCATCCTCCCGCCAGAAAAAACGGGGACTAAGTGACGCCTCCAAACGAAGCAGATATATGCTGTGCGCGCGCATCTGACAGTTAGTAACCCTGTATTTCTGATAGAAAAAAACGTACTAGCGTGTAAATAGGTAAGTGCCCACCCATGAAGAGTATTTTTCGTTGTTCGTTTAGTCAATTTAATAAGACTTCTTTCACTTCGTTCAAGTAACTTTATTTCATTATTGACTTCAGATCTTGTTGAAATTCAGCAGTATTGAATTGAGTGTATAGTTATTGTTTAGCAGAGTTCTCAGAGTTTTTTAATTGCAATTATATGTAAATCAACAGTTTCTAATATTACGATCTGAATTAATATATTTTAATAATAATTGAAAAAATATCTGACTGAAAAATTATTGATAAGAAATCGATATGATTTCATTATAGAAAGCAAAGTTTTCCACCTATATTTCTTTTGATTTCATCAATTAAAAAAAATCGATTAATATTTTATTAATAGGTTATATTTTATTTTCAATTACTATAGTTATTTTTCTGTCAAAATTGCAATCTCGACACACCGTTTATATCAAAAATTCTCATTACACCATATATACTGATTCTATTGACTAACGAAACGAAAATTTTATTGAAAATCAAACAAGAAAGGAGTGAAAAATTAACTAGTTTACAAGAGATTTGAATAAAATTCAGTCAAAACTCAAATTTCCTATTACATAGATGCCACAGTAAATAGTTTATAAACATGATTATCCTGGGATGCGTCAGATTGTGATTATGCATTCCATAAAGCGATAATTGAAAAATCAATCTTGAGCACATGTATGATTCCATTTGAATGAGTAAGAATGATATTCTCTGAGTGAGAGATTCCCATCAGGTATTCAATGATGCAAATGTATGGAAAAGAATCCACTGCACTCTCTATGAGGGTAAATCGTCATTTAAATCACGACTGCTTGAATATTTGATCTCAAAACTAACACATCACATTGTGCTTGGGAAGTGAGTAATAACATAGGTCATGATGGCTAGATAAGAAATATCTAAAGTTCAGATGGGTCCACTACAACAGTTATAGTACTTCTGAGTACTATAACTGTTCGAGAGCTACGGTGTCTCATCATACAGGGTATATATCCCACGAAGTGTGCCCGATTTTGTGTTAATCATATCTCCGGTACAAATGAGTATATAATCATATTATGTTTGGTTAATATTATGTGAAATATTGTGTATGCATTCAGATATAATTTTGGTGAATATAAACTGAATCATTAATGCACAGTAAACAATAATCTATGAACAAACACGATTAGAGCATGGGTCTGTAATAAGGAATTACTGAAATAATATGTTTGAATACTTTGTCTAAATATATTTTAGGAATTCTGAAATTTACTAATCAAACTGTAATTAAATAAACAAAATTGATGAACTTTCAATGTCCCTCAACATTCCAGACGTCCTTTCCAAGACAAACGTTTCCTCAATAATTATTATTCATAACGTTAACTGTTCTCAAAAATAATCTGTGATCATACTTCAATTTTTGAAATGAACTTCTATCGTTGTATTGACAATGTCGGAGGGGCAAATGAAATCTAAGTACTAGAAACTTCTACCCAAGTACTTCTTGTAATTAATATTTGACTATGTGGCGTCAATGAGCTGGTTCTCCGTCTTAATAAAACCAAATATGCCTGAATAAATGTTGTCGTATTTAAGTGTAGCATTTCTAAATTAAGATCTGTTGTCAATTTTGTATCATTAAAGAGTGGTCCAAAATTTACAGCTGTATGACCTGCCAACACAGAAAAATTTCACCGAAAAATACTTTAATTAGAAACGGAGATAAGATTAATACGAAAAAGGGCATATTTTGGGTAACCGGTCTCCGCTGAAACCACATTCGCGAAAACACATTCGCCGCACGACATATTCGCCAAACGACACTTTTGACTATTCAAAAAGGTAAACAAAATTATCTCATATGTCCAGATGATATTACTTATAAATGAACATATAAGTACATATAAGTCATAATCATACATATGATTGTATAAATTAGTTTACAATGTTCTACATAATTATTGGTTGAACTTCTTGGTATTTACGTTAACTTAATTAATTAATTCATATATAATGTTATTGCTGCATTATTTGTGTCAATTTATTAATTCTATGTTAATTCTATTTTCTGTGTACATTAATTAGTTACAAAAGAAAAATATTTTTTTGTGTTAGTCTCACTTTATTTTAATCCTTCTATTACATTGTAGAATCAGTCAGCTACTGTAAGTCGCTCGTGAAGCTTTCACTATACAGGGTGACCCGCAAAAACGTCTATTAAGTTTAAATTCGTATATTTCAACCACTATTGAAGGTACAGTTGAAACAGATTTATTACTAGGTTTTAAGAATATTCATATAACTAATCCTTTTATAAAATATTGCCATTTGGGTACAAAAAAGAAGACAAAATCATTTTGTTCGGAAATTCCTTTAAAAAAAATAAGAGTTTATGTAAGAATAAATGTATTAAATATTTATTATTCAATAAATACTATTAAATTTGTTTAGAAACTTTTATAATGGGACTAAGAGCAAGCATTTATATGGCATTAAAACCAGGCAATTAATTACCGTTTAATTTATAGTTACTGAAAAATTTGATCAATTCTAAATATTCATTTAACGCAGGATTTTCAATAAACTTAATTTTAAGTAGTAAACCTTAGTCTGCTAAAAATTGTCATATTTTCGGCGAATATGACGTTCGGCGAATGTGTCGTGCGGCGAATGTGTTTTCGGCGAATATGTTTTCGGCGAATGTGTTTTCGGCGAATTGACCGAGAACCATATTTTTGTGGGACACTCTGTTTTGAATAAATTGTCATCTCTATTCTACTATTTGTATTTTAATTTGGTATTTTCAATTCATGTGCAATGTACTTTTTATATTCTTAATTTATATTTTAATTTAGTTTCTTTGAACCAACTTATTTCAAATATTTTTGATTATAATTTATGGTATATTTACTACAGATGTATTATATATATACAGGCAGGCCTCGCTTTAAATACACATCACTTTGATAAGAGTGGTATTTATTTCGAGTCATGTCTCGAAATAAGTTACGTTCGTGGACATAGAAAACGGAGACAATATTTTGTGATTATTGCACAGTAACTATCAAAAATATCATTAAGATGTTTTTGATTGGTTCAAAAATTCAACATGTCACATTTTAGGATAAGTTTCGTGTTATCGCACGGTTCTGTATTTTCGAACACGTAAAAATCTCACTATGATAATCATTATTAAACCTTTATTTCAATTGGTATTCACGATACCAATTTGAATAGAAGTTGAATAATAATTATTATATTTTCTTTTCGGACGTGTCCGAAAATGTAGATCGTACCAATAAGGGCCAAACTATACTGGCAGTTCCACCGCCACGGTTTACGCATCTTCAATTAATCACGATTTAATTAAATGGAAAAGAAAAGATGCATATCCATAGTGGGTGCTTTTATTATTATCTGTTGACCACATCCACTCCTGTCCGTGCATTTTGTTAAACTGATGTGAGTGGGAGAGGCGCTATATGTTTAGACCAAAATATACAAAATACATAGTGCTGACAATAGAGTGATTAGTAGTGGCAATTTTGATTTTAAAGCGTTGCTGTGATGACGTCACGTACGTACACTGAAAATCTCGATTGTCACTACATATTCCATATACTGCGGCTTACAAACTCCCGTATGTGTGTACTTTCTTAGCAATAGTCTCTACATCTTCCTTTTCTACCCCATAATTCATTTTGGTTTATGGCTTTTAACGATTCAGTTAATTTGTATTAGTGAAATTTGCTATTATGATAAAATAACTCCATGTAAGATCTACTTTTAAGCGTCTACACAGAATGCCAACCATATGGAGCGAGGGTAAGAACTTTTAAAGAGAAAGTGCTCACAGAGTTCTGAAGTTGACTGCGCTGTCTAATTAAAAGAACTTTAAGTAGCCAAGGACGCTGGATTTAAGATCGTGATATGGAAACTATTCTGATACATTATGAAGTCGAATTGTGGTATTCTTTCATTCACGAAGTCGGTAAAAGAATTATTTGTTTTGTATTGAATAAATACAAAAATAATGAATTTTGAAATAAATCAATTTAAATTGTTTGATTTCAGAAATTTTTGTACTTTTGTCTTTAGATTCAAATATGAATTGAAGAAATCACACCAAAAATTATTCGAATAAAATTTGAAAACTACAAGTCACCCCCACTAATTAATGATTGTATTTTAAAATGCATAGTATACTTCAGGTGGTAACTAATCCTTTTCCTATAACAGACGAATCTCTCATAGAGAAAACGGTACACACATCTCAGTCATACATGTAAACCTGTCCGTTAAGATGTTATTTCCTATTGTTCTGTAGGCTGTAAGCAAAATACTCTATATGTGTAAATCGCAATATTAGATACATGAGGAAGAGGTATTAAATTGTAATGATTCTTAGAACTTCTAAAGTTGAAATACTCTTGAAGGTACGTTTTGAATGCAGCGATTGTTGTGATCATAGCTTAGCGATCGTCACCCAGCGATTATCGATGAGTACTACTTCTATGCTATTCCTATGGGGCTGTTTGGCAACGAGTGATTATCACAGAACACTAGTTCAATGTATTCCTAAAGCTGGGCATTCATCGCTGAGCGATGAAGGCAACAATCGCTGTATGCAAAACGTACTCTAAAAAATTGGTAAGGAACACACATATTTTCAGAGCTTTACATATCCAAAATTATTTGAATATATATTTCATACACGCATATGGACAATACATTGTTTGCTATTTTTATTTATGTAAGTAATTATTTTGATGTCAGAATCCATCAATATATTCATTCTCTCCACGTGATTACATAGCATGGATGACCAACGAACAAATTGGATATTTTTGTATTTTTCGTTCTATGAAACATCTTTTGTATTCAAGTAAAAGGAAATCTAATGGAATGAATGAAAACAAATAAAAGGACCAAATATCATTAGTTTTGGGGTATTGAGAGAAAAAAAAAATGGAAGAATGCAGGTGTTGTATTGCAAAAATGATTTACTGTTATTTTATTATGAGAGAAATAAAAAGTGAACATTTTCTATGAAAAATCCAACTGGAAAGATGATATGTCGACACATAATATAATTTTATCATCTGATAGGAAATTCAATGAGTTATGAATCGATAATGGTAGATTAGTATTTGCAGAAGCTAGATTAAAATTGATGATCAAGTGACAGTTGAGTTTTTTCAGCCTATAATTAATAAAATATATACAAAATTCAATGAGTATTATAATAATTATCTATCTATTTCAAATCAATCAAGTGAAAACAAATAAATAATAATTGGATTCCGTTTAAGGTATACAATGAAAGTTTCTGCTTTTGAGAGCTTTAATTATTATTCATCAAATCAATTTAATTGAGCAGGTGCTTTTACAAGCTGTTGTTTTGTGTTTGTTCCTAGCGTAAAGCGTACACATACATACCATTACTTAGTCATGCATAAAAATCCAAAGATATATTGGCTCGTTGATGGGATAGTTACAGGGTGATATTCGTGTTACTTGAAAACATATTGGACATGAATGTAAACTAAAACATGTTGTGCCAACATGGGTACTAGATGATTAGGTGGGCAAGAGATGGCAGACTGAAAAGTAGCCTAGAGATTACAAAGGGATAATGTGGTTTTCCATTCTCATTGAATGTTACCTTGGGAGAAGGTAGGTTCAATGTGGCGAATCCATCCCATTGAATTGTCATGTTGGCCCAACCTGATTACTGTATAGCGTATGGCTGAAACTTGATTATCATATCGGCAACATCTTGGGCCAAGATGCTTTCAACATAACAGCCCATGCTGTCACCATGTTGGCCCATTTTGCAAATAACCACACAGTACCAATATGATTTGGTGATGTTCAATAAATGTCAAATAACCAGTGATATATGTAGAGATGTACCAAAAAGGAAGATAATTGTAGAAAATATCAGATACTATCGTTTTCTATAATAAATTGAAATAGAATGGAAGTGTATAGAATGCTTCATTGTTAATATCAAATAAATGAATTCTTGGTGAAGTAAGTGCATGATGTTTAAGTATAATTAATAATTATACTGAAAACGGAAAACACCCCTGAAGACGGAATTATGTAGAATTTTTAGCTTTGGAATGTTGAAATTACTTTTTGTATTATAATAACCAAAAATATGATATAATCAATAACCAAGATCAAAAATTAACTTTATGATGGGAATCTTCATTCTGTCAAATACAAGAATTGGTAGACTTCTTTGAATAGAAAGATCTGTTTTCGAGTAGGTGAATTAATTAAACTAGTTGAAGATTTTTGTTGAGCAGAAACAAATGCATGCTTATAAATTTTGTGAAAACCATCCCATCAGCGATATAGAGGATTTTTTTAATTGTATTTCTGAATTATGTTTCGGTGATAAATTTTTATATATTGTCTTCTTGAATGAATGGTGAATGGTTTATTAGCAATAATTGTCATGCCATTGTTATTTATACAGATCTTAGACTTTGAGAAAAGGCTTTGAGAAAAGATATTAAACTCTTATATTTTATTGTGATCATTCCCAAATTTTTTTTTTTTCATTGATTAAACAGTTCTAACTGCAATGATTTCGTTACTTTTTTATAATTGTTTACCAAGTACTCAGGGAATGAAATCAAGTGAATAACGGTTATTTCTTATTGATACAAATATAAATACACACATAGTCCTGAAACAATGGGGCATTAGGAGAAATATCGTTAATTAATACAACAGATGAAAGTTGGATGAAAGCTAGATATACTCTATCATTGAGAAAATTCTTAGAATCAAATACAACACAAGTCTTTGACTTAATTCAAAAGTAAAACCGTGATATTACTTGCATCATATATGAACTTCATATGCTTCCTTGAACGTCGAGAGTAATGCTTAATTACTTTTATACACATTACTGATATTGTAGACATCATAATAGAAAATATCTTCGTACATTATATATAACTTTTACTGAACACTAGCCATTGAAAGTTTGCGCAGTAACCTGGTGAATGATCCAGGCTCATGACATGATAAAAATAATTTTAATTGTAATCCGATTTGGGAGCTCTCTTTTCATGACTTTTACTTTTTAACATAGTTACATACGATTAGACAACATAGAAGATGATAAATTGCAAGATAGTAATATTATGAGCATTTATTCAGATATACTGGGTGTCTCAAAAAAACGGAAAAAAAATTAAGTTTATGTATTTCCCAAACTATTAAAGGGACGCATTCTCTTCTGGTATCTTTCTCCTTGTTGAACCCAATTTACGTTTAGTTTAATCCAGTTATGTGAATATTATAAGGATTTTATTGATGGGTGGTGAAAATGGCTTTTGCGTAAATAATTAGAAAACGTAAGAAATATTTGTTTCTTATCTCTGCTTGTTAATCTTATTTTAAATATATTATTATTATTTGGTGTTAACCAATGGATGTGTAAACATCTAATAAAAAAATTTATGAAGAAAAAATATCGAAAAGTCAATTTGTTAAGATTTATAACAGCATAGACCAGTCCTTAGGTTTCTAGCGTTAATGCGTTATTTTATCTTATTTCATCGTTTCCTGTATTATAACCTCATATACATAGGTAACAATTAATTGGCTATTTTAGAGCCAAAAACCATATCGCTAAAGTCAAAAGGGAATTGAGTACAAAGGAATGGAAGAAGACGTAAGAAACCAAGTGGCTTCAATAACAAAGTAATATAATAACAGTCGGATGCAGCTCATAGATGCAGAAAACTACACTGTCAAAGCAGTCATTTACCTAAGAATGTGACGAAAAGTAAGACAAGTACCGGTGACTGAACTATCGGATAGAAGAGGAAATTAAGAGGTGATAGTAAATGAAGCCCATAAATCTACCAAACACAGAAATCCAAGACCTCGTAGTTAAAAAGTATAACCAAATGCTATTCTCTGAAACTGCTAGCATGGTTAAAAAATGATAACTATCAAGGCAATTAAAATAAAGAGTATGAAATTCAAATAACAACAGTTTGGACAAACAGAGATCTTCTCACACATCCCGGGCAAGAAAGTTTTATGCCTGGGATATTCCCTTAATATCTACAATATTCCCTCCTAATCTGCACTCACAGTTTGATGAAGAAGGGATATTCCTGTAACAATAATATTGGATAGTATTCAAATTCTTATACGAGGGAATGTTCCAGGAATATTGGAGAGTTACAGTATTCGGTCAGATATCATCCTAGGATATTCAGGGAATATCATATTTCTATAGTATTCCATGCGAAACAAATTGGAATATTCTTGGAATATATATTTTTGATAGTATTCCATTCTGAATATCCCATAAATATTCCAAGAATTATCAAGCTAGTTACGTATAATAGTATTCCCAAAAATAAAACGAAGGAATATCCCTGGAACATTTGGGATCTACAGTATTCTTAGTGAAACAATGACGGAATGTAACAGGAATCGAATGAAAAATTTTACTTCCTGAAATACTTTTGAAAATCCCTGGAACTATTTCAATATTTTTGATGAGGAATATATCCCATTGGGTAATATGAAGGAATGTTTCTGGAAGATGGGAAATTTAAAGTATGTATTTCAAACAACAAAGGAATGTCAATTGAATCGAACGATGATTTTTTCTATTTCCATAGAATTTGGTTGTCTAATTTGAAAACTAAGAAACCTGGGTATGTAAGATGAACTGTTGTAATTTAGATTTCATATGTTCTCTTCTAATTTTTATCATCTATATAATTTTTAACGCTACTTGTAGTTTTAGAAGATAGCGCAAGAGTTAAGCTCTTCAACTATGTCTATGAGGTGTTAGATTTCCGTGTTAGGTATGTCCTTCCATTTTCATCTTCCATTCATACAAAACTCTTTCACAGAGCTTTTCTGCATCCATGAGCATTGTCACTGACTTCTGATGAGATTTCTTCAAAAATTCACTTTCCTTTCTGGTTGCTTCTTCCAGTCTCTTGTATTTCAAAACGTCATCGATATGGCCTTTTGTTCTTAAGCAGATACTAAACCACCAAGTGAATTAAAAATTTCGATCTAAATGAATAGAGTTTCGGATGAGCAAATTAAATGCTGGCTCCCTATTAGAAATTAGTAGTACCTACAAAAATTAATTATTTCGTTTTTATGAAATCCGAAACAAGTAAAAGTTGCGAATCAGGTACCCAGAATAATTTTTATCCAATTTAGTTTTCGCCTTGCAGCAGTGCAGTGCAGACGTTATACGCGGGCAATAAGAGACAGTAGTTAAGTTAGTGTCAATTCAAGAAAAAAAGAAGTTAGTATTGTGATTGCAAATGTTTAACGAATGTACACCATTGTTTATATTTTATCAACAGCAGTTATCACTCAACTATTTTAAATTTTTGTTTAAAGTTAAATATTTATATGTGGTGATAACGGAATAAGAGTAGGGTCAAGTAGGTAAATTGCGGTACACTAACTAACTGCGGCCTCTAACAACATACACATCATAGCTTCAAAACACACGTTAAAAACTTAGATTAACAAATTATAGCATGCACTAAGCTTCTTTTGATAGCTATGCAACATTTTAATGTTATTTCGGTTCAGAATGTTTTTAGACTCTCTTGAGAAGAACGCAATTAAAAATTATAGTGCCGTAATATACCTGCGTGACCCTACTTACCCTAGTTATCTTTACCGTACTATTTCAGTTTGTAGGCCTATAACTATTCATATGTATACTTAGTTTATACTTTGATTGTAAATGGATTCACTATGTTAATTTATATATGAAATGTTTATTAATATTTAGCTATAACCTAGGTTAAACAAAACACATTCTCTAGCCTCTGTAAGTGAAATATAAAATTTCATAAAATTATTTCTTCAGTGACCTGTTCTTTAACTGATTAGAGTTTAATGGTAAAATTTTAAAAGTGCCAATAATGGTTTTCAGTGTTAATAATATTCATAGTAGCTTTTCTTCGTTAATTCTTGTTTTACTTATATTTGAATTTATTTTATTTTTTTACCCGTATTGTTTCTCAAAACTTTTTCCTTATCTAAATCTGTATTCCCTTTAAGATCTACTTTTTCCTCTTTTAAAATTTGAAAGAATAATTTCACTTAGGTTTTTATTTAATTTATGGATTAACTAATTGAATACAGGTTATTGATAAATGATGACTAATTATTTTATTTCTCCGTAGGTACTACTATCACAGTTTCTGGCAATATGGTTGGCTAAGAAGTTACAAATCTAGAGACATGTCCTCTTCATTTCATTGTGTGTACTATATAGTATGAAGCGCGTGCTCTAAAACTATAGCTGCACTGACACCACTATATTCAATATGAAGGAATTTAAGATTAATGACAAAATTAATTGCTCGATTGAATAAATTTGCTCCTCGTTAAGTAAAGAACCAAATACAAAAGACTTTGTACTATATAGTTGTCACACAGGAGTTGTCAACACACACTGTTGAGTGTTGACTGCATTTACAGATGGAAGAGGAAAATGAGAAGGTGATGGTGAATGAAACCTGTGAGCCTTTTTAAACTAAAAATTGAAAACTTTGCAAGTGAAAAGTACAACCATAGCGCCATAGAATAAGTGAGAAATATCGAGTGAAAATTACTGACAGCTAATAGATTGAGCCTTTATAACATGTAAAAAAGTTACACAGGAATTAATTTATGTTTAATTAATTTAAGCCCTTTCTAAATCATGTGCGATTTGATATTTTAATAAAATGATTGACGTATGTTAAGCTTCTTTCATTCCATACCAGTACAAAGGGGCAATTGTGAAAATACCTAGATTTAAATAATGTTTCCTGAAATTCAAGTTTTAATATTCGTAGATTTTTAAAACAAAGTTATTTGTTCACGGTACACTTCTTGGTGTGTAGCTATGTGACAATTGAGCTATGCACTCAAGTAATTAGTGTTACACGGCCACTCGTAGTCTAAGTTATTTAGTTTCATTTATTCCCTCCTTTTGAATTACTTATTCCATTGATATTCCTTCATCGTGGCCTCTTCTTCTGGATGTTTTATTCCATTGTTATTCCTTCAATATTCCTTCTTCCTTTGGATGACCTATTCCATGGGTAATCCCTAAATATTCCCTCTTCCCTTGGATAACTTACTCCATAGGTATTCCTCCAATATTCCCTCTTCCTTTGGATGTCTCATTCTATAGGTATTCCTTCAATATTCCCTCTTCCTTTAGTTTTCTTATTCCATAGGTATTCCTTCAATATTCCCTCTTCCTTTAGTTGTCTTATTCCATAGGTATTCCTTCAATATTCCCTCTTACTTTGGATGTCTCATTCTATAGGTATTCCTTCAATATTCCCTCTTACTTTGGATGTCTCATTCTATAGGTATTCCTTCAATATTCCCTCTTACTTTGGATGCCTCATTCCATAGGTATTCCTTCAATATTCCCTCTTCCTTTAGTTGTCTTATTCCATTAGCATTCCTTCATTATTCCATTGGACTTCGTTTCCTTGATTCCCTAGATTTTCCCTTGTAATTTATGGGACTATTCCATATAAGTGTCATAAAACTGCATTCCCTGAATATCAAAAAATGATCATCATGGAATATTCCGAGAAGGTTTTGGGAATATCCATTTTTTGCGCGGGATACAGCTTCAGGAGCAGCACACAATAGCAAAAGGCAATGCAACTTAAAAATACATTATTTAAACCCTAATGAGTTTCACGCGTGTTTTCTAGGAACATCCTTTTTTAAATTACTTTATATCTCTCTTGACATTCTTTTAAATTCACCGGCCTTCCTTGACTTTGTTCATATATAAATACCGAATATATTTTTGTATTTAAAAGTTAGAAAATATTTACGTATCGGCGTGAATCAGCGTAAATCACGTTAGTTACGAAATTAATTATATTGTGGTGACGTGTGGCAACATAGAAATACAGTTTGGTTCGCCAATAAGCACAAATCGTTCCAAGTTTTCACATAGTACAGACACATTCACGAGCTGTGATTGGGTCACACTTCACTCAATCACAGCTCTGCTCTCTCTCACTACCCAATCACAGCTCTGCTCTACCTTATATTCTTATGATTTTATATCCCCTAATATGTTTGATATTTCTATTTGAGATTTGGAAAACATTAGTTAAGTTTATACACTAAAAACTTGTTAAGAATACAGTACCGACGGTTTATAAATAAGATATGTTTTTTAACACATGCTCAACCCTTCCCGTTCAATCTAATAGTCAAATTCACTAGGGTTAAGAATGTTTATCCATGTAAAATTTAATTTTAGTTGATCTCTGGGACAAATACATCATAACTAGAAAAACATTAACAGTATACAAGATGGTCGAGTTTTCATTTAAAATTTGGAATAACTTCTTTTCATTTTTGCTGACTTGAACGTTGAGATATAAATTTAATATAATGTGTCTGATAATTTTTAGTTTAGATCTGATTTGATCAGAAAACTTTTTTTTGCAGCAAAAATTATTTTCTCTGGTCCCAATTGTTCGAGGCTCACTTTTTTGGGAGGCCAATTGTCTTTGGGCCTAATGGTCCTGTAGCCAATTGTACTGGACATAATTGTCCTGGACCCAATGGTCTTGGACCCAATTGTATTTTTTCCAATTGTCGGCGAGTCCAATCATTGTCACGGTCCAATTGTCTGACCCAATTTCTTTGTCTCAATTGTCGGCCCACGATATAGGCAATTAACAAAATTAGGCAATAGGCAACCTTAAAATACAAATTTTATTTCTGATCTCGTGAATAAATGTGTTGAACTTTCTTTACTTCTATCATTCACGTCTGATAATGAGTGGTATACAAGGTAAAAATTATTCGCTATACAGTATACAGTATACACTGAATCAGATCTTTGTTACTTCGAATTTTCTTATACGACATAAATAACTCCGTTTCACAATGACAAATGTAAAAACGGAAAAAATGTATTTTTGTTTATCTCTTTCCATTAATAACTTAACATTCGAAAGTTTCTTATTTTCTTCAAGAATTTATTTGATGAAACTATTTTATCATCACAACGTCTTACAATGATTAGTTTTTGTGTAAGAGTTGCAAACAAGTTGATGAACTCATTCAGAAACACGAAAACAGAGTACAGAGATAGAATTTAAGAAATTATCATCAAAGACTATTGAGTGGTGCAATCTTGTTCATGTTCCCACGTCTCTAATTTTAAATCCAGAATTGAAAAATATTCAGAGAGTACATTCTGGTAGGTGGAATAAATCGTAGTAATATGTGATCTTTACATTTTTATATTTTCATTTTCATACAACCAATTTTGATTAGCTCCATTTATAAAATAGGATAAATTTCAGATCTTATGCCATCATAATTTATTCTAATTTTTAAACTCAGTTGAATGGCTTTCATTTTAATATAAGAATAATATGTTTTCTATTATTCGAAGTCGAACTTTTGATTGGAATTCAGTTTATTCAATAATGAAAAAATTAAGAATTTAGAAAATTACTCTGGTTATTCATTACAAGTAGACGTTCCTACTTCAAAGGCTGAAGAAACCTAATTTAGTTATTTTTATTTCAAGAAAATATATCAATCAAACTCTGTAAATAAAGGAGTTTAGTAAATTGAAAACTTAGTTTTCAAACTTTAAATTAATGCCAATATAGTTTTCATTCATCAAATCATGATTATATGTAAGCAACTATTATGATATATTGTTGGTGAAGTCTTAAGGGTATTTGGATGGAAGTAACGATTTGTACACTAATTTATAATAGTATTTTAAAATCAGATTAAGATTTAAACAACTTTTATAGCTTTTATAGTGCTATAAAGATGTGATTTACTGGTTTATTACGATTGGTATCTTGAATCATAAAAAATCTTAATGTTATAATACTTTTCAATTATTAAATAAAATCAATGAATTGGTAGGATTTCTTACTTAACATTAATTATTACTGTTAATATTCCCTGTTATATTATATATCTTAAATTTAACATGAAAGCGGTTTTTCAAACATATAACTTTAGATTACGTCTACGAAACACACGTTTGACAAAAAAAGGACTTGTACAATTATTAATAAAATTATTTGAATTAAAAGAAATTCAACTACAGATTTGAAATATATTTATTGTTAATGAAAGATTCCTACTGTATCATTAGGTTTTTATAAGTAAATATACATCAGTAATTACTTTTATTTAAAAATTAGTTAATAGAAGATAACCTAATGTACTATGAAATAAAATAGAGATACGTAAACGATTTGTAAATAAAAATGAAACGGCTGCATTTTTCAGTGAGAACTTTTAGAGATCAAATGAGGAGTTTTATTTTGTTTTTATTTACAAAAATATATAGAAATTAAATAAGTCAACACGTTTAACAGATCTTCGCTGCGTATTTTTTTAAAAGTATATGATTAAAATTAGAACCTTTCTTAGATTTCTTTGAAATCACTATATTTTCATCATGATTTATTGCAAATGGTCACACTGAACGATTGAGTATCTGAAGAATTAAATTTGGTTTGCTGTATATTATTATTATATTCTTTCTGCTTAAAAAAAAGTGTAATAAATTGTAAGAGGTTGTAGTTATGAATTGCATTGAATTTCATCGCAAACCATTGATGAGAGATGGAGAAATTGAAATGAACTGTATAAATATTGAGCTGTATTTTATTACATGTATTGAGCTTAAATAACACCATTAGTAACGTCAACATCACACTGTGAAATGTTATTTCATCACTGATTGGATTATCTGCTCTCTATGTTCCTCTATAAACAAAGAGGATATCATCATAAATAACACTTTCATTTTGGGACAAAATTGAAACTGAAGTGGCTCAGCTTTGTTTGATATTTGCTGTCGTATCATTTTGAAATGAGTCTATGCACTTATAAATCAGGTCATTTGTGAATGAACTTATGATGAATAGATATAAAATTCAAGTATTTTCTACGATTAAAATCTATAAATGATATCTCAAGATGTGATTTATTTTGAGAGGGACACGAAAAAATCTACATGAAAAAAGACTCAATCAGAAGAATTATTACAAAAAGTCTGGTTAGTGGTTTACAAGTGGTATTCTATAGTGAAATTTGCTCCCATTTTAGCGCAGGTGTGGAGGGAGGGGGGCGGGGGGTCCAGCAATCTCTATTAAGTCGTATGTAAGATTCAATAATTTATGTAAATAACAATTTTCGTATTACTTTTAATCAATGACATCTATAAATACTTCATGTTTTTCCCTTTGAATTGATAAATTAAATATGTATGAATTAAGAAGTACATTTAATTATTTTGTATGATTTTAATTTTTCTTAACATTTGCTCAGTCAAATATCCTTATCAATCGCAGTCATTCATGAATTTAAGGAATAGAAATATTAAATTGAAATGATTTCTCAAGTGTCGATCTTTCAATCGAAGAAAATAGTAAATATTTTTAAAAGTAGTACGAGCTCTTTTTCTTGCTTCATTCCCGAAATGGAAGTCACGGAACACTTATCATTATTTATCAAGCAATGGTCATTAAATTCAACTTGTTTACTCCGTATCTGCGAAATAGTTGGGATGTTTTTCATTTCAAAAAGGCACTTCATACTCACCGTTTGCTCGAGAATTCCACTCTGATTCTTATTAATTCAATCTATTTTTTGAGAGCAAGATGAAAGAGAGAGATATTCTATATTTTCAGTATTTAATTCTTGAAATACGCAGTGTGTATTATTGTCTTCGGTGTTTCAGTTTATTATTCATTACGTTTCAATTTAGAGACAAAAATATATCTATTTATAGAAAAATACTTCATGAGAGTAATTAAATGATATTTATTTCTATTTTGATTCATTTACCCTCAATTGAATCTACAAAAATATTTTCATAGTGTGTTTCTTTTTTACTTTCCAGTTTCTCACCATTAAACCCTTTAGCGTGCACTTACCGATAAACTCGTCAGGTTGTTCTAAATTTTAAGTTTGTCATAGTTTAACACTCTTCAAGATATTTTTATTCGTGTGGATTTTTTTTTTATGAAAACTGATATTTCTATTGTATTTTCTGATGATTATTTGAGAGACAACAATGTCTTTATTGTCTGAGGATTATAATTACAATATAATGGTAGAAAAGTATGTGAAAAAATAATTAACAAAAATAATGGTGTAACACTCGAGTGATACTGGCCCAGTAAAGGGTTAAAAAGATTTCATCTTTTTCATGATTATGTTTCACTTTTATTCAATCTCGAATCAATTTCTTCATCAGCAGGTACACTACGCCTAAAGATCGGTGAAGGATATCTACTCGTTGTATCCTTATCTAATAGATGACAAAACTAAATTTTTCAGTTATCTTCGAATAATTAATAGAAATTTTGAAAAAAAATTGTCTAGAATAGAAATGATTTGAAAAAAAGGAACATGCCACACAGGAAAAAACTCACTCTAGAGAAAAACCACTCCTAGAGAAAGAAATATGTTTAACATTCAAGAAAAAACACTGAAATAATAAAATTGGACCGAGACTGCAGCGCTGTGGTAGTTCACATCGGCAACGCTCCGCTCACGCTCCAGTCAAAATTTATTCTGATTGGATCGTGAGCGGAGCGTGTCCTGACCGGCACTGCCAGTGTGAATGCATTAAAGAATATTGGACAAGACTGTGACTTGAGCGTCAGCGGAACGTGACCCTTAAGTGACCACAATATATGGAATTAACCGTCCTGCAAGACGCGATATAATTTTGGCCACTGGCTCACAACTTGGATTATGGAAGAATACAAATTGTTATGCAATATATGCTTGCAGTTTGTAATATGGATACACATTATGTACATATTAAAATCAGTTTTCCTTTTTATAAAATAACATTAAATTCGATGGAAAAAAAATATTTATTGAATTAACCAGAGGCTGCAATTTGTAATATGGATACACATTATGAACATATTAGAATTTAATTTCCTTTTTTTATATTAGATTTCAATTCCATGGAAATAAAAATAATACTTAAATTAAACGGAGTCCGTAATTGGTATGTATTTACATTTAATATAAGTCTGTCAGCATAAAGTCTGTTCGGCCATATATACGTTAAATCCATTTTCGGTAAATTTTCCTTCGGCCAAGTGTCCGCGCACCTCGTTGGTTAACCGCAATTGATATATTGATTGCACTGACAGATATAATACAGATATAATATATTACCAAGTAATATTTACACTGAAATGAAGGTGATGCTTTTTTGGTTAGTATTCTCGATGTCAATTTTGCCTGTTAACTAAAGATATTTATTGGCTGTTAGGTATACAATTTCGCTACAGCAACAGAAGCCTGGGTAATTATTCAGCTACTTCTTGTTTTTCTTCATGCCTTTTTGTCTAGAGCTCGTATTTTTTATCTCCCGAACGATGTTATTAATATCTAATAAAAACTTTAAGCTCGAAAATGGATGTAAATTTATCGGTAATAAAATTGATGGAACGTGCCATATTTGAGAAAAGTTATAGAGGTAAAAATCTGGGAAAATATCACAATTTAGTGAGAACTAAATTTGAATCTACTTTTTCAGCATATAGGGAAAGCTGATGAGAATTTTCTTTGGAAATAGCAATAATAATATCCATCTGTGAACTTAAATATTATCAAATTTGTTCATGTTATAAATAAATGCATATAATAAGGGTAAATGTGATATATTTATATTGTTAAGGTTTAATTAGAAATACTCTGATTATTATATAGATAGAATCTCTAATTTAAAATTTCATGAGTAAGAAATATGAATAAAATCATCACCCCAATATGAATTTAAAAGATGTGAAATATTCAAACTTTAATTCAGTACCCGTCATGTCAGATAGGAATCTTTATTATTTCAGTAGATATTTATGATAAAAATTTGAGGAATGGCGTCCATGCTGTTGAAAGATGACGATTATTTCAATATTTGTGAAGGTAAAGAAAGACATTTTGAACCTTAATTTGTCTCCTATCTCTTATTTCTAAAAACTTAAACCATATTTTTGTTTTTCAAAAGTTTTTTATTATTAGAGATGTCGTTAAGAAATAATGGGTATTAAACATTAATCTCATGATTAATGTCTCTCAAATGGAAGAAAAGATAAAAATTATATATAAAGAATTTTGAAAATTGTTTAGTGTGAAGTTATTTGAAAATATTATTTCATCCAATTAAAATTTATCCACAAAAGGAAAATTTCTAATTTATATTTTTATTATCAGAGAAAATTGAATTTATCTCCCAAAAAATGGAAGATCATTAATTTGGTTGTTCATTATAAATTCAATGTTGCCATATGCGGTGCTGAGAGTTCCACAGAAGGTTTTAATTTTTGACAAGCCATTTCATTATGGTTCTGGTACGAGCTGATTTGAACTTTCAATTATCTGTATAAGTTGAATGAACAGAATGGTGCACCACGAAGGGAAGACTGTAACTTGAAGAACAGATATTAATGCAGATTTATTTAATTTATTTTCTATTAATTAAATAAAAAGATATAAGTTTCACATGGTATCATGAGGAATATTCCTCGAAAGACATCAGACTATGCTCTATTATATTTTCAAAATCCATTTAGAAATTTGTCAATCATTTAACGTCGTAGATAGATGGACATCATTGGGCATAATCGCCCATCAAAAGCCGACGATATGCGATTGCATTTTCCTGAATAGGTTTAATTGTGGACGAAGAATTACACCGACTCAATTTGCAATTTTCACATTGTTCCATTCAACAATGAATGTATTTTAAAAATTAGCATACTTAGGTTTTAATAATAAAAATAGCATATTTTATTCAATTTTAAGAGAACTTGCCTGCATTTTTAACCAAAATTGTTAGAACAAAAATTTAATGTATTAGGCGATAGATCATAGATTAGCTCATTGTTTGTTTGGAAGCTGCAGTGGCTAGAGTAAAGTGTCATTGTAGGGAAACTAGATGTCTTATTATTTGGATTATTTTGTGCAGTGCCTCTAGCTCCAGGTCCGGAATCCAATGAATTCTCGAATGATGTTCGGGCAGTTTTGCCCCTAGCTAGCCAGTTGTCACCGGCTAGCTAGGGACAAAACTGCCCGAACTCACATGATAAGTATCTATCTGCGTCAATCACAGGATATCATTATTTGTAATTAACTAATGCAATTAATTTACTAATGCATAATACTACATACTTCAATTTGAAAGACGAGAAAAAATAGGAAATTGCCCGTTTATCAAAGTGATGAATTAACAAACTTCAAAAATATTACCGTATGTTAAAATTTATACACCACGCTAAATATCACTACTCTCATATTCTGATCATTTGATAAAAGATTTACTGATAAACATATTCGATCTGATGGTAATGTTCATTAAATTTTTTTTTGGGGGGGTGATTATTGTCAAAACAATTATTTTCTAGAACTGGAGTTGCTGAACGAGAAATATAAATGAACTCAAAGTCGATGACCATAGGATTAAATGGTTTCAAAGATATTTAACATCGGACAGCTGAATTTGATTTCCTATGTATTTAATATATCATGATAAAATAAAAACTTCAACTCTCTGTTATCTAAATGCCAGATATGAAAAACTCATTATAACTTTTTTACTAAATGAACTAACAACTGAATTATTTTGTAATAAACCAGCCAAATTACCCTTGATGTAAACGAATTTAGCTTTTGTCGTGAGAACAATTTTTCTAATGAAGAAAAAGCAATTACTAGCGAAAGAACTTTTTCCGAAGAAACAAAGTTTCACTTAAATGATGTTCAGAAATATTAACCCTTTCGAGTCGGCTTTCGCGTATTTGATTTACATTTCCAAAAACGTTTACATATAATCATTGGACAGGTACAAATAGAACTTGATTGAAAAGTTATTTAAATTAAATATAATTATTAAATTTTCGCTATGGGACACTGGTGTCCCAACATATATTTCAGTCCCAGTCCCCTAAGACAGTTATGTCCCAGCAGACTGTAAAAAAATGATTATATATACATACCAATGAAAGTCTGTTGGGACACATGTGTCCCGAGTTCGATCTTTGTAAAAGCTCCATGGGACACCCGCGTCCCAGAATGGGAAAAATCTATTATACAGAGTGTATTTTCCTTTTTGAAAGACCTTTAGCCCCCACTAGGCATATTTCAAATATGAATTTAGAGGAAACAAATATATTTTCTTGAAGATAAGACTTGGTAGTTACATTTCATGTAATGCAAGATTATTTGAAACTCATTCAAAATACTTCTAAAGGCTATCTACAGAAGGTGTTGGAAATGGCCGCCGGTATCCTGTAGTCAATGTCTTACGCGCTTCAAAACGCTCTTCGAGTCTTCATCACCTTTTCAGTTATTACTGCATCATATATTATACCTAACAGCTTCACACAATAAATTCTATCATCATGAATGGATTGAGGTTTTTCCTTATACAAAATATTTTTTGTTGTAGCCCAGAAATGGAAATGAAGAGGAGTGAGTTTTTACTGAGTGCTGACCAGAAGATCTAAGTGTCTCTTCTGGTAACTCGACCTTTAAATTTTTCTTCAAAAACTGCTTAACCATTCTTGTACCATGAGATGGAGCACCGTCTATCATCCAACAGAGCCTGCGTCATGTTCTAGTGGCAATAAAATGTTTGCACCACTTTGTCTTTCAGTAAAGCTAGGAACCATTAACAGAGTCACAAGTGCCATCGTAATCGACGAATTCTTGGACAATAGAGTTTTCCGTCCACAATTGCAACAAATATAATTACTTCTTTGTCATTTCAATAGTTTCATTCTACAATATCATGTGAATTCTCATTTGCAAATTATTACTCAGTTATAATTGAGAGTGTGACAATGAGCGTTTGAAGCGCACAATACTTTGTCTTCAATATTATGGCGACCATTTTCAATCCATTTCAAAATAGCATTTAGAAGTGTTTTCAACGAGTTTCAAATAAGTTTGTAATCCATGATATGTAAGTACCAGGCCTTATCTTCAAGAAAATATACTTTTTTCTTCTAAATTCTTATTTCAAATATTCCTAGTCTAGCAAAAAGAAAAAAACACTCACTGTGTTTCATTATTTAAACATAATTCATCCTCTAAATTCTATCTATTATTAGATCTCATATGTATATATACTTATAAAAAATGAATACTTACGATTAATCGACAATGTAAATCAGTCCATTTCAAAGTACGTGGGCACATGTAAATATTTCTTTCAGAAGTATTTTTAATAATCTATAATAAACTATCAATTGTTCGAATTGAGAGAAGTGACAATATGATGAAACCTTTCCCGCAATGCCGTTGAATCAGAAGACCGATGTAGTTCGTTTTGAGCGTTTTACGTATATAGAAGAGGCGCTAACCTCGTTTGATCGTTTATCGATACCATCAACAAAATCCCCTGTAAGAAATGTAAACGAAAAATAATCTCTTTTATTACATTTCAAACTCTCTATGAGACGGGAGCAGTAGAGATAACTGTTGTGAAAAATTGATTGAATATATATTGTGCACTGTACATTGCATTAATGATCAGTTAAAATAATATATTTATAGAAATAAAATCATTTTTCCTAGAATAGAGAACTATTTTAAAGACTATATTAAAAATTGGTATACTAGTTATCGGTCTGTAATTTATTTTGATATAACTTGTGAACCGATTTAAAAGTAGGAAAAAAATTTGGGAAATGAAACTTATCCGGATAGGTTATTTGATGAATAATCTAGATATTCGCATAACTCAATAAGGGATTCAAGTAAATTGCCTTACATTTGGTGGAATAAATGATCATTATTCAGGAATCATTTGATTAGACTATGGATGGATTCGGGTCAAAGGTCAGGATCAAGGTTATTTATAACTCAAAATAACACATTGACTGAAATTTGTTAAATTTTTGGTCATTATCTACTATCTAAGACCATAAGATTAGATTTGGGAACGATCAGGTCTAAGGAGATCATGAATAGGTAAAAGATTAACAAAAGGATATGTTAAAACGGCAATAGTAAACGGTCTACGAGTGACTGTTCCAGTTTATTTTTAATTTCAAATTTTAAGAATATGTCGAGGTAAACTCAGATCAAATTAAAATATATCTATTAAAAGCATTTTAATTGAATTATTTTTTTATTACTTCATAAATTTACTTCGTTTTTTTACGATAATTAGAATGCAAAGTTTTAGGCAGATAATTCTTCTTCTTAGATAGATTAGGAAGTAAACTCCAACTTGATCTTTTTTGTTCCACTCTGAATTTTTCTCAAACAATAGTTATAGATATATAAAAAATATATCTGGTTCTCAGCTAAAAAATAATTTGACTGCTTTATATTTTCAATAAAATATGTGAAAAATTTAATAGAAATATTGACTGACTAATCTCCCACTGTATTTGGTAGTAATTTTATCAATATCAATAGTAGATGTTCAATGGTTCATGCGTTAAAAATGATTTGTAAATACTGAGCCGAATATGTGTTTGAATAGAAGTGAATTTTTCTATTGAAATTCAAGTCTTATACCGCTATAATGAATCGTTTTTGTAATTTATTAATTTTAACTTAATGTATTATATATACTTTATTGTCGTACATATGTTCCATATATTGAATGTGATCTATTATCATATTATCATTATATGATAACAGATCATAAAAGAATCATGATATAAAGTTTATCATTTCATTGAGGGGATTTCTGTAGTATAAATTCATTCAAGAAATTGCAATTACTTTGAATTGTAGAAATAGCGATATCACGAACTGAAATAAAGCTTTCAATATTGTATAGCAAATAAATCTCTCTAAATTCAATGCCATGTATCTTCAAGTTAACTTCAAAATTCGTAGCTGATGCAATAAATAAAATGATATCTGGTTTAGAGACTTTTTTTCGTCTAATCAGCAACGATTAATTTAGTTTATTCAAGCTTTATAGTAATCAATAAATATTGTGAATATATTGTTTTCTTTACCTGCTATTACAAAAAAATGGTGATCTATTTATTTTTCGTTCAAATTTATATTTTTCGATAACACAAATAAATTTTATTGTATTTAATTGATTTAACCCTTTACTGGCAAGTGATCATATATAATCACTTAAATTAGCACTAAAGAAAGCGTCACAGCACTCAGTGTATGTTGTTCACAAGTCAGACACACACATCAAACCAATCACAGTAATCAGGGCTATCTCGTGATACTTCACAATTCGTTTTAAATGGCACAGGGATCGAGTGGGATGGACCTGAATTCACACTGTAACCGCACATCAAAATTGGTAGTGTAGAGTGTATTTTTTTCTGATTCACTTGATGTTTATCAGCTCAAAAATGAATGTGAGTGCTTCTCACCCTATGGAATATCTTTATCATATCCTCTACCACATATATTAGTAACTATACCTATGAGATATCTATAGTTATTGAAAAATTGCCATTGAAAAATTGAGTTGATCATATATGATCACTTGACCGATTCATCGTATATGATAAGTGATCATATATGATCACTTGGGAATATTTATTAAAATTCTGTCATAACTTTGAGTTATTTCACCTATTGAGGTGCCACATACAGATAGGCTAGTAATAAATTAATCTACAAATTTTTTCGGGTTTTATGATTAAATAAACATGAATAGTACTGATTCACCACATGATTCCAATTCACATGTTACATACTAGATGACACCAACGGTCTAAAAAAGATTATGCAGAATGATTAATAATTAAAATCATTTATAGAATGATTAATGATCAATTACTAAAAAGAAACAAATATTGTTAGGTGCAGCTCCATTACATGAATAACTGACTTTTATAAAATCTAAAACTGTGCAATAATATAATTCGAGCAATTTTGTTCATTCGAGCAATTTGATAATTCGAGCAATTGTTCATTCGATCAATTGTTCGTTCGAGAAATTGTTTTTCGAGCAATTGTCTTTCGAGCAATTGTTCTTTCGAGCAATTGTTCATTAGAGCAATTGTTTTTCGAGCGATTGTTTTCGAGCAATTGTCTTTCGAGCAATTGTTTTCGAACAATTTACCTAGAACCGAAAAATGTTCATCAAATCTCATTTGAAAACATTATATTTCGAATAATCAATAATTTCTATAGAATATTTACGATTATGTATGACTTGTATTGTGTATAACTATGAGAGAAAAAAGGGCTTAGAAGATATAAAATTATTCCATTAGGCTTTACTTTATGAATATAATATATATATACCACTAAATTTGTCAACAAAATATACATATATTACTTTCATAGTAATTTTTCTTCAGTGCAGTACAACCATTTATCTCTTACGGTATTTAGTAGTGACGCATAAATTCTGTTATTCTTTAATGAACAGACTAATGTTTATCTAAATAAGTTATACCACACCTCGCAATGGAGTACCCAGTTAAAATTCGGTGCAGTATAGTGGACGTTTTACTGTAGTTTATGGCAGTCTCAGCATTTCTAAGCAGCGCTCAGCAGATAATCTCTGCTTTCTACAAATGTTTACCGCGAGCTACGGAGGCCACGGCAGTATAAGGACTAGATAATCTGTGGAGGTTTGACGCATTATTATCTGCCGAAAACTCTGAAGAACAGAGCATAGAAAATCTTCAGAGTTTATAGTCGATAATATTGGCTAAAATCTCCAGAGATTGAAGCACCACATATTGCTCATGATCCAACAAATTAATTTGAACAAAAATACAACTTCTTTATCGATAGTGTAGCTAATAATTGGTAATAATAGCTATAGTTAATTAATTGGTGGATAGCCTTAATATAAAATAAACATTAATCACTATTGTTCTTGGTACTCAGCTATGGATTGGCTCATTCAGTTTTATATTAAATCTATTGTTACCTAATATTTATTTAACCACGGATATCATTGAGTAATTTGTATGCGTTTTTATATTTCTCATTTGTCAGAGTGAACCACTAAATTTTTTTAAAGTAACACTTATAGAAGATCAAAGCAATAGTGAAGTCTGACAATGTTGATATCAGGCTTTATCAGAATACAGTTTTTCTGTATCTTCTCACTGAATGAACTGAAACAGCTCTCATCAGACTCACACATCGATCATGTAGGTTCTAATAGTACCTCCATGCGTACATATGACTGAGAATCGTAGTTACAGGAGACTTAAATAATTTCCATAAATATCAAAGTGCTGATGCTTGATTATAGATAAAATGATTTATAAAGATAAATTATAAGCATACTAAACTACCATTGCATATCATGTTTTCAATTTATAAGATATTAGGTAATTATTTACCCTGATGTAGGTTATTATTTGTCAAATTAAACTTTTGGCATGTGAGAATATATAAAATATATCATATATGGAATGTATAATGACATTCTTATAAACAAGCTGACATTGGCCATAGTTTAATAAGTTTACTCCAATATGTATATATTGTATATAATGCATACAGTATACTGCATATAGCTATATAGTTAGTACAGAAAATTAATTTGGTTCATCTAACAACGATTCAATATTATAAGTGAAATAATTGCAATAATAACCAGTTGAAATTATATACTAATATTATTATAACATTAATCATGTATTTGTTCTTCATCCGCGCCATTTAAATAAGTAGGTATATTGGAATACAAGAATACCAAATAACACGAAATCATTATTGAAAAAATCGGTCATTCTTAATAATTATTTAAAGATAAAATCATTTCCATGCTGAAATTATTAAAAACAGGGTTGCAAAACGAAATATATAGAACAATTATTTTGTACGTTCTAAAGAAAAATATCGGATTTTTTTATTGAGAACCATTGAACCTGCCGTATTTTGAATAGTTTGTAGTTTAAAATAAGGTTCTGTGGTGATTTAATGTTCCAAGTTATTAATTTATTGGTGAAAGTGAAATTGTGTATCTATCATGTGTATAATATTTAAGAGTTCAGTGGTTATTGTATCCTATTGAAAAAAAATAGCTATGCTAGGCTATATATTATATAATATAGCCTAGCTAATTTGTACTTTTTTGGGTTTTGAAATTCACTACCTACCTAACTAGGTGCCTACTCTACTCATGACACCAGTTATCTATCTGACAATAAATGATTTTTCACCTAGCTATGTATAATGTACTAGCACATAGGTATCAGGAAATGCACTGTAACTTGTACTCTAAGTAGCCTATGTCCAAGTTACTCCCACTGTGACATATCTATGTACCCACGGCCAACAGGCGACTCAAGTTATTAGTTATAGAGTACTACCGATGTCAGTTAAGCAAATTAGTTGGCTTCTATTTTAAATGGTCCACTCGTCCACACATTCTGATAGCTATATACCTTAGCCATGTTCCAAAGTGTGCTCTGTGAACAAAGTCGCCAGTATAGCCTATATTGATACGTATCTAAAAGATGAGCGGCGCACCCACCATACGTTCTATTAGATAGATCATAGGTAGATTGAAAGATGATTTATGATACCTATATGTAGAAATGTAGTGAATTTGATATTTGTTGTTTCAAATTTATGACTGATGGTACCTGAATGTTGTGAATCCACAACCAGTCTGTATTTGGTTTACAAAATTCCAATTACTTTTCCAAAAAGCTAAAAAAAAAATCAGCAAAATACATACCTACCTACCTATTTCATGATAGATACAGACTGGGACATTAATTGAGTCAGAGAGATAGATATTCGCAGTCGCTAAAGTCTTGACTGACTACTAGGTATATTGAATTTTCTTCAATAGTTTTGAATTCATTCCTACCTATGATCTATCCAGAATGCAGGAACTGGTAAAGTGTTCTCCAAGATATCCTGCATTTTGACTTCTGTTCTCAGTAAAATACATGTAAATGTAGGAGGAAATTATTGATTATTTGCACAGAAAATGTTAAAAATGTCATATATTCTGCAGACTGGCTAGTACCTATAAAAGCTATATCTATTTACCTGAATTTTACTTTGATCATTAAAAGAGATCTCTGTATTATTGTATACAATATAACACAAAATATGCCAGTTAATTTGTTGATGCCAATTAATTGACCCTCAGCCTTACATAATAAGTTACATTTGTAGAGGTCAGAACTCAGATATGTTTAATTGGCTTAATGCCAGTCTACAGAATATGGGACATTTTTAACATTTTCTGTAATAACAGTCTTAACAGTCCTTAGTTTTCTCCTATATTTGCATTAATTTTACTGAGAACAGAAGCCAAAACAGAAGATTTTTTGGAGAACAGTTTACCAGTTCCTACAGTCTGGGCTTAATGTTTCGATTTAATTTAATTTCTATGTTCCCATGTTAATTTGGCCTAAAATTTTAAGAAATGAGACAGAATCTTTAAATTTTGGATTGAAATTGGCTAACAATCTGCCAGTCTCTTGAACATGGCATGATGATGATTATTCAGATTATATAAGATGCATCTTGACAGTTTCAATATATTTAGATACCTATTCTCATTTAAATTTTGGCACTAGCTATATTTAGAGAGTCAACATAGTTTTAAAATTTAGATAAATGGAGCAGTAAAATTAGGTTACTTTCACTAGAAACCTTTCTTTGACTGACGGAGGTCGCTTTTCTTTGACGGAGGTCGCTTTTCTTTGACGGAGGTCGCTTTTCTTTGACGGATGTCGCTTTTCTTTGACGGAGGTCGCTTTTCTTTGACGGAGGTCGCTTTTCTTTGACAGAGATCGCTTTTCTTTGACGGAGGTCGCTTTTCTTTGACGGAGGTCGCTTTTCTTTGACGGAGGTCGCTTTTCTTTGACGGAGGTCACTTTTCTTTGACGGAGGTCACTTTTCTTTGACGGAGGTCGCTTTTCTTTGACTGAGGTCGCTTTTCTTTGACTGAGGTCGCTTTTCTTTGACTGAGGTCGCTTTTCTTTGACTGAGGTCGCTTTTCTTTGACTGAGGTCGCTTTTCTTTAACTGAGGTAGCTTTTCTTTGACTGAGGTCGCTTTTCTTTGACTGAGGTCGCTTTTCTTTGTCGGAGATCGCTTTTCTTTGTCGGAGGTCACTTTTCTTCCATGTTACAAACCAGTCTGCAAAACATGCACAATCAGTCTTCAAATATTCAATTTTTGGAGCAATTCTTTCCAAAAGATTTTAAATTTATCTCTAAAATGGCCAGAAATCTCAAAACACTCTCCATTAATTACATGTAAATATAGGAATTGATTAAGAAATTGTCACCAGATAATTCTGGACACTAATTTCAAGGCCATAATAGTCACCGGATAAATTTCACAACTTCATGCATCTTTTGCAGACTGGGTTACAGAGTATGTTAGTTAAAGCCAATTAATTGGCTTAAATTTCAAGAGGTCAAAATTCAGATATGTCTAATAGGCTTAAAATTTTGAAATAATTCCTATGTTTCCATGGACGCAGGAGGTGACTAATTTTTGACGCAGGAGGTGACTATTTTTTGACGCAGGAGGTGACTATTTTTTGACGCAGGAGGTGACTATTTTTTGACGCAGTAGGTGACTATTTTTTGACGCAGGAGGTGACTATTTTTTGACGCAGGAGGTGACTATTTTTTGACGCAGGAGGTGACTATTTTTTGACGCAGGAGGTGACTATTTTTTGACGCAGGAGGTGACTATTTTTTGACGCAGGAGGTGACTATTTTTAGACGCAGGAGGTGACTATTTTTTGACGCAGGAGGTGACTATTTTTTGAAGCAGGAGGTGACTATTTTTTGACGCAGAAGGTGACTATTTTTTGACGCAGGAGGTGACTATTTTTTGACGCAAGGTACACACGACACTATTTTTTCACACATGTTACACCCCTATTTAATTATCTCATCTATTCTTCTATTAGCAACATGTGTAGAATTTTAAGTGCATGCTCCTGTTACAACTTAAAGTAATGCATTGAGTAGAAAAATAGTGCTTAAGTCATAGTTCAGAGATGGTTCCGTAAATTGATCATGGTGGCCATACTTAGAAAGATGATGCTGGGTGGTTATTAAATACTATATTATTCAGAGTCAAAATCCTAGCTCATTCACCAGTGTCATTGTTTTCAGTCCTTTGACCAATGAGATATTTAACAAAGTATCTCAAATGGTCAGATAATCCAAGAAACTTTGATAGATATTTGAATTTAAAGCATATTTTTACCATATTGTCACGCTACCATATTGTCACAATAATGTTTAGGACATTAAATAGAAATTTAATTTTTATTGCATAGTATGGAAGTGGCTAATATCACTCCTATTTATTTAGATAACTCGTGTTCTATCAGTTATCTACCTATGTTCTTGTGTTAATTTTCATATTTTATACCGAGTGTGATCATCATTAAAAAATTATACATAGCTAACTCAAATTGTGAGTTTGTTTATGATAATCTGTATTGCTTCCTCTGGATATTGTTACTAACTAGGCTATTTTTATAGATGTTGTTGAATTTGTTTGTTATATATGTCAAAACTAATGTTTTTCTTTTCAGGAATATAATTATTTAATACATTCCAAAAGGAAACTAGTTTAAGAAAATTTGTATGTATCAAACAATCAAGGATATTCAGTTCAAACTATAACATGTCTTTAGATGATGAAGAGGATATGATGCTATTCAATATGAAGTATTAGGTAAGTTCAGCTCTCTTTTCAATCTTAAATAAAATTATTGACAAAATGGAATTTACTAGAGATGCACCGATACCATATTGTTAAATGATACCAGTACCAAGTCCAATTCCAGTTTTTTTAAAGTATGATTTTCACAAGTGTTACTTGCTCAGTGTAATACCTATAATTGCTCAGTGTAATACATATAAATTTCATTTGTTTGAATATTTTGTGTTATTGCAATTAGCTAAAGTGAACCTAGTTTTGAACAACGGTGTGCCTAGTTTTGAAGTGCGGTGTGCCTAGTTAGTTTTGAAGTATGTATTATTATTCATCTGTTGATTAATTACAGCAATATCAGCTGTCTAGTTGAACATAAATTTACTATTATAAGCACGAAATGTAATTATTCAGTGAATTGTTTATAATGTTCGTTTCAATTTTCAGAAACACTGTCCGGACCCGATTTCAAACCAGTTCATAAAACCATTGGGATGGACATAGAGGAAGGGGCATACGCTCCCACACCTGAGCACGTTCATGAGCTCCCCCCCCCCAGGTCATGAGCCCCCTTAGGTCATGAGCCCCCATAGGTCAAGCCCCCCTGGTCATGAGCCCCCCCCCGTCAAAGCCCCCCGGGTCACGAGCCCCCCCCCCTGATTTTTAATCCTTATTTACCTAGTTGAACAGATGAAGAACTACTTAGATAGAAATAACTGAGAGTTGCTAATGTAGTTTGTTGTACTGCACACTTAATGATTGATTAATGACCTGGCAGGGGGTCAGGGGGATTAAGTAATATAGGTAAATAAGGATTCAAAAGCAGGGGGCTCGTAACCGAAGGGGGGGGGGGTGCTTATGACCCACACCCCTAAGGAACACATTATCAAAGTTGGCGACCTAATCTCTTACTCTTCTCTGTGACGTAGTTAGTTTCCTTCACTATTACGTCTCAATGTATGGGCTCTTAAGTGATTAGGATCTTACTCTTATGGTATTTTCAGATTCCTTTCTCTTTATAAATCTCTTTCTACTAAATACTCATGGTACCATGCCCTAGAACCACCTTGCCACTATGGTTCCGACCTCAGGCCTCTGGTCCAAGCTTAACTGTATTTAAGGGTAATAATGGTAAAGTAATTAACACTTAAAGAGATTATATTCATTGGTCAAGCACATGTTATTACAAATAATATTTCCTCTAGAACGCTCGCAAGTTAAGGTCTCAAATAACTACGAACAGGAGAATAGGTGTGTAGCTCACGAGAGCAAATCGGTAACTAGCTTGACTGTCACTTACTTACAATCATATAGGTTCGTGATGATAGTAATGCATACACAATTGCTGTGTTTGCTTTACCACATCGCTCCCCCCTTCCGAAAATTTCAAAGTTACAATTCACATTTTTCCAAAACTGCCAGCTGGTTTGTCTACCCATTGTTACTCTATATTGAACAATGTTCAGACGCTCACGCTGTTAGTGGAAACATGTATATTGGATCTCTTGAAATTTCTCGAACCGGTAATAAACATATTATTAGAAAATTGAAAAATTTGAGTTTTAATTCGTTCTAGAAATATGTAAGACTAATGTGCATTCACCAAATGTTCTTAAATTTTTAATCTTACCTATACAATCTTAATTTTGCTTTAACAATATTTTTATTTATTCTCAAAATAATCTAAGTTACTCCTACCTAATATGTCTCAGTTCAAAAATGTAACAACTTTTTCATTTTATAAACGTAATAACTTGCCTAATCTATTAGAGATCTCACCCCTCCCTCCTAATATGTAGATTTTTAGTCTAAATATTAACAGAGACCTTTGATCACTCCAATACATTACACAAATTGTTACTGCATTTACATTTAAAAAAAAAATTTATAATCAAAAAAAATTTTCATTTTAATTTATCATATGTTATGATATCGTATTTTATGATCTTTTAATGAATTTATATTCGTAATTGAAGTTATATGAATTTTGATCATTTTTATCAAATTTTGAGACAGTTGTGATCTTTAAATTTAAATCTTAAAATTAACACCGAAAAAAAAAATTAAACTTAAAATTAACACCGAAAAAAAAATTAAACTTAAAATTAAATTCAATTGAAAAAACGATTATTATTAATTTTCACTTAAAATTACCCAAACTTAAAATTAAAAAAAATTAAAATAATGATCAAATTGAGTTTGAGAAAAAAAAATCTTAAATGCTGTTAGGTTTAGTTTTGGTAATTTCGATTTTTGGCCTTCGTTTTGCCTGAGGCATTACTATAACTGTTGTCGCCTGTATATTAACTGCCTGATCATTAAAAATATTTACTGTTCCACCTAGTTCCCCTAATCTAAAGGGGTGTTTCGCTTTATCTGATTAAAAGCTTCAGTCGCCATCTTAGACCTCAAATTCCTAATTTCGTACATTTTCATATCCCCTTCTGACTTTATCTTTTTTGACTGATTATACCCACATACCAGAATCATCACAACCAGTAGTGTTAGAATTAACACTAAAATGTCGCTGAACAAGTCTGGTATTAGGTCGTACTTTGTAGACCCCATGTTTTTAATGGTTTGCTCCAAATGGGCCTTATTCATTGAAGATGATTTCTGGATCAACTCCACTACTGAGTTCAGGTCAAAGTTGCTCTGAGTCTGTCCCATCGCTCCAGCTGATTACTTCTCACGACCTTGAATTACAGTTCTGTGTGTCAACCGGCTGTGAGTGGCTGAGAGTCAGTCACTGGCTGTTTTTGGCTGAGGAGCTGTTGGCTGTGTGGGTAGCTGGGTCCTCTCTGCCTCACGTCACTGAAATCAAAACGATACTGTTAGATCATGGCCCCTGTTCATTTTAGGTATTTTATCATATTTCAGTCTCATTTTGAATTGATCATTTTTGCTTTTAAATTATTTCAGTATTTCATCCTAAATTTGAATATATATATATATATTTTTTTTTTTTCAAATTTTCATTCAAACAATTTTACAGAATATAATTCATCTTATTCGTTACCCAACATTTAAACACAAAATTTAAAATTAACATGCATACAACAAAAAAAAAATTAATCCTCTTAAAATTATTATATGAAATTTTATATTAATAAAATTCCTAATTCATCCCATCAACTTAAACTAAATACATACAAATATTACAATTAAAATTCATACAATTAAATACATACAATAATTCTCTTACTGAGCAAAGGAAATATTGTAGTCTGAACAATGAATTGTATGCTCTGTTTGTTTGTCTCGCGTAAGCAAAAAAAAATGTAAACATTTCTCTGACTCTTTGCATGTAACTGTGTTATATGTCACGTGTTCGTGTAAATGTAACATGTTACTCATGTTACTTCGTGTTATGTGTTCCTTTTGTGGACTTTCTATATAATGTTTATATTCAAATTTCTCATAATTTGATTTCCTGTTTAATGATGTTAATGAAATTATTTAATTAATTTGTTGTGAATTTTTCCAACTTAGTTAGATAATTTATATTGCTCGTTATCGTTTGATGTCCTAATTTAATTATAGCTTTGTTTTTTTTTCACTTGTAATACTGTACCTGGTCCTATCCAATTTAATTGTAATTTATGTGTTTTTTGATGATTTCTAATTAATACTCGATCACCTATCTGTATAATTTTGTCTTTTCGTGTCTTATTGTGGTAAATTATGCGTTTGTTTGATTGATTAATTATGTTAGCTCTTATCTGATCTTGAATAAATAGAGCTTGCCTGGCCTTGATCTTGACTATTGATTCTGATGTATCTAAATTGTAAATGTTATCCAAATTTTCTGCTTGAATATTTGGAGATGTGTCCCTCGCGTAAAGAGCGTATGAGGGTGTATCTCTCAAGGTCAAATTGACCTGGTTGTTAATTGTGTTTTGGACAATATCGAGAAACATGTCCCAATTATTGTGATCTACTGTGGCTACATAGAATCTTAATAATTTGTTAATTTTCTGGTTATTACGTTCACAAATTCCATTGGAATATGCTGAATATGGTAATACCTCACATTTGTATATCTGATGTATTTCACTGAAAGTTCTAATTGCGTTAGACTTGAATTCTTTCGCACAATCCGACATTAACGTTTTGGGATATCCACAACGACTAAATGTTTTACTTAGACAATCAATTACTGTGTTAGTTGATTTGTCAGCTACTGCGTGTAATTCGTTATATCTTGTCAACATACATGTTATTGATAAAATATATTTGTTGTTCGTGTCAGTTGTTATAAAAGGTCCAATAAAATCAAATGAAACTGTTTCAAATGGTGTATTAGCTACTGGGGCAGACATTAATTTAATTGGTGTATCTAGACTTCCTTTAAGGATTTTGCAAACGTCACAACTTTTAATAAAAGATTCTATGACCGATCTTTCTTGAAAATGATAATATTTTAATCGAAATTGAAATAGCGTATGAGCTAAACCACAATGGGTGTTAAAATGTATTGAATTAATTACTAAATTGATCATTTCATTTGGTATAACATAATTAACAATACTGGCTGCCCGAGTATCTATTTTCCGATGTCGATATAATATTCCGTCTAATATGAAAAATTCAGCTATGTTCCTAGATGTTCCTAATTGTTTTTTCTGTAATATATCCATTATTTCCTTACAAGCAAAGTCGTTTGACTGTGCAGTCTTTAGTCTGTTTAAAGTCCATGTTATGTCTTCCTGTTTAGGTATGTAGTTCAGAAATGGTTTTTCTTTGTTGATTTTATACAATTTAGATGTATCTGATTCTTGTTCGTTTTCTGAGTCTGTTTCTGAGTCATTGTCATTGTCGTTAATAATTTGTGGTACGTTTAGCTTAGCCCTCGATCTTGTGGTTGCTATATAATTTTCAATTGAATTACAACTTTCATTAGATGGTGTTAAAAGTTCACAATCATCTATTGTTTCTTCCGTTAAAGGAGTTAATCTACTAAGGGTATCGGCTACCACATTTCTCTTACCTTCAAAATATTTGATGGTACAATCATATGTGCTCGCCTCTATTGCCCACCTGGCTAATGCCGTGTCTAATGGAAGTTTATTACCAAAAAATGCACATAAGGGTTTGTGATCAGTTAAAATGGTAATAGGATATCCTAGACATAGATATTGAAATTCCTTTAAAGCTAGATGTATTGCAAGAAACTCTAGTTTAGTCGTGGAGTACCTTTTTTGAGTAGAATTTAATGATTTACTGAAATATGCTATGGGTCTTAATGTTTTGCTTTTGGTCGAATCTGGTTGTAGCAATGCTGCGCCAACTCCGATATTTGAGCTGTCAGTAAATAAATAAAATGGTCTGGAATAATTTGGATGTGCTAAAACCGTATCTGATGTCAAAATATTTTTGAGTCTAGTGAAGCTAGCCTCACATTCGTCAGTCCAGTCAAATTTAGTGTCCTTCCTTAATAGTCTATATAATGGGTCGGCTTTCTGACTAAATTTAGGTACGAACTTACGAAAATAATTCGCAAGCCCTAAAAATCGCTGAAGTTGTTTTACATCTGTTGGTCTAGATGCTTCTCTAAGTTTTTCGTTTTGGATACATCGAATGCCCTCAGTAGTGACTCGATGTCCAAGAAAATTAATTTCGTGTTTAAAGAATTCACACTTCTCTAATTTTAATCTCAAATGAGCGTCACGTAAATTCATTAGCACTTGGCCAATATCATTTAAATGTTGTTCATAAGATCGACTAAAAATTAGGATGTCATCAATAAATACGAAACATAGTTTCCCTAATACATTACTTAACGCTTTTGTCATAATTGCTTGAAATACTTTTGGACTATTGACATACCCGAATGGAAGCTTTGTAAACTGCCATTTTTTACCGTTTACCGCAAATGCTGTAAGTTTTTTAGACTCCTCGGAGAGTTCCACCTGGTGAAATGCACTCCTCAGATCTAAACTAGAAAATATCTTTGATCCACCTAGAGATCCAAGCATATCGTCAACCATAGGTAACGGAAATCCTTGTATATGGACACACTTATTTAATGATCTGAAATCTATTACGGGTCGTATTTCCCCATTCTTTTTATGAACCACGATAACGGGGAAGTTGTACTCGGACATTGAAGGTTCTATAGTGCCTTCCTTTAACATTGACCTGTTGACTTCTTCAAGTTGTTCTTGAAATTTATGTGGTATGCGGTACGGCATCTTGTTTATCACTATATTAGGATCTTTCAATATTATTGTGTGTTTACATATACTAGTAGTCCCGATTTTTTCGTCCTTAATCGTGATTACGTCTCTAAAGTCATTTAGTACTGCGTCATTTTGTCTTCATACTCTGACATTCCACATGATATGTCAGCATTAACTAACCTTCTCGGTGCTGATGGCACTGTCTGAGAATTGTTTTCTACATCAGCACTTAATGTGCTGTCACGGCTTCTATCAGCGCTTCCGTCACGTGATATTTTACACTTCATATCTCGGTTGCCATGCGTTGTAACTAATGGCTCTCCATTAATTCCAACTGCATGTACCTTTGACTTTTCATAAATTAGTTCAGGGGTAACGTTTCGTTCAAATGGCTTTGGTTTTTCGTCACTCATCACGTTTCCTAACCTAGATTTATGAGTCCTATTATTTAAACACTCCGATATAGTCGCTATATTTACTTCGACTTGCTCTTCGTACGTCTGGAGTTTACCAACTATCATATTGTCCCGTAATATGATATCACTATCCGTCGGATTCATTACGAAAACTGGGCATATTGACACTTGATCTCCCTCTTTTTTTGTGTCTTCGATTTTTATTAGTGTTTCGGCTATCACTAAACCGCTATTGAAACTTCTTTTAGCTATAATATAACTTCCTGCTTCGTTGTTTTTGACAAACCCATACAATATTTGTACGCTGTTTGCCTCAACGACTTGGCTATTTATATGAACATTTCCGTTCTTCTCGCGATATTTATTTTTATTCCTTGACTTCGTTTTTGCCTCGGATTTCAATTTTACCTCCGTTTGCCCTTTTTGTTGAGGTTTAACCCTTACTTTCGCAATACTACTGCGGCTGTTTGTTCGTTCGTTTATTTGTCTTATCAACGTTCTTCGTTTTGACCTATTTGAAGTAAGGACCAGCTCAGATATTAAGCAATCTGTGCTTAATAGTTCTTTAGTAGCTATTCTACGTTTTTCCATAAACGGAATTTTTTCTTCACCTAATTTTAATATTTTCTTATCAAAATCAATTTGCGCGTTCGTTAACACGTCCCTTCCTAATATTACATCATATGGTAAGCTGTTGTTGTTGATTAGTAAAGCGTTTACTGTTTGCTTGTGGGATTTCGACATTAGTTCAAATTTTACTTCACCTTTTACTTCGGAACGTCCGTTTATGCCTTTAATAGTTACGTTTGATTTTATTATGTCCTCGTGACTCGCCTTGTAATTAAAATTACGACTGTTTAAAATCGTTCTCTCGCTCCCTGAATCTATTAAAGCTTCCCAATCGAATTCTTTACTATGTAAAATTATCGTTGGCTTAGAAGTCCCTTTTATCGTATAATGACAGTCCATCAATCCGCTTAATTCATCTTTATTTTTTACTAATTGGACTGTTATATATGTTTCGCTCGTTTTTTTATCCTCAACGCTTAACTCTTCTTCTTTTAATAAATCGAACTTATTTTTACATTCACAACTTGTGTTGAGTGACGATTTACCTTTGCTATTGAATTTAACGTGCACTGGATCTAATTTATTCATGTTCAATTCACTTTCGTACACGGAGCTACCGACCGTTTTCCCGTGAGACCTATTTTGTTTTTTACTTCTGTTTGTATTTACATGTTTTTGCGAAAATCCTTGGCCTGTTGAGCCCGACATTCTCTACCTATATGTCCTAATTTGTTGCACCGGTAGCACTTAATTGTACCGCTACTGCTGTGAGGGGTAGGGGTAGGGTGGGGGATGTTCGTGTTGTGTTCGTATGCCCTGCCTGTGGGATTGTGTTTGTACCTACTTCGGCGTGCATACCTACCTGCTGTTCCTCTGTTTCTTATGTCATAAGTGTAATATGCTTCTGTATCTTCTAGCATATCCTCGTGGAACTTGCCTTGATTCTCACCCTCGGGTTTTTCTATCAAAAAAGTTTCTGTGTCATTGAAATTCTTCTTTGGTATTAGAATTTTTTTATCATGTGGCAAAGATCTTATTTTCTTCGTTGTAGCAGACAGTAAATTAGCTGTTGTCTTAAAAGGACCTTCTACGACTCCTTTGATGATACTGGGGTTGATCTGTGGACCCAATATTGTTAAATACATTGATGTATTCATGAGATCTTTTGCGTGATTTTTTAATTTGCGTGTGAATGATTCATCACTTTCAGTTGCTGTCCTTACTGGAAATTGGGCGTTCATTGTATCGTCATTTAATATAAAATCCGTGACTTCCCCTATCTTTTCTAATGTACTTAAGATGTCACTGGCAGCTGTAGTCTCGTCCTTCAATTTATTAGTGTATAATTCATGACATACACTGTAGATATCCTTGCTGTCTTTCTGCACATATATGTCTTCTAGTACCGTGCATATTTCTTGGTATGTGCTATCCTTAAATGTTTTACCGTTAACAACGTTATTAACAGTAATTTGAAAATCTCCTAGCTTGCAATCAGCGCTCCTGAAAAGGATCTTCTTTTTTTCTGCGTCATCTTTATCCCCTAAGCTGGATATATGATTATTCAATAGGCTGAGATGCTGACGAAACGTGTTCTTCTCCTCGAAAGCTGGATCCTCTGGCCTTCTTCTTCCCCTGAATATCGGCAATGAATCCGAATTTATGATCGTCGTACTCCGACTTTTAATTATCTCCTGGAGTTGAGCTTGTGTTAATTCGACCGACATTTTGGGGTTTTTTTTTTGGGGTTGTTTTGGGGGTTGTTTTGGGGGATGTTTTGGGGGATGTTTTGGGTGGTGTTTTGGGTGGTGACTTGGGGGGTGATTTGGGGGGTGATTTGGGGGTTTTGGGTTGTTTAGTTTTCTGTACTCTGGGTTTAGTTCGTCTTCCAGATCTAAGTTCTACAGCCTCAGCGTTAATCGCTTCGTCCTCTGAGGTTGGCATGTGTTTCCTACCCTAATGAGGTGTTATTGTGTACTTAAACAAGTGTGATGCACGTGTAATCACTAATTACGAAAAAAAAAAAGAAAAAATAATAGGCTATCCAAAAAAAAATAAATAATCCATTAAACATTAAAAAATAATCATTCAAATAATAAATAATAAATGAAATATAATTTAATATAGAGCAATATTTGTTAAATCAATAAATATAAAATATTTATACTACCTTTCAATTAATAACGACACACAGCAAAGCTAAAAGAAATGCATGCACTCATACATCTTATAATTATAATTGCTGCAGTAATGATTAATTACCTTCTGCTTATTCATCAACACAATTCTAGACTAAACAGAACAGCTTATTTCACCACTGACTAAGGCCTAACACATAGATCTTACTCCGATCGCTTCAGAAATGAGACTGAATGATAAGATGACATATAGTGATATGTTATACTCAACTTTCGGTTCCATGTACAGTGGGTCCCGCTTATCAGGTTTTGTCGTTGATTTTTGCTCTGATGTTAACTGTTATGATGTTAACTGAATGTTCACTGAGCGCTGTGCACTGTTTTTTATGCACTGTATGTTAACTGAATGTTCACTGAATGTTAAAACTTCACTGAATGTTGAATGATCACTGAATGTTGAATGATCACTGAATGTTGAATGATCACTGAATGTTGAATGATCACTGAATGTTGAATGATCACTGAATGTTGAATGATCACTGAATGTTGAATGATCACTGAATGTTGAATGATCACTGAATGTTGCAGTTTGAATAAATACTTTTCAGATGTAGTATTTAAACAAATTAGACTCTCAATTTCTGGTTGATTTACGGCTTTTTTGCATGTTGTTTATAATCGAATGTTTTCCATCACCATTCGTCAACGTGCAACGCTTAACCCTTTCGCTTCCTCCCTCCGTGCTTTCCAGTTTCTTCCAAAATTTTCCAGAATTTTCCAGAATTTCCAGAATTTTTTTTTTTCAGACTGGTCAGTCTTGTTGATTGTCTCTGCTCATTCAAATTTCAAATTAGGCCATCTGTACTCTCCTTATCCTTCCGATAATTTTCGAGATGCCTTTTGCTTGACCTTGAGTTGAATTATCTTTATACTTTATCACAAAAACTGAACACCTTAATTGGATCGCACCTTCATATAGGGTCGCAAAACCCGGTCTTGCTGTAATCAAATACTCTCCAATCAGATGGTTAACTTAGTTTTTGGTAAATTACAAAGCTTTCAATCTTTTACTTTAGTAATTGAATTTCCGCACATTAAATTCGAATTACTTAATCACGCACCATACGGCCACCAATGTGACGTAGTTAGTTTCCTTCACTATTACGTCTCAATGCATGGGCTCTTAAGTGATTAGGATCTTACTCTTATGGTATTTTCAGATTCCTTTCTCTTTATAAATCTCTTTCTACTAAATACTCATGGTACCATGCCCTAGAACCACCTTGCCACTATGGTTCCGACCTCAGGCCTCTGGTCCAAGCTTAACTGTATTTAAGGGTAATAATGGTAAAGTAATTAACACTTAAAGAGATTATATTCATTGGTCAAGCACATGTTATTACAAATAATATCTCCTCTAGAACGCTCGCAAGTTAAGGTCTCAAATAACTACGAACAGGAGAATAGGTGTGTAGCTCACGAGAGCAAATCGGTAACTAGCTTGACTGTCACTTACTTACAATCATATAGGTTCGTGATGATAGTAATGCATACACAATTGCTGTGTTTGCTTTACCACATCTCCCAATTTATATTTTTAAGTATGGTTACATTTTTTATTATTAGTAACAAGTGATACTCATTTTACAAACTTTGACAATCAGTTAGAAAGACAAATATATAAGTAATATTTACAATGTAGCTATAGCTCAAGTTTGCTTACAAATAAATAAATTTAAAGCTATCTATTTCACTCTTCTAACCTTACCACTGGAAAAGGAGATAGTGTCCCTTCAGCCCCGAACTGTTGTAGCTAATTTGGAATGTATTATTTTACCATGTTTATTTTTATTAACGCTACTTGCAGTTTTGGAGAATAGTTCAAAGTTATATTCATCAACTGCGAGGTCTTAGATTTTTGTATTAGGAAGGCTTCATTTCCCATCATCTTCTTCCATCCACCATCGTCACAGGTGCTTGTGACTCTTTTAGTCACAATCCTTGGAAAGTGACAGCATTCACGGAGAAGCTTTTTTGACCATTCATTACTATTGTCACTGACGGGTGGCAGGTGACATTGTTTATAGAGCCACTTTTCTTTCTGACTGATTCTTCCAGTCACTTCTATTTAATTTCTTTTTGATGTAGCTAAACGATATGACCTTTTCTTCTGAAATAGACATTTAACCCCTACTAAATAAATTTTTCCTTAACTTGAAACGTAAATCACATTAATTCAACTAGATATTTAGACATACTCATTTTTTACCCTCATGGTATATATTGACTGGAATATTGCTGCCGAATAACGTCACATTCATAATATAAAGTATATATGCGTTAAACGCGTCATATTTTATAGTATGAATATGTGCGTTCATATTCAGCGCAGTATTGGCGCAGTTAATATCTGCCATGAGGGTATTTTTCTCTAGTGTTTCACGCGTGGCCACGGACGCTACGCGGTCGCGCATAGTAGTTAGGACGCGCGTGTCTGCAGCTTAGGGTAGCGCCCCAGTGTTGTTCAGTGCAGTGGGGGGACGTAGAATGAGGTCCCTAAAGCGGACAAAAATGCTCTGTCGCGGCCCTATCGCGCCTCCTGCCTGCCATGATGCCGGCTCTGCGCGCCCCACCCGCTGCCCGGATCAGTGTAAATTCATCGCGGGTAAATTCATCGCAGTAAATTCATCGCGGTAAATTCATCGCATGGTAAATTCATCGCATGGTAAATTCATCGCGTGATAAATTCATCGTATGGTAAATTCATCGCATGGTAAATTCATCGCATGGTAATTTCATCGCACGTAAATTCATTGCATAATAAATCATCGATGACATATAAAAGGAAGGTAGAGAGGTAAATATAAGATGATTTTTTTAGAGAGACATTGAAACGTTACAAACAATATGGTGCACCGACAATTAGGCCCAGGATAATTGGGCCCCAGGAAAATTGGTCCCCAGGACAATTGGGCCCACGGCAATTGGGCCCACGAAAATTGGGCTCCAAAACAATTGAACCCAGAAAAAATTGGGCAGAAGACACAATGAAGAAGTGTTACTTTGCTATTTTTAGGGTAGTGACAATATTATCTTTGAAATATGTTTTATATTCTCTAAAAATATGTTTTATATTCTCTAAAAATATGTTTTATATTCTCTAAAAATATGTTTTATATTGTCTAAAAATATGTTTGTAATTTTTAAATTTGTTTGATATACTTGGTAAGGTGTATATTAGCAAGCCCGTTAAATCACATTTGTATACTAATCTCATGTTTCGGTGTAATGAAAATCTTTGAAGTATTTAAATAATTTTTATTAACCAGAATCATGTCATTTGAATTTTAAAGATTTTTGTTACATTGAACTACGAAAAATTGAAGAATTGTAGGAATAAAATGAGATTGTGAAAATACCTTTTGTAATACTAATTTATGAAACTCTTCTATATTGATCACTGAACAGTGAACAGGTTTCAACAAATTTACATTAACTTCAATTCGACATGTATGTTCCAGTAATTTCAGCATGTCTTGGAAGGCCACGGCCTTCTTTATAAATATCCACATTCATATTTTCTATTGTTTCTTCATCTAAAATGGCTGCATTCTTATTTTCGATAGTTTCTTCATCTAAAATAGCTACCTACATTCTTATTTTCTATTGGCTACACCCTAACTTATTCACTATACAGGAGTTCATTATGGAGTTACTGTAACTAGGAAATATGTTGCCTACATGACCTATCTCAGAACAGAAAATTATAGTAATTTAAAAGAATAAAACCATTCATTCATGAAATGAATCTGTTCTAAGATATATATTTTTCACAACGAGAACATTTTTTTCATATTATGAATATTCTATATTTTAATTATGCTCAAGATTATATTTTTATACCAAACGCAAATTGTCAAATACCTAGTAATTACGGTAACAATGGTCTTTAATTAAAATGATACTGTAGACTCTGAAAAAATGGGTACATAATATATTGGTCCTTGGGCCCAATTGTCCTGGGTCCAATTGACTTGTGCCCAATTTTCGTGGACCAATTATCAGTCCACGAAATAATATATGTGCATGTTGCTAAAGCAAACCGTTAATATTATAGATTAAATTCTATCGTTAAAACTGCACAAAAGATATATCTAAATTACTTTTAAAAAGATAAATTGTAATCAATACCTCTTAAATAATTAGAAAACCTGGTTCCCATTTACTGAGGCAATTATGCTTTGCTGATCATATTTTCAAAGAGGTGTAGCATTATTAGTTATGTTGTTGTTCAAACTCTGAGTAGCTACCCAAATACGTAATAATATTATAAATTTAAATTAAAGAAAAATATGAATAACTATAAAATAATAAATTAATGCAAGTTTACCCACATATTAAATATTAATTGAATGATATACATGCGAAAATTATATGACATTCTATTACTAAAATCCAATCATTTAAAATAAACTAAAATTACTGATTCGTACAAACAAGTTACCTAATACAGCAAATATAAAGTAAGGTTGGCGCGATAATTTGCAAAAAGTATATTTAAGTTTATCAATTTAATTTTATAATGTACCATGCAATGAATTTACCATGCGATGAATTTACCACGCGATGAATTTACTATGCGATGAATTTACCACACGATGAATTTACCGCGCGATGAATTTACCATGCGATGAATTTACCGCGATGAATTTACCGGATACCCCGCTGCCCCTATCCTGCACCGAATTTTAACTGGGTAGACAGCAGTTAACATTATTTTGGATTAAGTGCCGCTATTGTTGATGGTTCATATCCATTAAATTGTGTTTGTGTTGTAGTAGTAAATGGTTTTCAGGAAGAATATATTACATGGAATGAATTTGTAAGTTACATTAGTTGAGAATGACCTCATAGTTTGACAAGGTTTTCTCCTGATTTCCTGTGATTTGTTTTGATTTTGACTTTAAATTTGTTTACATTATATTTGTACAGCTTTTTTTCTTCGAATATAATAATGTGACTTATCCATTAAAAGAAAGAGCGTATTAAATATTTTATTTATTGAAACTAATTCAATTCATGAAATTGAGTATAATATTTATTTGATGTAGTTATAAATAAAAGGATACATTTAAATTTCATTTTAAGATTTGCCACAACACTGACTGATATTTAGTATATTGTTATTCATAATTATAGTAAAATATAAAGTTTCAAGCTTATTTTAGGTAGCGATTTCATTCATCGCAGCGAACAGTATCGCTAATTTATCATATTTTTAAATCCAATCAATTATGATTGATTAAATAGATTTATTTATCAAAATTATTACTAATCTTCACCAACATCAATGTAGAGGTTTATGATTAATCATATAAAGATTTAAATTATTTTGAATTACTATATACGAGTATAATCAATAAAATGATGATAAGAAAAACTCACCAGTGACAGAGCACTAATTTCAGTTAAGATCTCCCATAACATTTTTTTTAATTCAAACAGTTTCTTGACTTCCTGATAGCTGCATTTGATTGGTCAGATTAAATTATTTACGAAGACAACTCACTCACCTAATGTATTAGAAATTGGAAGATATAAATTCTTCTTCCACCTGATGAGCTTAAAGAGAGTGCCTTAAACTTGTTTGATTAATATGGGTTAATTATATAGTGCTATCATTTTTATTTATTTCAGTTAACAATAATAGATAAAAACATCTTTTGTTTTATTTTACAGTTTTCATGAGGAATAGGAGAATTGATTGTTCACATTATCATTCATGTGAATGATGATGACTGTGGTTCATATATAATCATATTGAACTTAAATCATGAATCAATAACCACTATTTTTTATTTTAGCTTCTCATTCATTACACATCTTTGGAGAGTCATATATATTTCACCTGATCTTAACAGAATACTTTGATACAAGCAAGAGCCTCACTTTCTGAGCTCTGATTGAAGAAACTGAAATTCGAGTAATCCTCTTGAGAGTCAAAATAGTCACATTCGGCAGAATGTACGAAAACCAATGCAAGCCATTACTCATCACAACAATTATTAGATGCAGACGTAAATTGTTCAAAATATTTAAAATGCTTCAATAAACATAATTAGGATATTCTAATAATAACCATATGCGTATAAGGCAGGTACTTTAATAGCAGTTTCACCGCCGCGTTTTAATACTGATTTTTTCCATCGTTATAAGCATTTGAATTCAGGTTCCGTTTATCATGGTACATACTGTACACTGTGTACAGTGTACAATTTATTCACTAACAAGTAGGTAGATTTCAAATTTTTACATTTGTACAATGTTAAGTCACAGAAAGCGATGCTTCGTTTATCAAATGCAATAGAAAATATCATGTGGAATACATTCAGAGAAAATCCACCTTAATTTGTTTTTAGATTAGAATATGAATAAATAAAATTATATATGCATATGTATAACATCGTGCACTCTGAATCTTACCGTATCTTTGAATATTTGAATACTAAACTCTTTTGTCTTCGTTGTACAAATCCTTTATAATAGACTTTTTTTTCTTTACTGAACTACCAATTTGTAATTATTAAAATCAATAGTTATTGCGAATATTTTAACAAGATTCTTCTCCAGAGCTTAATATAAAGTTATTCTTCCATAATTGAATTCTAAACCTCTTTTCTTTCCCTGAAAATGTTTTCAAGCTGCTGCCAATATGGGGAGTGAAATTTGCACAAAAATTCTCGAGATATTTGATATGACGTCAAGCTCACATTACCATGTAAGGTATACATAATTTCTTCCGACCTAGAAATGTAAAAGCTTGGAAGACTCGATATAAGATCAATAAGTTGTGTATAAAAATGGAGATGTTTCTCAATTGATATTCAAATTCCACTTTCTATATAAATTTGGTTATGAATTTAGAGAACATTTCTGTGTAAGACTCCCTATAAAATAGTATTTAGTGAATACAAATAAGAAACACCACACGTAAAAAATCTGATATGTGAGTTCAGTATTTAGAACTGAATATTTCCTAAGTTTAAATAAAGTATAAAAGTACATAATTAAAGCTTGCATATTTTGAGAATATTAAACTGGAACAAAATTGTTGGAAAAGTCTCTTATAAAATACATATCATGCATAAACCGTTACTCTGGACCTCAAGATTTCATTCATTTCCAGAGAAAATCAAATCAGAAATCAATAATATGTAATAATATTACATTTCAAACAAATAATTTAATTGGAATTGAAGTTTATGCAATTCATATACAATTTTTAGTGTTTTCCTTTGTCATATCGGACATATTGAGTAAAGGATCTATCTACAACCTATAGTCCGTTTACTCATGAAAAATTAATCCTCCTCAAAAAGAATAAAGGATATATTTGAAGATAGATCCTCCACCCCTAAATCCTTCGCCCCCCAAATGCTGGCTAAAACCTTCCCTCTATTTCTCCTTCAAATCCCAAATAACAAAAAAATATTTTCGGGATATTCCGGGAAAATTCCCTGTGGTTATTCTTTCAATATTCCCAGCGTTATCAATGGGATACCCGATTTTGTCGTTTTTGCAATATGGGGATATCCCCAAATGATATCGAGGTAATAGTAATGAGATTTAAACAAAATATTCCTAGAATAATCCTTCGATATCAAGGAAGGTCAATGAATTGTGAAATCATCATTCCCTCGATAAAAAAAAATCTCAATATCAAAGGGATCGAATGGCAGTATTCCCTGAATCTTCTCTGGTTATCAAGAATAGAGCAAGGATAGAGAAAGAAGGACAACAAAATTATTATTTCCTTAGCATATAGCGCATATGTACGGTTGACTTTATATGAATTAGTGTAATGATACACATTGTTGTATACAAATTAAATGGAAAGAAATTGAGAAATTTATGAAGTGGTGTTTCTGAGACGCGAATTCGCTTCTTGTTGTCTCCTTTTTGCGACGCTATACACTTGAACATACTTGACATATTAGAAGTAGGATTTCGAATAAACTTTATGCAATATGATAACTCGAGAGTATCTTTAAATTTGAATCTATAAATATAGTTTATTATTTCATAGATTATCTCTTTTCTTTTCTTTTATAATTATTTAGGGGATCAACTTATTCCCACTAATTCATGGAATATTCCCTCAATATCATTACGGGATCAACTATTTTTCACAATTTTTTGAAATATTCCTTTGATATCGTTTGGGGATCAACTATTTCTCAGTAATTATTAGAATATTCCCTCGATATCGTTAGGGGATAAACTAATTTTCAGTAATTCCTGTAATATTCCCTCGATATCCTTAGGGGATCAAATAAGTTTCACAAATTCCTTGAATATTCCTTCGAAATCGTTCGGGTATCAACAAATATTCACTAATTCTAGTAATTCCCTCAATATCGTTAGGGGATCAACAAATGTTCACAAATTCCTGGAAAATAGTCTCGAAATCGTTAAGGGATCAACTTATTTTCATTAATTCCTGATTTATTCCATCGAAATCGTAAGGGGACCAACAAAATTTTATTTATTCCTGGGATATTAACTCGATTCATTATGGGATCAACTAATTTTCCCAAATTCCTGGAATATTCCCTTGATAATGTTAAGGGATCAACAAATTTAAAAAAATCCTGTAATATTCCATCGAAATCAATAGGGGATCAACTATTTTTTAACTAATTCCTAGAATATTCCTTCGATATCGATAGTGGATCATATAATTTTCACTAATCCCGGGAATGTGCTCTCGAAATTATTTTACGTTAGCGGATGATGAGAGAATATATAGACAAAGAGGGAATATTCATGGAATATCTCAATGTTACCAGGGTTACCCTAGTGAGTTCACCCCTAACAGTGTGACAGATGTCCTTTAATTGACATCGAGTTGCCAACATTCCGAAGATATATTTGGAAAATCACTTCCCAGACATCTAATGTTACCTACACAGAGAGAAAGTTATGTTATGTTATGTTATGAAAGCAAAATTTGATTTGAATTATTTTTTTTTTCTGTAATCTGATATGAAACAATTGCTTCAAGAATGGATTTTATTACCTGCTGAATAATTTTTGTGCATAGGCACATAATCAATGTAAAGTGTACACTATTGCAAGTGGTTATGCATATTTGTGTGTTTCGGCAAATACTTTCTATGTGTCTGCTTTCATAATCTTCGATCATAGTACGTTTCCTCCATTATTGACATAAATTACGAGAAATGCATTTTGAATTTGAAGCTTTTGAAACAAATATTTCTTTCAGAACTTTTTACTTTGACTTATTATTTTTGTCAAATAATTGAACAGTATCCTAATAAAAAAAATATAATATGAATTTATTGAATATATTATCTCTTAATATAGTCACATTAATGTGAATACATTTTACATATAATTGATTTGTTACTGATGAAATATATTTAAATGAGATTTTTTGGAATGAATAGAAAAATTATTAGATATGCTCATTGCTCATCGGTATAATTTGACTGCAATTTATTGACTTTGTCAAAATTAACATCTTTGAAGTCATAATTGGAGTAATTATAAAATCAATTTAGGTTAGCTGATTCCCTTAAGATTTCAAGGGAATATAGTTATTGAATTTGTGAAAATGTGTTGGTATCCTGGTCATTTTGAAGGAATAATCACGGAGTTAATGGAAGTCAGTTGATCATCATACGATTTCGAGGGACTATTCCAGGAATTAAAGGAAATAAGTTGATCTCCTTACGATTTCAAGGGAATACTCCAGGATTTAAAAATAATTAGTTGATCCCCTTACGAATTAGAGGGAATATTCCAGAAATTGGTGGAAATTAATTGATTACTTTACAGATTATTAAAGAATCTATCATAAGAGAAAATATACTAAATTAATAAAATAATAGGGTATAATTTTCGATAACTTGAAAATGCAGGCGTGTTATCATATTGCATAAAGTTCATTCGAAATCCTATTCTTACTATGTCCAGGATGGTTTAATGGATATCGTCGCCCACACATACAGCTGGAGACAACAAGTGGCGAGTTTGCGTTCCGGAAATTCCACTTAATTAATTTCTCAATTTAATTCCATTAAATTTTTATATTACAATATGTATCTTTAAACTAATTCATCTAAATCAAAACGTGCATAAGCACTGCATGCTAGGGAATATTAATTTCGGTATCCTTGGTCTATTCTTGATATCCAGGGAAGATTCCCGGATTCACCTTTTGTTCCATTATATAATATATATTGAAGGAATATCTCCTAACTAACTCATTTGTATCCCCTTATTAACAAGCTAATGACAATTTAGGTAATCCTCACCCTTGCCTTGATATCGAGTGAACTTTCCAGGAATAATGTATTTAAATCCCATTATAATTTCCTCGATATCAATGGGGATATCCCCTATATCTTAAAAACGTTGAATGCAGCATTCCTTCGATAACGAATGGAATATTGGGGGACTAATTTTCCCTTAATATCCCATGTATAAACATTTGTTACTTTGGTAGGACCGTCAACATTACATATTATTTATACTCTGAAAGAGAAATACAAAAATACATGAAATTATTTCTTCAGTGGCCTGTCCTTCAACTGATTTGAGTTTAATAGTAAAATTTATGATGTAATGGTTATTTTATGTGGTGTGATCTTCAGTACTAATAATGTTCATAGTAATGTTTTGCGTTATTGACTATTTTCTGTTTTTTTTTCTTCTATTGAAGTTTTTTTCCGTGCTTTTTGACCTATGATGTTTCACCAAATCTTCTATCTCCTATGTAATTCTGTATGCCATATACGATCTTCTTTTGTCTTTTAAAATTTGGAAAAATGATTTTACCTAGACTTGTCTTTAATTTATGGAATATCTAGTTGGAAACAGATTATTGATAAATAATGCTAACTAAGCATTATATTTTTCCGTTGGTACCACTGCCACATTTTCTGGTAATATGGTTGACAAATAAGTTGGAGATCTAGTGACATGTCTTCTTCATTTCAATGTGTGTACCATATTGTATGCACCGCGTGCACTATAACAGTTACTATAACTGCACTTACGCCACTAATATTCAATTTCTAATCAAGGATATGAAGGATTTCAAGATTAATCAGCAACATAATTGCTTGACTGATTAAATTTGACTCATGGTGAAGTGAAGTATTCAAAGCAAAAGACTTTGGAGTAATAGTTGAACAGGAAAATGACTACTTAGGAAACTATTCTACTACCCATTCGATTTTAGTGGCCAATGATTGAGCATCGATGATTGCAATAACAGATGGAAGAGGATAGTAATTGAAACCTATGAAGCTTTCTAAACCAAAAATTAAAATCTTTGAATTGAAAAGTACATTTTATATCATAAAAGCAAGTGGCTCAGGAATTGATTTATTTTTAGTTGTATTATGTTACTTCTAAATGATGTGTCATTTGATATTTTAATAAAATGATTAACGTATATAAGTTTCTTTCATTTCATACTACTACTAAAAGGGGCAATTGTGGACCTACCTAGATTTAAGTAATGTTTGATGTAAATGAAGTTTTAATCTTCGTACATATTCAATGCAAAGTTATTTGATCGCATTAAACTTCTTGGCGTGTAGCTATGTGAACAAGCGAGTTAAGAACTCAAATGAATAGTGTTTACACGTGGCCATAATAGATTCTGTTTTTGAAATTTCCTCTAGTATCCCCTCTCTCTTTGGCTCATTTATTCCATTGGCATTCCTTCAATATTTCATCTTTCATTGGATGTTATATTCCATTGGTACTCCTTCATTATTCCCTCTTCCTTCGGATGTCTTATTCCACTGGTATTACATCGTTATTCCTTTTTCCTTTATTTGTTATACTCCATTATTATTCCTTCATTATTCTATCCTCTTTTGGATCTCTTTTTCCATTGGTATTCCTTCATTATTCTATCTTCTTTGGATATTTTATTCCATTGGTATTCCTTCAATATTCCCTCTTCCTATGGATGTTATATTCCATTGGTAATCCTATATCATTCCATTGAACTTCATCTCCGTGATTCATCATAAGTTGCATTGTGATTTATGGGATTTTTCCATATAAAGGTCAATAAATGATATTCCCTCAGTATCTAGAAATGTTCTTCATGAAATATTCCGAAAATGTTTTGGAATATCCATTTCTGGCTAGGGTTTGTGAACAATAGTTAGCCATAGGTGTTAATCCTTGATTAATAATTGGTTAATAATAGGTAAATAATTGGTTATTCATTAGTTAATAATCAATAATCATTGTCCAATCATTGATTATTAATTGGCTTATCATTTGGTTATTATATTTATAGGTTAGTGAGAGCATATTAGCTAATGAAATAATTTTACCTTGGGAATGCATTAGATAGGATTTTTTTTTTTGACAAGAAAAAATTATGCAAGAGCTCTTTGTAATCTTTTCACACCGAACAATAACTTCCTTTATGAGTAGTAAGTTAATTTTTGAAAGATATTCGTTCTTATGAAAGTCTTAGAAAATATGGGGCACGGAAAGACGAGAAAAATAACCTGAGAGATATTGTATGAATAAATTATCCTCCATAAGAGGAATTATTTCAAATGTCTTTCACTCAAAACGATATCCTCAAGTCAATGTGAAATATTTCTCTACAAAGAGAGACTTTTATTTCACTGATTAGCATTAGCTTTTTGAGAGATAAATAGACACTTTCAAGTTGAGAGTTTTCAAAGAAAAATTGGTTTTGATTAATGTAGTAAATAAATAAATAATTAATGGCATCAGTGAATTGTTTAAGAAGATGTCTCTACAGTGTGGAACATTATAATTAAGAGAGATTATTATAATATATATTATGAATAATTGGAAATATGTATAATAGGTATACTCGATACGCAAAATTATGCATGTCGTATTCTGATGCATTAACTATAATTCATTCTTTTTATAGACATAACATATAATTAATAACTTGAAAGTCAATCGATTGAATGATGTTCAACCCGTCAGTCAATCTTGATTAGTTTCATGTAGAATATCAACCACTTGTATGGATTCGAAAGAGTTTTAAAATGAAATGAAATGTATATTGTAAATAATTTGTAAATATTAATATTAGGTTTATCTTGCTCATTATTAAGAGTTTTTTTTTATATAAAAAATAACATTGGTTCTTGTAGATAGATATATGATAAATCCTAACCTTAATAATTATACCACCAGATTGCATTCACATCACTTTATTTTTATTTAAGGCCTACTTCTCAGCAGTAGAGCCACTTATCATTCTGTAACTAACAAGCTCCCAACTGAATAGCACCTAAATTTTGTTTATCAAAAACTAGCTATCTAGTGTAATTGTTTCTAACGGTACACTCTAAAAAAAAGTAAACTTTCGCTCTAATGAGCAATCTTCAAATCGATCTTGGCCGTCTGATCACTCTAAACTAGGTCTTGACTGTTATAGTCTGACCGCTCAAAGTACTAAGGTACATCCAGCTAGAGCAATGTTCTAAGCTAAATCTTTCCTTTCAAATTCGCTACCCTTCTTACTAAATTTATTTAGTAGACTCTTGAAACTATGGTGTTAACCACAAAAAATTCAAGGACTGTTAAACTGAAATAAATAAGTAATGTGATTAGTTAGCTGTTGGCACATTTGAGCAGAATCATATATATTTTCTTTATAATAAAACTTACCAGTTCACCTATACCGTTAGACGAGGACCTACCCTAACTTCAAAATGTCTCACGGGCACTTTAGTAATTTGTGTGATGGTACGTCGTTTGAAATTTGGATCTCATAATTTTTGGTAGAATTGGTTTCACATTTATTAATAATTACTTTCTTGTCTTCCATCAGAGTCCTTTATAATGCGATGTCACAGTTACCTCTTGTTTCAATAATTCCTCAACCTTGAAGACTGATTGTGGAGTTTGAGCTCGTCAAACCGAATTCATTCAATATAATAACACTATTTCTACCAATCATGGGTGAATGAAATTGTGAAATTTTGTCAATCCAATTAGGGTTAACCCATTTCATTAAAACTCAGATATGATTCCCATTCAATAGATCAGTGAATAAAAATCAAATCTCTGCCAATATATTATATTTGAATTTATTCTATGCCTCTAGTTGAGTATTTCACCATATTCATTATATAAATATATACACTATGAAATTGAAACCATACAATAAATCATACAGAATGTCAATGGCAATTAAGAAATATTCAAGTTTTGATATAATTATAATGCTGTATATATTTCATTGTTACGTTCATTTTTATTGCTCTTTTTTGAAGTAAACTATATTAAAAGAATTTAAATATTTAAAATGTTTCATTGAACTATTTCAAAGACTACGTAAATCTTATGCATACTGCAAAAAAGATAATTTGCAATAACATTCATAAGGAATGATAAAGATTGTTGTTATATTCCATACATAGCGTGTAAGTTGAATACAGAGACAGATATAAGAGACTCAAAAGAAGTTGAAGAATTGCATTTCCAGTGTTTCTGAAATGCAGTGAGTGGCGAAATTATATCCAAGCTCTGTAGAACGGGGAGTCTGACAAAAAATGTTATACACTCTCGAATATATTTCTCTCAGAAAATATTTTGAAAGAATGACTTTACCTTGAATAACGTGAAGATATTTATTTGTTCTCAGATCTGAGAGACTGATTCTTTTTAATTTCTCACATTGAGCTAATGAGCGATAGTGTATGTTGAAAAAATTGAATTTCATTGAGCGAAAAGTTCACATTTATTGATGTTAATTTTGATCATAAATGCGACTGCTCTGATTTGAAATCCCCACAAAGTATTTTGTAATTGTTTCCATTTCATTTAAAACCATAATTATTAAATATTAAAGCATAAATTCGTTACATTCGCAGATAGCGGAAGGTTAAATTCTAGGCGGCATTTATTATTTGTTCTCTTGTTACTCTTATAACTATAAAATAAATATTTGATTATAACATTGTTAACTTTCTGGGAAAATGTACCATCTACATATTTAATGTTGGAATGATCAATTTGCAGTGAAATTATTTATATGCAATCTTGTGAAAATTCATGTTATAATTTTTTTCTCATTTCTATGAGATAATCTTAGTTCCCTGTTTTATTACTGACCGTCAGTTTATGCCTATTGAGGAGTTTCATTAATTGAGACTGTTTTATCTGACTGCTTCAATTAGGCTTGATTTCTTATTGATGAAGGTATTCCTTTAGTATGAACATTGAATACATGTCGTTATCTTTGAAGTCATTCGAAACACAAATCAATTGTAATGGAATATATAGATGGATTGAATATAGTATATTTAAAAAAATCATTTTCCCACTATCTTATTTGGTAGAATATGTCCTTTTTCAAGATTGTGTATTAAGTGAAAAAGGTCAGTAATGCTAAAACATTAATTGGAACCAATATTTGTATCGCTGTATAAAACTTTCAGACTAAAATTAGATAAGAAATAAAACTTAAAATTGATAAATAGAAAAAGAAATCAGACACATTACACAGTAAATTAATTTGAACTAGTTAATAAGAAATAAATAACGATATCAATGCCAATGGAACACATTGGTTGGTATAATTATTGTGGTATCCAATATTAACAGATGAAAAGATCTTTTATAAGCTCATAATGTGACTAAAATTGCAATATTTTGTAATGTAGTAGAAATATGTATATTCATTCATTAATATGTACATAAATCAATTAATGAAAAATGGCATGTATAACTAATAAAGAATTCAATTCATAATTGATGAACCAATTCAATACATATTAGATTCCCTTACCTAAATAACTAAATCATCCACAATAAAACATTAAATTGGAGGGTTAAGAGGTAAAGTTGGGTAACTACGATCCTGTCAGAACTAACCATACTTTACCTCACACGTCTAATCTAATATTTACTGAACGGTAAAGTTGGGTAAGTCCTGGTAGGTTATACACTCATTTCGCGCATTTAGTGAGTGGTAAACTCGAGTGCGGAGTTACCTACCTTTCCCTCAACACCAAATGGTGTGTGCAGTGAAAGGCACACTTGGGTGAGTTTATACACAACTGTGCTTCTAAACAGTATTGTCCTTACGGTGAGAGGTAAAGTCGGGAAAGAACGAACCCAACTATGCATTTTATAGATCTAGTGATCCAAATGAAATAATATTTGATCCAAGATAATATCAATTTTATCCAAGTGAATTGGAATTTGCTCAATGTGAAATTGAATTTGATCTTAATGCAATTGAATTTGATCCATGTGAAATAATACTTGATCCAAGTGAAATAATATTTGATGCAAGTGAAATATTATTTGATGCAAGTGAAATAATATTTGATGCAAGTGAAATAATATTTGATGCAAGTGAAATAATATTTGATCCAAGTGAAATAATATTTGATGCAAGTGAAATAATATTTGATGCAAGTGAAATAATATTTGATGCAAGTGAAATAATATTTGATGCAAGTGAATTATTATTTGATGCAAGTGAAATAATATTTGATGCAAGTGAAATAATATTTGATCCAAGTGAGACAATATTTGATGCAAGTGAAATAATATTTGATGCAAGTGAAATATTATTTGATGCAAGTGAAATATTATTTGATGCAAGTGAGATAATATTTGATGCAAGTGAAATAATATTTGATGCAAGTGAAATAATATTTGATGCAAGTGAAATAATATTTGATGCAAGTGAATTATTATTTGATGCAAGTGAAATAATATTTGATGCAAGTGAAATATTATTTGATGCAAGTGAAATATTATTTGATGCAAGTGAAATATTATTTGATGCAAGTGAAGTATTATTTGATGCAAGTGAAATAATATTTGATGCAAGTGAAATAATATTTGATGCAAGTGAAATAATATTTGATGCAAGTGAATTATTATTTGATGCAAGTGAAATAATATTTGATGCAAGTGAAATAATATTTGATCCAAGTGAGACAATATTTGATGCAAGTGAAATAATATTTGATGCAAGTGAAATAATATTTGATGCAAGTGAAATAATATTTGATGCAAGTGAAATAATATTTGATGCAAGTTAAATAATATTTGATGCAAGTGAAATAATATTTGATGCAAGTGAGATAATATTTGATGCAAGTGAAATAATATTTGATGCAAGTGAAATAATATTTGATGCAAGTGAAATAATATTTGATGCAAGTGAAATAATATTTGATGCAAGTGAAATATTATTTGATGCAAGTGAGATAATATTTGATGCAAGTGAAATAATATTTGATGCAAGTGAAATAATATTTGATGCAAGTGAAATAATATTTGATGCAAGTGAAATATTATTTGATCCAAGTGAAATAATATTTGATGCAAGTGAAATATTATTTGATGCAAGTGAAATATTATTTGATGCAAGTGAAGTATTATTTGATGCAAGTGAAATAATATTTGATGCAAGTAACGCTTTTAACATTTAATATATAAAAGATATATTTGTATAATTTATGAGAGATTATGATTGGCCACCATAATCTCTCATTGCTCACCATAATCCTTCATTGCTCATCATAATCTTCCATTGCCCACCATAATCATTCATTGCCCACAATAATCCCTCATTGTCCACCATAATCATTCAATGCCCACAATAATCTTTCATTACCCACCATGATCTTTCATTGCCAACTATAATATTTCATTGCCTACCATAATCTTTCTTTGTCCACTATGTATAATCCTTCATTATCCACCATAATCTTTCATTGCTCATCATAATCTTCCATTGCCCACCATTATCTTTCATTGCCCACCATAATCATTCATTGCCCACCATAGTTCTTCATTGGCCACCATAATCCTTCATTGCCCACTATTATCCTTCATTACCCACTATAATCATTCATTGCCCACCATAGTTCTTCATTGGCCACTATAATCCTTCATTGCCCACCATAATCCTTCATTGCCCACCATAATATTTTATTGCTCACCATAATCATTCATTTCCAAGCAAAATCCTTCATTGCACACCATAATCCTTCATTGCCCACCATAATCTTCCATTTGTCACCATAATCCTTCATTGCCCACTATAATCCTTCATTACCCACCATAATCTTTCATTGTCCACTATAATCTTTCTTTGCCCTCCATAATCTTTCATTGCCACCATGATCTTTCATTGCCCACCATAATCTTTCTTTGCCCTCCATAATCTTTCATTGCCCTCCATAATCTTTCTTTGCCAACCATAATCTTTCATTGCCCACCATAATCTTACATTGCCAACTATAATCTTTCATAGCCAACCATAATAATCTATCATGGCCAACCAAAATATTCTATCATTGCCCACCATAATAATATATCATTGTCCACCATAATAATTTCCAAAATCCTCCACTTTAATTTGTCTATCTATATCTTTCATGCATTATACGTAAAGTTTATTTACATTAAAATTAATTACATAAAATTTTTAACATAAATACATACAAATACCTCTTCGTAGTTCACGTCCCTGAATGAAATAGGGACGTGCACTAGGAATGGAGTATTTATAAATTAATTTATCTCAAATTTAATTAAATTTCATCTGATTAAAATATATCGCACAAATAGATATTAATAATTATTGACAGAAAAATTAGTATCTTAACTACAAATACAAATAATACCAAAAAGGAATATTTGAATTTAAAATTCAGCAAATTAAAGAATATAGATTTGGAAAACAAATTGAAATATATATACTCTTGCTTTCTCTTAAAATGGTTATCAATATAAGAAAATTATTAATTTATGATTACCCAATTCTTAGTTCCCGTGAAATTACGGTCAGATGAAATGTTATTCCACAACGTGCAAAAAAGTCTGTGGGAAAATGTAACCACATTTAAAAAAATGTTATTTTTTTTTAATTTCATTATCATTATTTTTGAGAATGCCAGTTTGATGAAACAGACTATGCAATTGTAGAGTAAAAAAACCTGAACAAAATATAAACAAACACCATGGTCAAATAATGAGAGAGAAATAGGGATTTTAATAAAGTTTAAATTTTACGTTTTTTTGTGGGGGGGGGGGGGGGGTAAAATATAAAATAGTGAGACACTCCCTTTAAAGACGATATTCTTACATTAAAAAGGAAGAGAAAATAAATGAGGTTAATTCCAAACGTTTGTTAGAATGTTCGATATCTTAGTAATATTACGATACCAGTTTTGTTCAATTTACTTTAGTAATTAACTGAAGCCTAATTCACCAACTAATATTTCTTGGTAGTCAACTATAACCCAATTGGTTTTTTGATCCCTGGTTACTACCTGACTATAGTATCTATGTACCTATTAAGTAATTAACAAACTAATGTTGCTAGGGGTTACTATTCACTAGTCCGACGCCCAAAATAGTCCGACACTTTAGTAATTTATTACTGATTTAACATAAATATCGGGGCACGTGCCGCCCCCCGAACCCCCCTGCCAAGTCATTAAACAATCATGAAGTGTGCCGTACAACAAACTACAGATACGACAAACTACATTAAATGATGAAATACAATGAGGGAATAAATAAATAATAAATATATATAGAACTAAAGTAATATGAAAGAGTGATATTAAATTTAAAAAATGAAAGAAATTAAAAATTATTTTAATATTTAGATTAGTTAATAATTGAGTAAACCTATTTAATCATATTTTTTATTTTAATTGAAAAATAAAAACGAATAATAACATAGAGATATATAACTGTCGAGTAATTAACTACTCATCTACATTCAAACTGTGTTTCTTCTATATACCTCAATGATCGAAAATAATTTGAACTTCATTAGGTATAATAATGTTACATAATTTACAGCGCTATCGGTATAATTTGAAATTAAACAGATCATTAATTTCTTCATAATCACGAGTAAACTAAATCATAAAATATACATTTTATTTTGATAGTCAGTCAGTGTTTTAAATCTTGAATATGATAGAGTCAGATAGACAGTGGTTTACTAAACGCAAGTCCACCCCAAGTGACTGTATGAGAACAAACCTATTTACAAACATTCAAGCTTTGAATGACCAGAAACTAATACAATGAATTACATTAGATGTTAACATGAATGTATAGTATAAATTTGTAAATAAAATAACAGTTTATAAAGAAATAGAAGTACAAAGTTAGAAACATTATTTTTTCTCTCTGTAATCATTTACCGCCAAATTATTTTCCCCAAATCTGTATATCCCTATTTACTATAAAGTATTATTATACGTTCATACGCACCGCCCCATCATTTCACCCCTCCCTCCATCTTTATCAGTAGTTTTTAGCTACCTACCGAAATGTTTAACAAATTGATGAGCCTAGAACTGCAAAGAGGAGCTATAACATGACAACTGATAAATCTCTTTATTGTTATAACCAAATTATATTATAATGTTGAACTAACATATAATTATTATTGGATATGATTATTCTAGAATCTAAAATAATCATGCATTTTCACAGCTATGGTCGTAGTTAAAAAAATATTATTGAAATATATAAAATCAAATTCTGGATAAAAAGATGTATTATTGTGACTGTTATTTGAATGACGATTCGTGATACATTGAGTAAATTTTATACCTAATGGTAATTTTACATTTAATATGGTTCATACTACCTAGTTTAATTATTCGATTGAGGTATTTGTTATTAAAATTATATAAATATTGATTAGTTATGTACAATTTGGATAGCAGACTTATTAGGGTAAGTTCCAAGTTATCGAACAGTTTCATTTTCGAGCACGTAAAAATATTTTATAATTATTATTCTATACTCATATTAACCTTTTTTACTTGTTCGTAAAACTGGAACCGTTCGATAACTCGGAACTTACACTATAGATAAGTATGATTTACTTGGTTGTTTTATATGTATGATTTACTTGGTTGTTTTAGTAACTTGGTACCTAGCAACATACAGTCTTTTAGTTAAAACTGATAGGAAACGTAACAATGTTCGGATACCCACAGTTCTCGGAAAGTGAATTTTCTATAACATAACTAGGTAGTTAGTAGTAAACTAAGAAATGCTTTATGTTTTCGGTTTTATTACTATAAATAATGTAATTATTTTGTTGAAGATTTCATTACTATGATAATAGTGAAATATTGTTGTAACTTATAAGTTACAAAGATCTTATCTTCTTTGTAACTTATAAATTAAATTAAATAATACTAGGTACGTAGTACATATCATAGGATATTTTAAAGATTATACTTATCCATTAGTTCTCTCTTACTCTCAAGTAAAAGAGAGAGAAAATATTTGTGATTGAGCAATGAGTGCTTTACTTCACTTACTCTATTTGGTGCCTGGAGTGACATAATATAAGGGGGGGGGGGGTCGTAAGGGAGGGGGCTAAGGGGGACAGGGGAGAGTAACGCTATGGTTAGTAGTGGCGGGATGTGTGCTATCCTCCAATAAACTCATTGATAAAATACTTATTTCTTTCCTAATAATAATTACCTTGTTTGCAATATATCATGTACATTTAAGTTTACTTCACAACACTGAATCAGTCACAGTTAACACGTACTGCAAATAATGATCATCATACTGTTTTTACAGGATGGCATATTTCTCTATACCTGTAAATGATATAAATCATTCACTGCAATATAATTATTAATTTATGTATAGTTTATATATTTGTCACTAGGCCCTATAAATAAACAAACAAATAATTTAATCATTTCCCCTTCGGTCTATTGGTGATACCTAAGTAAGTAGTGTCTCAGATGATTGACAGCTGTACAACCAGTGACATAAGTCAGGCAGCCAGTGGAAGTGACTGTATTTTCGCGCGCTTAACAAAATTAATACAGTCCACCACTTCACATGAATGACCAATGATTGAAACACTGAAATTAAATCATATGTGAAAACAAATATATTTGTATATGTTGTATATAAAATATCAGCTTATAATTTAGCATACATTAACTTAAAAGATAATTACTTTCTGTATAATTAACCACTCGTTCTTTCCCCACCCCCCCACCCCCCCGATAATAAGTTACACCAGTCTTCTCCTCGCCCTGTACCCCCCCCCCCTAACCTTCCTGAGTAAGCAATGGAGCTGTAAAGAAAACCTTCTTATGTAAAAAAACGTTACTGAATTTTTGAAACCTTTTTTTACTCACAGTTATTGATCTTGTAATGTATCATAAAATGAATTATTTTATTACTAGGTTCTGATTTTAACTTATCTTATCACCTTCGCAGATTGCAGAAGGTTACACTTTAGGCAGTATTTATTTATTTGTAATCATGCTAGGTTCTCTCATAACTCAAAAAGGTTTAAATCAAATTGCCTGAAATTTTTATAGGTGTTTGTCATTATCCAGGAACCAGTTGGTTAGATTTTACAGATTGTTACAATAATTAGTAACATTATTTTATTATCATAGTATTCTTTAGTGACACATTTTAGTTAGGCTATATATTTATTGTTATTTGAACATATTATTGATTAGGTAGGTGGGAAAAATAACTATCATCGTAAAATAAACACTAAATTAACTATCATTGATGACTGACTGTAGGTACTATCGTACTGGTAGTAGGTAGGTACTACACCTTTTTAACTTAAATTTAAAACATTTTTATATTAATTTAAAAGAAGTCAAGTTATATTTAAAAATTTAGAAAAAAAGTAATTCGAGTTATATATAAAATGGTTCAACTTAAAGCTACTCCGTGAATGCAATCACTATCCAAGGAATGTGACGAAGAAGGTCACAATCATCGATGGCTGCACTCACGTATGGAAGAGGAAAATGAAGAGGTGTTACAGTTTTCTGTGTTATTTCTCGTTTTACTTTTTCATTAAAATAAAAATATTTTTTAAATAGATAAGCTCCATTAATAAATAATCCTAATAATAATTTTTTTCTTTCATTTTGAGAATTTTATATTCCTTTCTTAGTTTACTTTATTTCTAATATATTTGTATGATGCAATCATTCTTTGTATTTCATCATATAATGTTGTTTGTTGTATCCGCTAGTTTGTTGTACTACACACTTCATGATTATTTAATGACCTGTCACGCCCCTACATATACATATATTTGATGTTAAGCAGTAATAAACTGCAAAAGGGTCGGACTGATATTGGACTAGAGGGGCGTCAAACTAATGGTGTTGTCGAGCCAATGAATAGTAACCCTATGAGTTTAACTAAGACCTCGTAGTTGAAGAGCTTAACCCAAGCACTGTCCTCTTAAACTGCAAGTAGTTTGAAAAAATGGTTAACATGTAAAAATTAAAAAAATCCTTAATCCAAATTACAACAGTTCGGGGCCTAAGGGACGCCACCCCCTTCTTTCCCATTCACCAAAGACAGCTAACGGATAGAGCCCTTGGGTGCTAAGTTTTAAAATCACGGTATGTTGCTAGGTACCGAGTTTATTTATGGAAAACAATCAAATAATTCATACCTATCTATAGGGTAAGTTCTGAGTTATCGGACTGTTCCAGATTTACGAATGAGTAAAAAAGGTTAAAATGAGAGTTAAATTAATAATTATAATATATTCGCTTACTTGCTCAAAAATATGGAACCGTTCGATAATCGGAACTTATCCTAATTAGTCAGGTACCTAAAGTGTAAATAACTAATCAATATTCTTAAATTCAAATATTTATTTAAATTTACATCTCAATTGAATAACTGAACTATAATAAACAATGAATTCAATCAATCATACCTAAAAATGCTATCATTATCACTCAATATATTACAAATCTTCATTCAAATAACGGTCACAATAATACATCTTTTTATCCATACTATGTGATAAGCCTACCTAATTGGATTTTAATATTATATTAATGTTTCTTTTAGAAACACAAAAGTGATCAAACTGTATGATTCTTATAGATAATCAAAATTCATATTATATAATAATTTTATATGTCAGTTCAATATTATAATATAATTTAAGTATAATAATATACATTCCTATTATTTGACAATGCTTAGTTTTCTGCAGTTCAAGGCTCATAAATAATTTTTTAAACATACGGTAGGTAGCTACTGATAGGGGGGGGGGGGGTGTGAGATGAATGAAGGGTGGGGGATCTGTACGTAAACACTGATATACAGTTTGGGGAAAATAATTTGGCAATAAATGATAACAGAGAGAAAAAATAACCTATTTAACTGTGTACTTCTATTCCTCTATACACTTATATTTTTTTACAACTAAATACAATACATTTGTGTTAATATATAGTTAAATTTCAGCGTATTAGTCACTGGTCATTCTTCATATCCGTGAATGTATGTGTATATATGTTTGTTCTCAGAAGATCACTCACACTAGTGGACTTACAAGTTTATTTCTCAATCACTGACTATTGTATTCAAGATTTAAAACACTGATCGATTGACTGTCAAAGAAAATGTTGACTTTATGACTTAGTATACTAGCTCGTGATTATAAGGAATAAATATCTTTTTAAATTTCATATTATACCGATAACGCTATAAATAGTGTAAAAATATTGAACTTCAAATTATTTTCGGTCATAGAAGTTTATTGAAAGATACAAATGCAGTTGAGTAGTTAGTTACTCGTTAGGTACATAGAAACACTATTTTGGATAGTAGAAATTACCTTGCTACATTAGTTAGTTAATTACTAAATATGTACATAGATACTATAATCAGGTATAAGTAAGTTAGGGACCTACATACACCAATTGGGATATTATTAGGTACCTAGATCATATAGTTTGGGGTACGGTCAAGAGCCCCCCGGTCATGAGCCCTCCTAGGTCATAAGCCCCCTCCCCCCCCCGGTCACGAGCACCCTCTCCCTGTTTTTTTAATCCTTATTTATCTAGTTAAACAAATGAAGAACTACTTAGATAGAAATAACTGAGAGTTGCTAATGTAGTTTGTTTTATCCGCTAGTTTGTTGTACTGCACACTAAATGATTATTTAATGACCTGGCAGGGGTATTGGGGGGGGGGGGGTTGTGGCACGCCCCCCTATGTACATATATTTGTTGTTAAATCAGATAGAATCTGTAAAAGTGTCGGACTAATGTCGCGTCGGACTAAGTAGTAGTCGGACTAATGAGGCGTCGAACTAATGGTGCGTCGGACTAATGAATAGTAACCCAGACTAGATTAGTACTTATTTATTATCAACTTCAAACTTCCTGACCGTATTATTTCGTAAATAGTAATTGCAAATATTCTTTAATCTATTGGTTCCTAAGTATACATAATATAAATATAAATATAATATAAATAATTTCCATCAGTACAAAAAATCTTCAATTCAAATATTTAAACCAATAGGAAGGTATTCTTCGTCAATTAGTTATTAAGAGATATTATAATATTCAAACATTGGTCTAGGTAGCTAACTGAATTAAGTATTTTGTATTGCGTTGCGCTATCAGTGCTCAGCTGTAAAAATTAATATTTAATAAATTGACATAGGTAGTGGGTTAAGTTACTAATTATCGGTCAGTTCCACATTTTCGGTCATATATATAATTGGTATCCTGATAATTATCACTAATACCTATTAAAATAAAGAGTATATAATATATTTTATTGGAATGTATATTTTTTCTCTTTTGTCTGAAAATGTGGAACTGTCCAATATTTCGTAACTTACCCCAGATAACCATGAATTCGTAGACATATTTGATAATGAAGTATGGTACAGTATATATATATCAGAATAAGTTTTATAAACTCCCTTTTTTTTATGAAAGATTCATTCATGTAGGTAGTACCTATTCAAATTTGAATGTATTTTGAAGCTTATGAAATTGACGTGAAAAAGTGGCACTAACTAACATAGCTACATACAAGTTAAATGTATCGTTAAAATGAGAGTAGTGGAGTAATGGAATGATGAATATATTAAGGTACGTAATACATGTAATAAAGAGGTTAAAAGTACTATTGAAGAAATATAATTTAATTTTTCAGTGTATAGCTTATGTGTGATCAAGGTTTAAAGATAAATAATTATTATTGCCTTGTCAAGAAAAAGTTAGTTTTTATTGCAAAAATTGAATACCATCTGACAAACTGTTACCTAGGTAATACTAATATTACTAAACCTCAAAAATTATATCGTACACGCAAAATTGAAAGAAATACAATTTCTTACATATGTACCTAGCTAACTATGAAGCTTATTACTTTACCTGAACCTAATAATAGAATAAAAAAACATTGCACATCAACCTAGCTCATTCAAAAATGTAAAGATTATAAACTTCCATAGTTGAAAATAATTTAGAACTTAAATATATTTTCTAATTAAAACCTAATATTTAACCATAGCTGGATGCAACACTAATAATTATAATACCTAATATTTTAATCATGAGTATAACGTGCGATAAAATCGTCAGTGAAAGTGACTGTACAAGAACATTCGTACGTACATGTGCTCACGCCTTCAACTGAATCAAAACTAGACACGAAATTATTGCATTTGTTATATACTATTTTGTTATAAATAAATTAAATAAATTAGCAGTTAACAAAGAAATATTAGTACATACTTTGATTGTAGATTTGTTTTCTCAGTGTACCTATCATTCACTACCTTTTTCCTTGTATATTGTCAACCCCTTTCCCTACCTTATATAATTTTGTCTTTTGAGCGTATTTATATTATTAATAAATAATAAATACCCACTATTATTCGATACGAAAATAGCATTATAATATTGCAGTATTTTTATTTATTATTGGATATTTATCATTCTAACATTACCATTTATTTTTAATCACTTTTTCTTTGCATTACATTACTGAAATTTTGAAACCTAGTTTTCTCAGATACCTAGGTTTAGAATAATCAATATTTCAATGCATCAAAAGATGACTAGTGTCATTGTCACTATGCACTAAACATATTTTAATTACTTAAACTGATTCATTATATTTATATTATTTTTATCTTACCTAATTCATTTCGAAATTATCAGTAAATGCAACACGTTATTATTACCATATCAATGATTAGGTAGATTGAAGATATATATACCTACTGAAAAGTAATCGATAAATTATTGGTTGCTAAATTAGTATCTATAAATAGTTGAATACATCCAGAACCTATAAGTTTCAGTAAATATATCAAAATAGTATTATTGCTGCACTAACAGTAGGTAGTAAACTATTGAATATTACGATGATATTTTATTAAAAATAATTATAGTTTGATATATATATAAATGAGAAATAATAGTGTTTGTATTTTGTTATTCATGAATGAGTAACAAAAGGTAGTAATTGTTTTGTGTTCGTGCTTTTAAATTACTTCATGATAAGCAATTAGGTATTAGGTACCAGCTTATAATGTTAATTGAATTATTGCTAATGCTCATTACGTAACTAATGACTGTAATTTTTTTTAATATATATGTACGATTGCAGAATAGTTGGGTATCCATTTACATAACCAACTTCACCTCCTAATCGATAGATAGATGGATATCCCCCCCCCCCCCCCGCCTGCCCAGGAGACTGTAGATTATTGAGAGGACAAGTTGGGTAACTACACACACAACTTTACCTAAATATCATTGACTGAATCAGTGAGAGGTGAAGTTGTGGAACGACACACACTACTTCACCACAATAGAATACTGCTTTAATGTGAGCAGTGTAGTTGAGTGAGAACACACATAGGTACACTGTTTGAGATATTTCCTATTAGTTTAGAAGTACAGTTGGGTAAGAATGCACCTAACTTTACCGTAGAGGAAAAGCTTCATTTCGTGGAGAGCGACACTTCGTAGTTACCCAACTTTACCTCTCTACCCTCCAATTGTTTTATGGTGATCAATTTTATACAAATGGTACGGTATAAATAAAATAAAATAATAATATCATTATCCGTAGACTGGAATTTAATTAAATAGAATATCTTATTGGCCATTATATAGTACTAATATCAGTAATATGATATTAGTCATATAAATAATTTATTGTATATACGTTATCATGTTTATTTTTATGTATTGTTATTCGAATATTTAAATTATTAACAAATATATGTTCAAATGAACTTGCTCAGTATATTAGGTAAACTTTAACAAAATTGAATCTCATGATACTATTGTGAATTCTTATTTTAATTTAAATGAATTAGATAATCTAATTTAACAGCCATCCTAGTGTTTCAGTAATGATTATAAATATAGCGTAAAAATTTATCTCTAAACATTCAAGTAAAAAATGTACTGAATTTATTTTCCCAATATTAATGCAAATGATTATAAGTAAAAAAAGTATTGAATTGAAAATATTTGAGATTCTTTCCTATAAAATGGAAAATAAACTTATTAATATCATAATGGAAAAATCATGTTAATTGTCGAGAGTAAAATAACTTATATATTCCACTACTCAAAGTTAAAGAAACAAACTCTCTTTCATTGCTACTGTACTTTTCATTCATGGGACTCATGGGAAAATAATTAATGTGATTGAAGTGTATTTCAACGACACGTGATATTTGCAAGAACAATGGAGTAGTGCTACTCTTAGTATTTAACAGTTTATTGATTCAGGGTTGAGTTAATAGTAAAACGTTAAGTGAATGAAATAATTTATTACAATTTATTCCGCAAATTTATATTACAAGATGAACATTATAGTTATGATTTGATTGTAATAACTTTAAATGATATAAATTTGAATACAAGTTAGTTGCTCACTCACTTGCATGTTTTTGCTTACCAAGTGCTGTATTTAATATCTCTTGCATTTGCACTCTTTCTCTCACCATTAAAGGTTTTCAAATCGGAAGTTTTAATGATAGCGTAAATAATATTTCTGATAAGGAATTCCGTTTCACATATATTTCCTGCACGAAATATATGTGAAAAGTTCAGAGGAAATGTTTTAATCCATAAAACTTAGGATCTTTTGAACAATTTGCTGAAAATCTTAAAGCCGATATAATTACACCGTTTACCATTGGAAAAGAAAGTTTGTTTTAAAAATACGGTAACAATAAAAAGAAATGAGAATTTATTTTTATTCTTTGTCGTTCAATTATATATATATATTAATTTAGCAGTTACAACTACGGTAATGTTTCTATATCAAATTTGTATCACTTTTTTTCCAAGACTACTAATCTTCCACAAGAATTGTCACATATAATAATATCCCTGTAGCATTATATCATTAGCTTAACAAATTGCAAATATATGGAAATTGGTTCTCTTTATCAGCATGGAAGAAATATGTTGCAAATCAATGTTATATCTCTGATGCAACCCGGCTGATAGATTCAGTAAACCTGCAAATGATTAAATAATGGTAATATAGGATCTAAAGTATTTGGTATGATGTTTTTTTCCTTGTATTAATATGTAAGTTTTTTAAGAAAATGTTTATGTGTCCCTCACTGCTTCATATTTGTTTACTTCAAATCAATTGGGTTTTGATGTTAAATAATTGTATAAACAGGTTATCACTGAGTTTCAACTAGTCGAAAAATTTTGTGAGTCCATCTTTCGGAGAAAAGTTTTTTTCATTTTCCGTCAGCAATATGGCCTTTTCTTCCAAGCAAACGTTAAACACCTACTATAATTATATAATTTCAATATTTGTGAAGTAGGCTACTATCAAATATAAAACAGTTTGGTAGGATCAGTTATGATACAAATCATCGATACCATCTTATTATGAAACAAATTAAATGTTGGTATTCTTACTTCATGCAGTGTCAAACCCAGACTGTTAAGAGTTATTACTATTTTAATCTTCAGTATTATTTTATTTTGTATAGTAAGCTTCGCCACATCATAATAATTTGGTCGAATCATAACAGATTGATTGTATGACCAACTTAACCCTTTTCCTGGGCACTACAATTGTTCACTACTAAGCTCGGTAATATATTCAATATTTCTGAAATAACAATATATCTGATTCACTCTCGAGTAACCTGACATGCAACTGCTTGTGATTTGCTGTGATAACTAATATAATGAACCTTGACTTTAGGTACAACGGTCAATAATTAATATTTCATTTCTGTTGTAAATTAATTTAATTGGTGCTTAATGTTGTAGAAGCATATCTTGTCTTTGATTAACCCTATCCTTCACGCTACTTTCAAGTACGGTAGATTTACGTTTGGGCATACGGATGCCCACTTTCATTGATTCGTTTATATTTTGAAAAATATTCGATAAATGCGTTTAACAAATACTAGAGGCATACCCTAGGGCCTAATACATTAAGACAATGTGTTAGAAAATTCTAGCAGATAAATAAAATCAATTTTTGATAATAGACAATTATGTATAGATTCTTGTTACAACATTCAAATAAGCCATTCGAGCACACTCTGTCAGTTGGCTGACGACACCTCCCCCTTCATCAGTTAGCGTGCTAAGCTATACACATGCGCATTCTGCAAATGTATGTATTATCAAGGAAAGAATAAACGATGTCATTTTAAATTTTAGATGCAAAAACAGTGGAGTTTTCTGTCAAAATTTTGAGATTTCAAAATGTTGCATAGGATAAAGTCCGCATTCTTGTAGTATTGAGAAAAGAGGCCAACTAATTACTATTAATATACCAATTAGTGAATTATCTTTGAATATAGATGGCTGGTGACATTAAATCTTACTGTTGTACAATTAGCTTTATATATCTATTAAAATTAATTATAATTATTGATTTGCGTTCTCCAGTGATAATTGGAGTATTTTCACTATTTTGTTTTGGTCACTTAATATCAAATAAGTATAAGGATGTCAAAATATAATGAATAATACTTAATAATTATTTACCTGAACTATAGCTTTAGGAAAGTTTAGGACATTTTGGTTGGTAATATTAAAACATCGATATGCAGGTGTTTGAATGAAATCACACTAATATATCATAATTATTCTCGAAACTTGAAATCAACCTCGTTTATAATTTAAGATAGGACACGCCATGACATTTCCATATTAATTGATATTACAAGAAAAAGTATATAATTAAAGTTAAATAATTTTTATGATATACTTATTTCTTTTTGATCGAAGATTTGGAACCGTCCGATAATTTGTAACTTGTCCATGCAAGTAGGTCATATCCACCATCTATTAACGAGTAAGTAACAAAAATGATTAGCTAATATATAACAGATTTTATCCAAGTATTCCTAACTCTGTAATCAAATTAGATTTTTCAACTGTAATTAATTTATATAAGCAGCACAGTTTACCATTAAAAAATTAATGGTAATCATATTAAGCCTCTCTCACGGCCGGATCTTATAAGGTTTACCTAGGTCCTAGAACTAGATTCTAGCTACTTCAATTTATATTAATAATTTCAGTATCTAAAAACTTATCCAGGAGTAGAAGGTATGACCTCTGCTTGGAATGGAAGGCTATATCGCATACGTCAAATGGGAAGGAACTCGAAGAAGCAGTCAGAAAAGAAAATGACTCAGTGAACATTTAACAATGTCACCTACTACCTGTCGGTACAAATGCTCAGAGATGCGGAAAAGCTACTCCGTGAATATGCAGTCATATACCAAGAAATGTGTAGGAAAAAGACACAAGCACCAGTATCTGCATTCACAGACTGAAGATTGAGAATGAAAAGGTTATGGAAAATTAATACTACATACCAGAAAAATCTAAAACTTCTTAGTTGAAGTTCATGAGTCCTGGGCTATTCTCTAAAACTGCAACTAGTGTTAAAAAATGATAAACGTGGTAAATATAAAAAAACTAATACATATTACAACAGTTCAGAGCCCAAAGACGCCACCTCTTTCTCTAACACTCACCAAAGACAATACAGGATTGAGACCCTGAGAGAAAATATTCATTTATCACCTTCAAAAATTCATTTATCGATGAAGGGTAAAAACTTATTATCTAATGAATAATATATAAACTTAGAAACAGAAATTGAACGACTGATTCAAAACTATTGCAAATCTAAACTAATACAAACAATATAAAACTAAATACACATTTACTATTGATATTGTGCAAAGCCCCCTTCTGCCTTAAGCCTAGGTCACACTGCCCAGCAAAAGTTTAGCACCGCTATACGCAAGTTCTGTTATGCCAACGCAGAAATCCTGAAGCGTGCTTCGCCAGCTTTGCCCGAGATGTGATTAGACGTTGCACAAACTTTAGCAGAGTGACGTTATTTTTTTACGAGCTCCTGTGTCGAAATTATGTATCTAAATATAAAATACGGGCGGTGCCATAGGGGTGCACCGCTGAAGCCGTCGATACTATAGAGTTAGCTTAACGGTAGAAAGAAGCAGCGAGCGTTGGTCTGGCAGTATGGAGCTCAATATCAACGTCAGACCAAAGTTCATCACAGCAATGAATCACTGTTTATTTTCCCAGGCCGTTTCAGTGAACTCGTGTCCGTGATTCAAACGCTTTCAACCGACAAATCAAAGTTTATGCAACATTTAATCACCTCCCGGCCAATGACGGCGATGCGGCGGTGGTCCAGCATTCAAGATTTACGTATTTGCTTTTATAATGGTGCCAAAATTTGTCTGGATTTTGTTGCAGTGGGGAACTTTGCGGAGCGGAAAGCTACTGCTTCTCAACGCCTGGAATATTTAGTGCAGTTCAAAACTTTGGGATCAGTAGATGTGAACATAAGCTGTGGTCTTCCGTATACGGCGTTGCCTGAACTGGGGCAAACTTCTGTTAAGCGTTTTTGGTCCTCGCTTTAGGAACGCTCCAGCAAAGTTCCTCCGATGTGTCAGACCTTTTAATGATGAGCCTGAACTATCGATTTATATCTGAAATCTATCAGAATTTCTGATAGATTTCATCCACTCAAGTCCGTAATCAAAAGCAGTATACCGCAATACCAACTTTAAACGCCTGCCGATACTACGCCCACAATCGTAGAACACCGCTCTATCAACGCTCGGGTTACCATGATCGGTTTTCCCTTGGTGTACGCCGTAACAGACGTTGTCGAAATTTGGTTTATTTTCCCTCCGTTCAAAGAACGCTCAAACAAAGTTCTGGTGGTGTGATCTATGTTTTGGATATCCTTACCTATACACCGAAGCAAGCCTAACGTTAAATATATCAGAAAATTAGCAATTCCTCATGCTATACCTTAATATTGAAAAAAAATGTGTTGCATAGCTTCAGATATTTTCTATTCCTCCAAGATCAGCAATTGGTGAAGTTAATCAACCCCCATCGAAAGTTTCATGAAGGTTTCGACAGCTGCTGCATGTTCTCTAATGAGGAGTGCATTATTATGCACTTAAGTAATAAAATCAATGATTAACAGAAAAATGACGAGAAAATTGGAAAGAAACAACTATCTAGGCTAATGGCCCACCCATAATAGTTTGGGTGACTAGATAACATTACAAGATGAAGTGCACCCGTACAGCGCATAGCTTTGCCGCCACATATAACCTTGACCATCCAACAATTTGCCTTTAGTTAGGTCAATACCAAATTTCAGGGAATTGATTAAATACTATTTCAGTTATAAATAACCTTGACATTTGACCTGATGGCTCTCAATATCTAATGAACTGATTCATTGATTATAGGACCAATTGTCCCTCCAAATATCTGACAACTTTGTTGAATACTTTTTGAGTTATGAATGACCTTGATTTGACCGTTCCCAGAAAATTATCAACTCTTTCCTGGATATTGACCAATCGTCCAACTGAATTTACGGCAATTTGATTGAAATCTTTTTTAGTTATTCAGTTATAAATAGTTAGAGTGGTTATAATAGTGAACTTAATTCATGGTACAGAAGGGAACACGGTTATATATCCAATTACAATTTAATCAAATTCAACAGAAATCAAGTTCATGAAAAAAATGGTTTATCAATTAGATGACAAAATAAAACTGTAAAAATCAGACAAAATGAAGGAAGCGGCAAGTTATACCTAAGTTTTCAGAAAAAAATATCTATAACTATTCAAAATAGTTCCATTTTAATTTCTTTTACTATGCAAAATTGAAGACTCCATAAAAGCTATCTTGAAAAGAGAGGTGGAAAATTGAAATCGAATTGTAGATACGTTCTCTAGGTTCAAAACTCCAGCAATCAAATTAAAGTATTTATCAATAGCCTCTTCTCCTTCCTACCACGTTAAAATATTAATATTGCCAACACTACTTCCCGTTATGGAAGATGGTACCATAGGGATATGCTGTTCAATTCAAGGTTTTAGATTTAGTTTACAAGTTTTTCTATTACACAGTTCATGCAAGTGAATGTGTTAGTAAGCAATGAATATGTAAGCTAATTTTAAGAGTTTTTAAAAATCTCTTTGGCAATGCATCGGAATCTTAGGTGGGGCTTTACTTATACCCATAGTATATAATCTACTATTTATCTTATTATTTCGTTATAGCAATTATTAAAATATTTGAAGAAAAGCCAATTTAACAAAATCAGCCCTTCTATTAATCGAGGATATTATAGACATTGCATAATTAACTAACTATGGACATTAACAATTGAACTAAGGTAAATATGCAACAGCTGATGTGACACAGCAGACGATAGCTAATTACAAAAAGATGTTCCATCATAGATATGAAGTTTGAATTTCTATAGTTCAAAATTGGTCATCTTTTCCCATTACCTATCAGCTACTGTATCATAATGGCTATTGTGTATTTACCTTAGTTCTTGCCCATCAATTTTTTTTTCCAAATTATTCATACTCTCTTAGATAAGACTGTTGCAAATAGTAATTCAATAATGGTAGTTTTGATCTTACTAACTTATAGCATGGAACGGGTAGTTATTGCATCAATAATTTGAAAAAATTCGATTGATATTATATCAAATGATGAACAGTTTTTCGTGTTGTGCTACGCAATGTAGTTATTATTTCATTAGAATTTGAAATCTTTGGGTAAACCACTATTACAAAATTATTAAATAATAATTCCTGTTGTTACTCACATGTGAAAAAATTACGAGAAATACACGACTAGCGTTATAGTTTAGCGTAATAGTTTATATAAATATAGTTATTTCGTCGAAGGCCTGATAGTTCAAATAATCTTTAATCAAAATGTATTTTGTATATAAATACGATATAGTTTGATTCATGCTTTATTTCAATATTCAAAGATAATTTACTAATGGGCCTCTAAGTAGTCATGATTTTTTTTACTAATTGGCATCTTTTCCCAATACTACAAGAAGGCGGAGCTTTTCCTATGCAACAAAGTCAATTCTCAAAATTTTAAGTGAAAACTCCACGGTTTTTGCATCTAAAATTTAAAGTGACCTCGTTTATTGCTTCCCTGATAATACTAATCTGAACGTAAAACTACTGTATTCAAGAAATGCATGTGTAGTATTGTGTACTGATAGAGTTTTGACACGATGAGATGTTGTATCGTGATGAAATAGTTATTATTCACTGGCACATATTATCGTTACTTGTTCTATTGATATATAAGTTGAATAAGATTATTTACCTAACATTGATCTACAGAAGAGAATTACTGACATTGAATGGGAAAAAGAATGAATGGGGAATATATTCATTTAATATAATATTTGATTGGTCAAACTCGCATTACGGTTATCTTCAAGTAACCAGTATTCGATCAATATGAGACTCAGTCAACCCGCGTGACCGAGATCTAATGCACATAACCACACGGCACAAAGAATCGATAGCTACTGCAGTGCCTGCGCACAGTGCACACATGCAATGCAAACAACTGTAACCGACACGGTTTGCAGAATGGCTATCTTTGCAAGCAAAAAAACGTTTGATTTTTGTTGAAATGCATTTTACATTTTGTGCATTATTCATGATTGGAATTCCACAGAGAAATGATCATATATCCCGTCGAGAGAGGATGATAATGTTAATGGGGTAATGCACTTATACCGAATGATTAATTAATTTATGGTGGTGAAAAAAGTTTAACTCAAAAATTGGCCAAAATGAGTTACGACTGCTAAAGGGTTGTTAGAACGGCCTACTATATTGGTGAAAAAAGAGGTATTTGTTGAGTGAATCTGTTCGTCAGTATGTAAAAATATCAATGATTCACAGAATGCATTTGCAAACTTTCAAAGCGGTTTCTATGTAACTGTTTTTAGATTTACCCATGCTTTTGCAAGCATGGTGAATTGATCATCAATGGTAATATTTTAAAAATATATGATATCAAGCTGTCTTCACCATAAGAAAGTGTAATTTTTACTATTTTGTTTTATTATTTTGCATGTAATCAACCCATACAAAACAAACTGTATGCATTTGCAATGATTTGCTGTGCAATATTAAACCAAAGAAATAGAAGAAAGCCACCAAGTCTCTCTTTCCACCAGATCAATTAATTGCATCTCGTATCTGCAGTAATTTAACTTCCTAACTTCTATTTTAGAGTCTTAAAAAGTTTTCGAAAGAAGAGTCGAAAGTATATTTGTCTTTATACATATTATATATTTATTTATCGTCATTCGAATAGTTGTAACCCATCTATTCACTATCAGTTTGACTTTTAGTTTCATGCATTTATTTAATTCACAGATTTTTCTGTGAAGTGAAATGAACTTTTGAGACTGAAAATTATTGATTTTTACTTTAATACAAATGTGAGATATTCTGCTGGAAGTCTTGAGATGAATTTTAAAACTACGAAACCAAAGGGAATTATTTAGTTATATTTCTATAATACTATACAGTGATGCAGCGTTATGAAATATATTGTCAGGCATCAAATAATGATTCTCTTTTTACGGGAATATCATTTTCAAAATGAAATGAAACTGATTCTTTTCACAAGTCACTATTTATATCGAAATAATAATAATGGAGAATAGTCAAAGTTTCATATAGATTTTATAGTTGAATTCTCATAACATACTACCATAATATAAATAATAATGATAAAGTACATTTATTTTATATGATAAAGTCTTGTATAGTGTACCACCTTGTTTAGTTGAGTCATAAGTAATGAAATCCCCTGTATAATGAACAAATTTTGTGCAATCTGCCACAAAAAACCAAGAGTTTTCTATCAATCTTTATATATTTTGAATTTTTTTTCTAAACAATAGTCTGTCCTAATTTTAGATACCTTCACTCTCTAGAGTCTAGAAAGAAGAACTCCCCGGTAAGAGAGTTAAAAAGAGTTCAACTGGTGGAAATCCTCCATAATAATTTCCTGTGGCAAATTTTAACCCTTTCTCTCATAACTTTGCATATGAATTAATAAATTAAGTTCTATCCATTGAACTGTTCGTAGTTCATTATAATAAATAATAGGAAGTTCACTTATCTAACACGACGAATGAAGCAATGGATATCCAAATGTAATAATGTCGATTATTAATATTTTAAAACCAGATCTCAAATTATAAAAACTTCATTCAAATTGATAGGTACTCATGATATTTGAGAGCAGAATGAGTAAAATTCGATATTCGAGTCACGAATTCGAGTCAAGAATCGAGTCCATTATCCAGAACGCAATTGAAAACTTGAAAATTTATTGCAGATTCTAATTCTTTGGTGAACAAAGGCCTGTGAATTGCATTCCTCTTTTTTCCTTTCCCTCCATCTGAGTGAAGATAAATCCATCTGAAGGAAGTCAACTCACATACTAGGTTTTGATTAAAAATTTGCCAAAGATTCTACAATCGGAAGAAATTGTTTGACAATCGAAACATAATTTAAATGAAAAAAATTTCAAGGAGATGCTTTAACTAAATGATACAAAATTTTAAATTATTTCTAATGTAATTATTTTAAGTTTACCGATTACTAACAAATTATATAAAAAAAATTATTCTATATTAAGAGCACTGAACTATTCAATTTAGATGTAGCAATTAAATTTACCTACAATATCTATCACATTTAACATATTCACTCATTTGATATTGATAATGCTGTGTCGAATTATTGTTCATTTTAATGACATTAGAAACATGACCCAGATATTTTTGAGTCATTTGCAATTGTTTTTAAATTACAGTCCTTCAGTTCTGCCGAAGGAACATTTGAAACTCGATACATAATGAGGCTGACACAATATATTTCAGTTCATAATTTGGTAAAATAGTTGCTACGATGTCTGTATTAAAATATTATAGACATCAAATTGAAGACATAAAGTTGAAGTTGAAATTTATGGTGATATTGAAAATTTTACAACCTAATACTGAGGCATTGCACCTTGATTTCGATGTTATTTCAATATATTATTGCGCTTGACTGCAATAGGTTATTTTTTGGTGGAAGTTAGTTTGTACTACACGTTATATTTTTCCATATGTATATTATTTCAATTAATTCAACACCCATTGCTGCGTCGATGAATATAATAACTTTAGAACATTCGATGAATATTATAGGATAAAATATATAGGGTGAATTGGATAGAATGAATCAGATTGGATGAATCAAATAGGATGGAAGAAGCAAAACAAAACAAAATGAAAAACAAAATGGAAGAAAAAAATCGCCTAGACTTTATTTAGAATTGGCTGGTCATATTGTATAAATATAATGACTAAATAATATACACTACGAATCTATGACACGTAAATAATGCTTTGTTATGAACGCTGCTTCTTGACTTGTTTGATATTATAGTTTAGAATTTAGATGGTCATACAGGGAGTCCCAAAAAAATGAAAACCAACTTTAAATTAGTTAAATTCAACTAGATTTCATTATATATTATATAATTTTGTGAATGCTATAACATTTTATTGAAGGAGGGGGGGGGGGGGTAATTGTTTTACGCAAAAGGTCAGAAAACGGATAACGTAGTCAGTTCAAACATAAAATATATCTTTAGTAGACAAGAACTCTTTTAATAAAGTAAATTTGTTTTCAGGTTTGTAAAGCATTCATATAAAATTCCCTTTAAAAATCATTGCCAATATTAATGACTGTAGTTGAAAAAATCATTGACAATATGGATAAATCCACCAAATCGCTTTTTAATTTCTTGTGACTCCTAAGTCTGACAGCGTGACTGCGGCTTGACAATCGAACTACAGGTAAAGGTGTTCGGTATGACGCGACTAAGGAAGATAATTTATCCCACAGTTACCATTTACTTGAGTTGGGTCATCTCAGTGCTTCTTTTCTCCCAATATTTTATTAAATGTTTTAAATTCTAAAGATCTAAAATCAATGCATTCAAACAGGTAAATTATGATGCTGTATCTTTTTTCCTCTAGTATATTAAGTCTTTAATTTATGACGTGGAAGGAAAGGCAGAGTGAATTTTTTATATAATTAATAAAAATAAATATATAGGAAATAATTTATTTTTTATATTTACATACATACTGTAAAACAATATAAGTTTAATGTATTATGTATATCATTATGATGGTTATAAAATTAAATATTATATAGATCTATTCATTATGTACGTACCCCAAAACTATTTTGAGGAGATCGTCTACCTTAAGAATATATCTTCAAATAATAATCTGAGAGTTCTGAATCAATTGATTCTCACTAATTCCTGGAATATTCCCACAATATCGATAGGAGATTAAGTAATTTTCACTAATTCTTGGTATATTTCCTCGATATCGTTTGGGGATCAACTGATTTTCACAAATTCTTGGAATATTCTCTCGATATCATTTCACGATAGCGGATATTGAGGGAATATAAACATATCGAGGGAATATTCCGCGAAAATCTTAATGTTACCTGGGAGGTATGTTACCAGACTTTATTAAAGCGATTTAATATTTGTTCATCATTTGAATCAACTAAGATTTCATGACTTTTTCTTTAGATATATTTGTAATTTCTCATACTGTAATTCTTTCTCATATGCCAACAAGAACATTATGCCAAGAATTAATTGTCCCCGGAATATCAGTGACTTCGCAAACTGCTCATTACTCATATACCTCTAGATATGGCACCCCCAATTTCACCTCCACTGCAAATGTAACGTACACAGTTCATACAGAATACATTCAATGTAATAACTTTGTTCCTATCAATCGTGGGTATATACAATTTTGCACAGTACATTTATATGATAAAAGCTATGAACTGACCAAAAAAAATCATACGATTCAAACCACTGGTTTCCTAAATAGCAAATGTGTATCGAATCCTACGCCCTCAGTCTTGTAGAGACCTAAATTATCTCTGTCCGATTAGGGTTGAGCGAATAAAAACAATTTTGATACTTTTTTCAATTTCTGGCTTTTATGATCCATATAGTTCGAAGCCAAGATAGAAGTGTAGGACTCATCTTGGGCATGGTCCCATAACCCAATAATATACATGCAGACGTATAAGAAGATAGGATTAATACGGTTACTTTTGGCTAATAAATAATATTTTTTATCTTTTTATGAGATATATTTCTAATGTGCTTCTTTTTGTTGCAACTTTATTTTAAATTCGTATAAGGAAAAAAAATGAGAAAGGTATTTTAATTTTGTATCTTTAAATTGATTGATTTCGTCTATAAGCATTTTTTTATGATATGTTTAATTTGGGATAAAATTTACCCGGGCTAACTTTTCACGTTAGAGGTTAACCTTTCTAGGGTTAAAAAGAAATTAGATAATATTTTTTCGATTTCATTACATTAAGTTATTTCATAAAAGCCAAGGAATATTGTAGTAGTATATATGAATTCTTTTATTTCGATTGTACGAATTTTCAGTACTAATAAAATAAATCACTCTGTTTATATATAATAGAATCTGTTATCCGAATGAGGATACAATGTAATTATACTCCTTTTTTAATTATTTGATAATAAACATAATTGGTCCCATGAAATTCCCTAAAAGCTTACTGACAATGCACAATTGCACATAATATATAATCGTATACTATATTATCTTTACAGAAAAACTAAGCCTACTCGAAGAAACGTTGATGATATTAAAAATAATGATGCATATTGCTCTACACAATGACAATTTTCTTGGAAACTCATAAGTCATAACTTCCGCTTTGATAAACAACAGTAAACTCAAAGCAACAGAATTACAGTGTATATATTGTGCACAAATAACTTAAAATACATTAATGTTTACTTCATTGCACAATGAAAGGTTTTTATTCAATATAATGACTAAACTGATATATGCAACTGAATGTTCTGGAAGAAAATTATTGTTGAATATTTAATAATTGATGTTGTCCCATCTTAAATGTCCATGGCACCATCATAACTCTTTCTTAATTTTCAATGGCCCTACCAATCCATAAAATTATCTATAATGTTATCTAACAACATTGTTGTACATTTATCATTAATTCTATCAAAACAACCAATTAAAATTTCAAATGACAATGCGACTGTGTTTGACCTTACAACAAACTATTCTATAGTTCAATGTATTTCTATAAGCGGATTACCTACTAGTGCTCCGAATTAGCTGTAGGATAATTAGGTTGGAAGTTCGTAAAAAATCAGCATATAAACGAAAATTAGTCTATATTTTTTATAACAGTAAGTATTTATGCATTGTATTGTTCATTGTTCAATTAAGTAAGGTCTATTTTATTAAGATGGTGAGTGTCAGTTATATAAAAGTTCACATTAAATTTTATTTCAGGAATCATATGTCATTTAATGATATTTCAGGAATTATATTTTATTAATTATAGTTCAGGAAGTCGCATATAACGTAGAATGATTCAATTTTCACAAGTAAGAATACATAAGCCAACGATTGGTAGAATTTTGAAAGAGTTACAACATTCTCCTCGTTTAAATCTACTACCCACTTTTTACTACAGGCCTTAAATAGAGAGATATTTGCAAATATAAAATTAATGTGATAACTTAGCCCAAAATTTTCCACATGATCTATTAATTGATTAATATGCTTATAAATTAGTTAGTTTTTAAATTCCAATTCATAACAGTCAATTAGATTACTCACATTTTATCAGATTTATTGTTTATGTTGTAAAAATTTACCTTCAGCAGGTATTGTTGTTATTGCACTATTGAACATAAAGAATAAATAATACGAAAATATTTATAACTGTAAAGATACATATATAGAGATAAATTAATTATTCAGTTCTTTCATAACTAAAGTTACTTTCTCATTGCATTTATTCCAGTCCGTTTGTCCCTATGTAGCAAGAGATTATATGTTTAAAAATACAATGTACATCTATAAAGTCTCTGGTAAGAGAGACACAGACATTCAATGCCAAGTAACGATGCATTGCCACATTATCTACGATAAGAGAACTACTAAATTCTTCTGGAAGAAAGAAAAGGCAACGGAGTCATTTGTCTTAAGGCAGTACAGTCACTTTTTGTTTTAACAATTTTGATGTCGAACGATTGCTTAGTAAGAATAAAGTATATCGTGTGACATTGTAATATTCAATAAAATCTAATAATGGAAATATATCATTTTATCATGAGAGATTAGGGTAGACAATGAAAGATTATGGTGGGCAATGAATGATTATGGTGGGCAATGAATGATTATGGTGGGCAATGAATGATTATGGTGGGTAATGAATGATTATGGTGGACAATGAATTATTATGGTGGGCAATGAATGATTATGGTGGGCAATGAAAGATTATGGAGGACAATGAAAGATTTTGGTGGGCACTGAAAGATTATGGTGGGCAATGAAAGATTATGGTGGGCACTGAAAGATTATGGTGGGCAATGAAAGAACAGTAAAAGGTATACTCTCCTGATCTCATCCCCTCCCATTACTAATATAATGATATTAGTGTAGAGCTTTCCCTCCCCAAAGAATTTATTTTTTAAATTAAACTTGATTTTTTTTTAAATTAAAGTTGAACTATCTTAAATTAAAGTTGAACTATTTTAAATATAACTTGATTTATTTTAAATAAAACTTGATTTTTTTAAATAAAACTTAATTTATTTTAAATAAAACTTGATTTATTTTAAATTAAACTTGATTTATTTTAAATTAAACTAGACTTATTTTAAATTGAACTCGAATTGTTTTAAATTAATGATAAAAAGCTGTAGAGCTGCATTTGTCCAATGTAGTCTTGCATCCACATAAGTGAAGAAGTTGCAGGCTGGGCCAAATAATGTACTGAAGCAAATAGAGTTTTTGAAAACCATTAACTGATGACAAGTTGCCCTATTGGTTGAGGAATGAAGAACAATCGGAACCATTCCATTAATAATTGCAACGAAGATCATTACCTTAGAAGCATACTGTATACTTGTAGTTATAAAATCTTCAGATCAGTTTGTTATGAAGTTAATTATTTTGTGACTTTGAAATAAAACAGTGTTATAGGATATTTCCCTTCTGCTCATACGTTTGTGGTTTTAGAATGGTTGTTTGACAATAATATTTATTGCTTTAAGAGAGTTAATAAGACTTTCAAACTCTGTTACATGTAATGCATTTGCTGAGGGTAATTAACCAACTACTGTTTTCTCTAGACCAGAGGTTTTCTGTGGTTTACTGTATTATAGAAATAACGAGCTCTTGATGTTTCATGTATCCTAACAGATATCAAGTTTGATGTTTCTTTTCTGTTAGAAAGCAATTAGTTTAGTCGGAAATATAGGAGGAGTTATTTAGGAAATATAGGAGGAGAACCAATAGGAATTGGAGAAGTGAGATCAGAGGCATCTTACGTTTGTATATGGGTGGAGTTTTAGATGAATCTGGGGAGTATATAAGCGGTGGATTGAGATTATGAAGGAGACCTACTCTGTCTGTCGTCACTCTCTGCTTACAAGAGTGTCTTAAGTAGTTTACCGGTCTGGATAAGACCCCGACGGGGTGAAGTCTTCTCTCACCCCAGCCTTAGGTAAAGGGACCTTCACACGGTAAGTGCTCAGTGCCACTTTGTGGTGACACTGCTCTATGCCACGCCCACTTTGCTACTTGCCCCACCCTTTTTGGCAAAACTTGGTGGTGACCAAGCTATCGCTCTTAGAGCGAACACTCACCATAAAGTGCCACTGTCTGTCAGTAGCGATTGCCAGACAATCAACAACTCCTTTCATTGGCCTAGTAGGAGAGCACCCATGCCTATGGAAAATAAAATTTAAAGATTATAAAGATAAAAGACTAAAGCGTTAGTATTTAATAGCATATTAGATGCTAACCACGATACTAAAGTGTCAGTGCCCACCAAAGCACATTCTGCTCGTGTAAAGGCGCTGAGCTAATTGGTGGGCAGTGTGGTGAAAAAAGTGTGGTGAATAGTGGCACTGACCAGTGCTCGTGTAAAGGCCCCTTAACCATCGCAGGACTTAGTCGATGAAGATCTCCGCCCGTCATAGTGGTGGAGATAGGATCCTTAGCAAGTGGCTGAATCTTGCAATTCAATGGATCCCGGCAGCAGAGGTTGTATTCATTACGGCAGAGTCGAAGCCAAACGAGACAGGATGTGGGAACCAAGAACTGAAGTCTATTGCAGAATAACTTCTGACGTTGCAGAACAACTTCTCATGTTGCAGAGCAGACATTCAATAATCAGTAGGAGTCTGAAGCCAGAGTCACCATCATAGTACCGTGATTTGCACGAGTTCTCGTTCACGTCAATTAAGTAAGTTCCAGTGGAGGACTGCAATAGTTACCAACACACTAGTACTGTGGTTCCGAAGAGTTTCCAACCGCACCTACTCCATTAGAACTCAGTAACCCCCACCTGTATTCCCTCAGTGATTGTGTCAGTGTTTATTTGTGAAAAATATACGCTCAACCTCCAAAGCTTGCCCCATTTTGTAAATTAAACTCCTCCATTGGTAGATATTTGATTAATTGAATTAAATGAACGATGTTTAGGTAGGATTTACTATTTCTCGAACCTTTTGTCTGATCTATTACTTAATTGGAGTACACCTAATTTAAACTATGATATTTTGGTACGATATTTGATTCAATGTTATTTAATGAATTGATGGAATTAATGATTATTATTGACATGTAACGTAAACAGTAAATTAGACAAATTGATTATTCTTTCCAGGAAGAATCGTAACCCACGTAACTATATGGCCGCTCGGCACTAATTAATAACCACGCTACCAAGTGAAGAAAGAACTTAACTACTGAAAATATTGAATATGAATATTGGAAATAAAGAAATGCTTGACCGGCTATAGAAACACCCCCTCAGGGACTCCGAACATACAATACCTATTATTCGTTTTCCAGATATTTCGAGAATTTTAATTCGTATTTTTTTTCGATGTGTTTTTGATGGAGGCAAATGAACTTCAAGTCAGTCCAAACGATTCAATCAGTGATGTTGGATGGATGCTGCATTATCCACTGACGGAACTGCTAGTTATGTGTTTTTCGTAAATGGTTAAACTGAAGTTCAATGATAAAACGGAAACCAATTGAATGTATGACGATCATCTACCACACGGTTTTTGTGTGAATGGAATCTGCTGAAAAGCTTTTCTGAAAAAGCAACTAGGGGTTTCTTCAAATTAAACTCTTCACCTTTTGAATCACTGTTACTGTTCTTTTCGATTTTCAATTGTTTTTTTCTTCTGAATAGAACCAGTTTCATAGAATAGACCACAGACTCATGTGACCTTTTTTAATTGGTAAGAATTAGCCTCCCTTCCACTTATCTTGGAGTGAAGCATGAATCTTTTGACGTGCTGTTGTAGAAGAAAGTGTTTTTGGCAAACTAAAGAGTACAGGACGATGCATTTCTTCTCAAATTCAGAGACCTTTTTAAGGTTGAAGAATGAAGATCAATGCTAATATTAATAGGGTGGTCAAAATCCACTCACTATGAACAAAAGGGCCTACACATAATACGACTTGTAGCAATTAAAATTCTCTCAATTTGCAATTTAGAACACTACATCACCTTGGTGAAGGTCTCCGCGAGGCTTCATCAAGGGATGAAATTTGAAGCAGAGTTCAAGCATGTTCAGAGCAATTTAAAATGAACAAATAATTGACTTTTCTTCAATTTTGAGGATTAATCCGTATATTTTTATTAATCATTACATTTATTTTAAAAAATATTCAGACCTCATGGAAGGCATCTGCCCCAGAGTCAAACTTGTATATATGTTCAATGGAAAAATATCTAAAAATAATATAATTCCTCCTTCCTAGAAATTGTACGTGGCATGCTGACGACACTGGATTTACTTTGTCTGAAGCTGGGTAGATGATTATTCAAAGTCTTCAATTCATATTCGGAAAACCAAAACACAAGTGGAAACTTCTTGAAACCTCTCCCACAAGAAGGATGAAGTATAGTTTGATTCTACTTGAATCTTTCTTAAAAATTTCTTAACAAACAAATTTCTTAACAATTGCAACAAATAATGTGACATGAAATTGGTTGATTTGATGCACTTAGATGATAGTGCATCAAAATAGAAATGATGCACTTAGAAATATTAAAAAAATAACACTTCGGTGGCACTCCATGTACAAATATACCTGGATTCGGAAATTTGATGATATAAAACTTAATTAATTTGAATTCGCAGCTCACGATAGCACTGGGCCCTCAATTTCACTTCATTTGTATACTTAACATAAAATATTTTTTTGAACTTTTGGTTTATAAACTATATGGAAAGTAAAAGATGAACGGGTGTGAGCAAATGGAGATTTTATGGTATATTCATAGCAATCGAAAACAGTTACAAAGAGAAATTAATTGATCTACATATCATATCGAACTCCAATTTAGTTTTAATCATTTGAGAAGTTTTTTATTCTAGTTGTTCAAATTGCACTCGTTTGTGCATTAATTGAAAAAAAAAAGCTGCATGGCTTGTGAAGTTGATTATCTCATTAGATAAGTATAAAAAAAAACAAATTGGTAACATTATCCAACTTATTGCATCATTATTTTGAAGCCTATTACAGCATGTTTAAACTTGATAAGGAATAATTGAACTTGTTACTGCATGTTTGAACTTGTTACAGCATGTTTGAACATGTTAAAGAATATTTGAACTTGTTACAGCATGTTTGAACTTGTTACAGCATGTTTGAACTTGTTAAAGAATAATTGAACTTGTTACAGCATGTTTGAACTTGTTAAAGAATGTTTGAACTTGTTACAGCATGTTTGAACTAAGTAAATCCTGTTTGAGTATGTTAAAAACCAATTAAATTTGATAAATTATGCTCGAATTTGTTGAATCTTGTTTGAATTTGTTAAATCTTATTCGATTTTTTTTTACAAAACTGTTCGATTTTATAAAACTGTCTGAATTTGTTGAATCCTATTTGAATTTGTTAAAAGTTGTTCAATTTTTTAAAATTTTGTTTGAATTTGTTAAATCCAATTTGAACTTCTTAAATACTGCTTGAATTTGTTAAATCTTGTTTAAATTCGTTGAATAATGCTTGAATTTGATTAAATCCTGTTTGAATTTGTCAAATCTTGTTTGAATTTATTAAATCCTGTTTAAATATTTCAAATCCAGTTTGAATTTTTTAAATCCTTTTTGAACCGGTTAAATCCTATTTGAACTTGTTAAATCCTGTTTGAAAGTGGAAAAACCTATTTGTCTTTGTTAAATGGTGATCGGAATCATTAAGTACTGTTCAAACTTATGTGTGTATGTTTGAGTTTATTCAAACCAGATGAACTTTTAGCTGTAAAGCAATAGAACATATGTGGCTGGAGAGAAGCAAGGCGAATGTAGCAGTTTTATCATTTCACCAGTCTGCAGATGTAATTAATTGCCTCTCGTAATCGGAGTAATTTAACTTTCCCCAACTATACCATTCTGGAGACTTAAAAATCTACGGTTGCTTGGTTTTCTTCCAAGTATTTTCTGGCTAGTAAATTAATTGCTGATTCCGTGATGGTATTTGGTTGTTAATTTCTTTCTGTAGTGAATATAAAAAGTAATCAAAAGGAATAAATTGAATCAAGCTATGTTAGGCGAATATTGTGCTTCATTAGGTCTATTGGAGGTAAGGGAAATAGAGTGATTTCATTCATGATGGAAATAATAGAGAAGCTATTTATACGATAATGAACCAATTACTGAAAAAAAAAATTCATTAGAATCAACCAGGTGGAAGAATTTAAAAAATGATTTTTTTTAGCTTTATGCAATTATCAGTTAAAATAATAATCATTCGTAGTTTTGATTTAGTAATATATCATTAAAATAAACACTTAATAGAAATTTTTTTTCCTCGTATAGAATGGTATATTCATATTAATTGTTGTTTGCATGTCTTCATGACAATTGCTTATTCCTTTTCATTTAAAATATGGCAAACTGTTTCAAATAAATTGAAAAGTTTATAGGAATGGGAGAAGTACTTGGAACATGGCTTGGAATATTTTTGGTTTGCTAGGCTTTTAAGAATGGGGAAAAAATTAATAAAAGAACTCCATGAATATTTGGGAGAAGTATTACTACTTAACCATTAAAATAAATTTCGATTCAGATGAGTATGGATGTGAAATTCATTTTTTTAAATTTATAATTAAGATTCGAAAGGCTCAATAGCAGTAAACAATTTTATTATGTAGACTTATATAATTATTAATTATAAATCTTCACGATATTTTATGGAAGATATGTTGACAAGGAATGAAAATCACCATCAAAGAAGGATATTTTCTCCTAAGTTTTCATTCCTACAATCTGAAACTATTTTTTTTCAACCCCCTGTCACTCTTGTGACCAAATTAAATCACTTAAACTGAGAATGAAAACTTTTTTATCGGACAATGAAAGGCTAAAAAAAAATATTTTCTATCTCGGATTATTGACAGATAAATGTCCAGGTGGAATGGAATATTTTATAGGAAGAATGATTTTTAGAGCTTTTGATGTGTCGGTGATTTTTGAGTTAAATCGAGATTGAGATTACATCGTGTAACGAAAAAAAAAAATTGGAAAAGTGTAGAGCATCATTCTATATTATGTACCCAGAGAGAAAGTAATGGTTGGAACACTGATTATATTAATATTGCAATGTAAATTTTTTTTATATAACAAATCAAGGTAGCATTATTTTAGATCATATTTTATGATAAATATAGGAAAATATTATATATTATGCCACCTTTGCTTGTAAATGTGAGCATTCGGTCATTGAGTAGTTATCCTATTACATGAAAAATTATTTAGTCACTTTAGTGACCAATAAACAACAAGGGGTTGAAAGTGGAACCGAATTTTATTTCCTGGTATATTGCTCTGGATAAATGAAATATTCATCAAATTCATCTGATAATATAAAAAGGAATTATGAATTTGTAGAAACTTCACTCCCCAAAGTATATCAGAAACAAGTGTACCAACTTCATAAATTGAGGCAAGTTTGCATGACCTAAAACTTTCAGCATTTTGACTTTATTGGAAGAGGAAAACTTCTGAGAAAATATTGCAGTAATTTTGATGCAAATGACAATAAAAGAATTTAATTAGTTTGTGTCATGTACATTCAATACAAGTGCACAAATTGATATATTACGTATCTTCAATCACGGAAGCAAAATTTGAAATTTTAATTGATTTTTTCTTAAATTTGATAAATCTATTACAGAAGTAAGAAATATATCAATTACTAGAAATTGAATTGAATCCTAAAATTGAATTCTATAAATCTAAATACATTGTTAATCTAAATATGTAATCTTACATTGTAGGATGTTGTTGAACATTTATTTGGTAATGTACTGTATGAATAGTCTCTTTGGAATCATTGCTTCTGGGTCTGTGCTATTGTGATGTAAATCCTGCAGCAATATGAAGTGCAGTCATCGATTTATTGATCAATTGACATATCTATCAAAACTATTGGCTGACTGTAATCAATATTTATGATGATATGAATAATTGCTGCATGGCCACTTTTAATTGAATTAATGAGGATGCAAATATATTTGAAAATATTGCATACGTCAGGTAAGAATGGCATCGATCACTCAAAACGCATTTGGAAAGCTTGGGAATTTTTTGCAGATTCTGAATTTATTCTTGGGAGAACCAAGACCTCTAAATTAGATTCCTCCTTCTTCCCATTCCTCCATCAGAGTGAAGATAAATCCATCTGGAAGAAGTCAACTCAAATGCTAATTCTTGGTTTTAAACATTTTCAAAATTATTAAACAATCGGAAGATAAGGTTTGCCCATCGAAACCTAATCTTAGTGCAAAAGTTCCTGTGAGAAATAGTTTATTCCACCCTTGGTAAATCTAAAACCTTTCATAATATTATAAAAAGTCAACACTTGAATAGTATCATTGCAATACTTGGTGAATCATCTTCACTAACATAATTTTAATGGAATCATAAGATATTCATTTTACATCCTGAATTACTTATTTGCTATGTAATACATATTTGCATCGTGATTAGTGAAGCTCTGGAAGTACGTATAGAAAACCCAATGTTATTCAGTATATTGTGTGTTTTTAGTTGAATCTTAGCACCTCGTTTTCATAGAAGAAAAGAAAGAGACAAGAGTCTTTATTGAGTGTGACAGTAATAGCTATCGCTCATGCCTCGTAATCTTTAATGGGTATATACAATGCCACAATCTGTATCTATCATCACTGAAAACTCTACTGTTCAATACATGCTAAATTTATCCAATACGCGTTAAGTCAAAAATGTTAAGCAGTTGTTAATCCCTGTTAGTGAAATACTATAAGTTAAAAAGAATCATTTGTTAAAATGTATTCCTAGTAAACAAGCTTTAAACAAAGTTATTGGAATATTTAGTTTATAGATGGAAAATAAGTTTTAAATAGATTCATGGATAACAAATGAATGTGATGGATATTTTTTATTCGATGTTATATTGTTTATATATACTTTCTTGAATGCTCATCTGTTTTCATCATAATATTTAAATGAGAAATATTCTTAATAAGGCTCAAGTACGATCAACCTTATAATATTCAAATTTGAATATTACTAAATTCAGTAATATATTTCGTTTTTGTTCAATCCTGTATATTTCTAAATATTATTATTTATTAGATTTTCTTCAATGATTTGAATTTACTACTGATAACATCATAACTAAGGGATGTATTCTGAACGAATTTTGAAGTTTAATGATAATGAGTATCATAATTCAACAACTTCTACTGAATATCTTTCAGTTTTATATATCCACACGATATGGCGTAAATAATAAGCATAGATCTAACATCCACAATGACAGTTGGAGGAAGATTCATAAAATACGCTAAGATACACACAGAGAACGGTTTTATTGGTACAACAAAAAAAGTAGGTTTTTGGTTGTATCAACGAAATAAGTTAGTCTGCTATGAGCCATCAAAATAATTTTGTTACAGTTTTTTTTGTTATAGTTACACTAGAATTTTTAAGGTAACAGTAACTAGAGCTTTTTTGTTATTGTAACACTACAATACTGTTACTTCAAAAAATGTATTTTGTTATGTCAACAAAAAGTATAATTAAAGCAACACAAATAATTTTTGTAGTAACAAAATCATTTTGTTATTTTAACTGAAAAAATAGATTATGCTGTTTTAATTACTATTTCTTATTATATTGCATATAGTGTATATGTAAATTTGGCTGTATATCAATTAGTTTAATGTTACAAGTTGTTATATACAAATTAAATGTGAATAAATGAACATAGAAGTGAAGTGGTGCAATAAGGACTCGAACCGGCTATCTCCAATCTCCAGTCTGCGGCGCTAACCTCTCAGCCATCCTGGACATGGTAGAAGTAGGATTGGAATGAACTATAACCAATATGAAAACATGCATGCCTTTTAAAGTTATTATAAATAAATATTATTTAATATTCTATTGATCTCGTATCTTTTCTTTTTTATAATAACAAGCAATAGAACATTTAAATTGAATATTTTTAAAACAGCTATCCATTAATATTTATCAATTCCCTCCTACCTACCTAGTTTCTCACTAGGTATTATCAATCAATACCTACATAGATACCTACTAGTGTGTATCATTACTTACGTAGTTATGATACGTAAAAAAGGCTATGGAATGAACTTGCTGCAATATGTATCAATATTTTTACCATTAAGATTTGCCCCAAGACTCAATGCATTACTTCTTCCCGCGTAAAACAGACGAGGGACATCACGCGTGGGACATACGTGGGAATATCGATGCAAAATAGCACTCAAGAAACACGTATAAATTTATATATATATTGATTCTGTACGAACAATGAATACATATTATGGTAACTTGAGATTTGTATGAAGCCTAATAACAAAATGAAATGGCAGATAATTATTACTAATGAGAATATAATATTGTTAATAGTAAAAAATATATCAACAAAAATATAATATTATTGTAGCAAAATTATTATTTATAAAGACAAAGGTATTTTGTTAAACAACAATGTTTTATTTCAACTAAATTTTTCAAGTTACTACTACAAAAACATTTTGTTATAAATAAAAAAACTTTCAACAATATTTTATTGTTATCATAGCAATATTAAAGCTAATATGAACAAACCTTTTTTAGTAACCTTAACAATATTCCATAACAAAAATTGTACTGTTAACTTAAAAAAATATTTTGTTGTAGTGAAGAAATCTTTGAACAATATTTTATTGTTGATTTAACTCAATTGATGATTAATATAACAAAATTTTCCCATTACCAAAACCAAATGTTATCGACAAAATATGTTTTGTAAATTTAACAAAACCGTTCTCTGTGTGTAGCGATAGAATGTGGCCTTTTGTTGAAGTTTATTTCACTGTTTCGAATGGATGGCCAGAGGAAAATAAAGTGAGTATTTCTAGAACAATTCACAGTTTGTTGAATTCATGTTTTACAAATATGTTTTTATACTGCATGTAAGAGTGATCGAAGTTATATACAGAGTGGGTCAAAAAAAAAAGCGAAACCGAACTAGGAACTGATAAATCTCAAAAACACTAACATTATGATTTTTCGAGAAATAATTTGTGCTTGTCTATTTTTTTTTTATATAGACAATCAAAAATCCAAAACTATTAATTCATAAATATTGATGCTACTGTGATTATAGTAAACGGTGTCAAAAGTATACTTGTGCACAAGCATAAAATTATGAAGAATGTTTTTTTATTTGAAAAAACACGATAATCATTTATATTTATAACATACCATTAACAACCCAATATAAATTACATATTAAATATATATTTCATCCTTACTATATACCGACTCCCTCAAAATGTCCTCCATTTCTTCCCTAATTTAATTCAATCATTGTTCTTATTATTGCCATACAGATTGCTGTGCGACATTTGCTAACTGATGCGATCAACAATCGCATTATTGCACTAAACCAAGCAAATGGATGGCAACCAAGATCACTGGACATGACAACATATATTTTCTTATTTGGAAATCTCAAGCATTTAGGGTTACACTCAGCCTGAAAACTCAGACGAGTCACGGGTGAAGTGAATTTACTTTAAGAAAACCCTGCATTTGTAAAAAGAGTTATGACAGCAATGAGAAGAAAGATTGAATTATGTGGATGGAGGGAGGGAGGGAGGGAGTGGAGGGAGTTGGTAGATACTAAGAAAGGAATTAATACCGAATATTTTTTTGGTAATTGTTTGTTGATTATATGTCGTGAAAGATTATTGTGTTAAGTTTTTTGTTTAAAAAAAATAATTCGTAATTTTTCGGTTTGTGCCCAAGTATAGTTTTGACTCCGTTTACTATAATCAATATTGCATCAATAATATTTAATATTAATTAATGAAAAGTTTTGAATTTTTGACCATTTATGTAAAAAAGTAGACGAACACAATGACCACATAACATTAGTTGTTTTTGAGATTCATTAATTCAAAGTTGTTGTTTTTTGACCCACCGTGTATATGATAATATTTCAGAGTTTTATATCAATTTATTATATCTGATTGAAATACAATATTATAATTCATAATAATAAATTATGTTTTGTTCCTACTTAATATTTTAGCAAACAAGATATTATTTTTTAATTAAAATATTAAAATATGATGTAAAAGGTATCCGGCGGTTTTTACGAAAATGAATTTGACGAAACCAAATTCTCCGAAAACTAATTCGCCGAACCCTAATTCGCCAACCCGGATTCTCCGAATACGAATTTGCCGAAACCCAAATTTGTCGAAAACGGATTCGCCGAAAGACAAATTTACCGAAAGACTTATTCAAAACAGAATAAAAAATTACACAAAAGTTACAGAAAAGAAACGAAACAAAGAAATCGTAACACTTAAGTTACTCTAAATGATCCTTTAATTATTCTATCTCTTCGTTAATCATTGTGTTAATCTTTGTACCACAAAATAATTCTTCGTCTTTGTTTATATTTTAAAGACGTTCAAGCTTATTCAGTCAGAATCAGTCAGTGAGTTATGGGGGCAAGTTACATCTATTTCATTTGAGCGTTTGGTTGTTTTAAGATTGTGTGTTTCTAGCGTGTTTATTCTTTTTTATGAATATTCTATGTTTATTACATATTTTTTATTCAGTTTTTAATAGTATACCAAACAGAAGGTGTTTTGTGGCTGACATTACTAATATTTATTTCATTTATTTCGTATTGAATAACATAACATAACTATTAGATATGTTTATATCTTCCCAATATACCTCTAGCTTCAACGACAGTGTCACTTGCATGAATAAATTTGTTTCAGGTGAAAATATTGTTTTATATCAACCCTATTCTAGAAATGCCATATACATATTAATATTTAATATATACAGTTAGATATATGAATTTAGCAAAATGATACTGAATTAGTGGAGTACAAATTTATGTAGCAATAGTAATGTCAAACTCATACAAGAAATGTTTTTATCTATGCATAAGTTATAATGATGAGAGCAACAAAGTCCAACAGAATGTTGTTTTTAAATACATTAATTCGATTTTCGACAAATTCGTCTATCGGAAAATTTGTCCTTCGGCAAATCCGTATTTCGGTAAATCCGTTTTCAGCATATTTGGAATTCGGAATATTCGTTTCGGCAAATTATTTTTCGGAAAATAATCCTAGACCCGATGTAAAAATACATTGCAATGCATGTATGAAATATGAGGGGAGAAAAAAATTATTGTTCTATTTTCTATATCATAAAAAGAAAAGAAAATGTTTTTGTAAAATATTCCAAATGAATTATTAGTTATCTATATTTACGCAGATATGATATTCACTTGGAATTTTCATAGTAATAACAAAAATAACAGAAAAATAAATAAGTGTTACAAAATCAATCATAATTTACTCTAAATTTAATAATTATTCGACTAAAATAAATTTGGTAGTAGACGCAGATTATTGGAAATCCATGTTCTGCTCTGCTTGACAAATGTTATTCAATTTAGAATTTCTTTTTTTTTCTCATTTCGTTGATTTATGATCAGTGATTCTAATCTATGATAAAAAATATCATCTATTTACGCACACCGAAAAAAACAAGTCAAATTGACTCAAAATTTGATTGTTTAGCTTGTCCGAAAACTTGCTCAACACTTTGATGAGATACTTTCACTAATCCTAAAACTTTGTCTTAAAACTAGAGTCATATTGACTCATAATTTATAGTCAGTTTTAGTAATCCTAAAACTTTCAAGGAAGGCTTTAAAGTTTCCTTTAGATGTCCATTTGAAGTTCATGGACTCTTCGCAGAGAATAAAAATAGCAATAAAGAGTGTAATTTATTTTCAAATAGCTCAATCAATCACAGCTTTTGCTGCTAATCGGAAGAAGAATACGGCAGTCATTCAACCAATAAATTTGTGGAAGAGCGAGATAAAAAAGTATTTTATGAGAATGAAACGAGCTCTGTTTGGATATACAATTTTTAAGTATAGCAAATAACCAGTAGAATATCATCGTGTTCCACTGTTTTGTCTGCAATAAGTAATTAAACTGAAAATATAAAACACATAGTAAATAAAATAATTGAAATTTATGAAAGTATCGGCATGTGAGGTAACAATCCATCTGAAGAAGCTTTCAAATACGATTGATTTATTATCCGATGGAGTTAAATTCAATGGTATGTAACCTAGTTGCTATAAATCACGTCCTGGCAAAATATATTGTGAAGCGGATGTGGCTCTAATGCCTCTCAGAAAATGTTCTTTATTGCGTACAAAAGCAGTTCTGCTTCTGATACGTGCAGGTCTACAATCCTTTGTGAATTTCACCCTATTTAAGCCTGCCTATTTATTTGTAGATTATGGAGAGTGAAAGAATATTCATGCCGACTGTACTATCGGAGAAAAGAGTCACTGTGATGATGTACTACCAAATAGGAGAGTCGCTTTAATCATGTACTATCAGAAAGAAGAGTCCCTGAGATGATGTACTATCAGAGGAGAAATGAACATTGTGATGATAAACTACCAGAAAAAAGAGTCCCTGTGATTATATACTATAAGAGGAAAAAGTCACCGTGATGAAGTACTATCAGAAAAAAGAGTCACTGCAATAATCTTTTATAACAGAAAAGTGTTTTTGTGATGATGAAATATAAGAAAAAAACGAGTCACTCTGATTATATACTATCAAATAAACGAGTAACTGTGATGATGTACTATCAGAGAAAAGAGTCACTGTGATAATGTATTATCAAGGAAACAGTCAATCAGATGATGTACTATCAGAGAAAAAAGTCTAAAAAAGTAAGTTTATTGTTATCAATGTTCAGAGTACGGATATAATTTTACATATTTCCACTAGTGAATTATGAGACGATGGCAATGGCTAATTATTTTGAGACTCTCCTGTGCGAAAACATCGACCCGATGACAGAGGCTGATAATAGCGCTAGTGCTTAAATGATCCGCTGTCAAAATATTAATTTTAAAGATTCAAAATCAGTAAACGCTTTTGTTGAATTCTCTCATTAATTATCGCGAAGGTGTATGAATTTTCAGGGTACATGAAGCAATTGCTTTACTTAATTTAATTACAATATCTTATCAAAATTCTTTATTTTTGGGTCGATTTTTCACGCGCTGAAATTGAAATAGGTAAATAACTAATATATTACAAATATCTATGCATATGTTTCGAGCCTCGTTTAAATTCAGATCGGATAGAAGATTCAATATTTTATGCCAGATTATATTCCAATTTAAACGAAAAATTTGAGTTATTTTATGAGTTATTTTGACAAATAATCTATGATTGAGGAATTCTAACTCCTACATCAAAGAAGTAATTACAGTTTAATTTACTTCATGATTACATTATTTTATCAAAGCCAACTGTAACAACCTGTATATATCACATATCAACTCATTGAATTCATATTCACTTGGATTTTGATAACAAATTTAATTGATTTACTTAATCTTAAAAAATCTTCCAATCACAGACTGTTGTAGAAAATGTAAATTAAATTATCAAGTAATTACTAAACATCCATCAAAATTGTAAATTTGCCAATTGTATATTTTGAATTCTAGGACAAACAATTATAGAAAATCTAAAATGAACATTAAGTAGATAATAATAATATACTTTCGTAAAGGCAAATTGTCGTCTGGGTTCTTAAAGGGATGGTCTCCACTTTTCGCTAGCTACCATTAATACTCGTCCGATTGAGATGCAATTATGACTTATGGTGTAAAATGGTATTATAAAGTTTTGTTGGTCATGAACATTTTTCCTTTAGGGGTCCCCCTCTCCCTACACCCCCCCTCCCCTCAAAAAAAAAAGCGCCACTCTTCGGGGGTTGGTCCAACAGAAAAATTTATAGAAGCTAATATATTCTCTACTACTATCCTAAGGTCGTCTAGAGGCCCTTTTTTTGGATTTCAATCTGAAATTTATTTTATTTTATTTTTAAAAAAATGGATTTTTTGCAAAAAAATTTCTTTTCAAAATAAAAAAAGTTTTTTCTGTAGGACCAACCCCTAAAGAGTGGCGCTATTTTGAGCAAGATAATTTTGAGTAAAAAAGTTACTGATATTTTGAAGGAAAAAATACAATTTAAAAAAAAACACAGAAAATTAGGCTTTTCGTCCTAGCCAGAGGACTCATCAGGTAGCATCGAGTGAATCCCCCTTGTCAGAGGAAGCACTCGGCGAAAAAAAATCCACAAGTCTTCTATTGACTATTTTCGTGGTAACTGACGAAAAAAAAAAAAAACAAGAAACCATCCCCTCAATTATTTCACTGAGATTCTGAGCAGTCCATATTTCAATCTACATATATATTTGTATAGTTTAGTCTGTATGTACATATGTATAATGTATAGCTCTAGCTTTTATTGCTTAATCTACGAATGAGACTAAGTGATCCCTTGACTGCCGATGCTTTTAGAATACAACTTCACTTTTACATGTTTATTAGTGACACTATCTCCGAAATTGAACGGAACTATCAACGACTGTTACTTGTACTATTTATCATTGTAAGTTGTTCTTCCTACTACAGTATTGGTATATTGTTTGGTATATTGCTATAACAGTATATTGTTACTTTCTAAGAAAAAATGACCAGGCAAAATCTTAGTGCATAAATATATTTTAAGGAAAAACGTGTAAAAAAACATAATGCATAATTATATAGGAACTGGTGATACTGTCGTGGGGTGAGGGGCATGGGATTGTCCCATGAGTGTCTTTTATAGTTAAAAAATATATACTGTTGTAAGATTTTAACAGGGGGATGTTTGTCCTGGGGCCCTACGAAAAATCTACTGCGACAGGATATTCAAGTTTAGTTAATCAAAATGTCCTCTCATTCCGTGATGTTTTAAAGTATAACTGTTTTAATTAGATAGTGTGAATAATAAGCAAATGAATAAATCAGTATTGATGCTGATGTGGTTTAACCGATATATTTAAAATATTGACCGATATTATTTAAAATGCTGTGGTGAAAACATGGGGTCTAGGCTGATTTTCAGAATCCAAATTTGCCGAATTCTAATTGGCCGAAACGGATTCTCCGAATATGTTTTTACCGAATCCCAAATTGGCCGAAAACGGAATTGATGAAATACGGCTTTGCCGAAGGACAAGTTTTCCGAAAATAAAATTTATTGTATTTGAAAGACTAATTCTGTTGGACTTTGTAGTTTTCATCAATTTATCTTATTCATAGAAAAACACATTCCTTATATGAATTTGACTTTACTATTGCTATATAAATTTCTATTCAGCTAATTCCGTATCAGTTTGCTAATTTCATATATCTAACTGTATTCATTAAATATTTATATGTATAAATCATATCTAAAGAAGGGTTGATAGAAATTCAAGTTTTTAAGTGAAACAAATTCATTCATGCAAGTGACACTATCGTTGCAGCTATAGAGGTATATTGGAAAGATTTAATCATTACTAATAGTTATGTTATTGTCATTTCAATACTTTAAATTTTATGTATAAAATGCAATAAATTGATTAAATAATAATAATGTCTGCCAAAACACACCTTCTGTTCGAAAGCTATTAACAACTGAATAAGAAATATATATCTATTCAAATACATATCATATGATCACTGCATTAGAACAAAGCAGTGAACATGGATTATTCACAAAAAAAATGAATATACACGTTAGTAACACAAGATCTAAAAACAAACCAAACGCTCATATTAAAAAAAAATTAACATTCCCCCATTGCAACTGACTGAATAAAACTTGAACGTGTTTGAATTGAAAAAAGATTATAAAAATCAAAGATTATAAGAATTAGTGATAAGAAGATTTACGATTACAATGGGTAATGAAAAGATAGATTAATTTAAAGATAATTTATTGTAACTAAGGGCTATGATTTCGCCGTTTGTTTGTTTGCTGTAACTTTTGAGTAATTTTACATTCTGTTTTAAATAAGTCTTTAGGTAAATATGCCTTTCGGCAAATTTTTCTTTCGGCGAATCCTCACTTTTTCGAATCGGTTTTCTATAAATTTGTGTTTCGGCAAATTCGTATTCGTTAATCCGGCTCGACGAATTAGTTTTCGGAGAATTTGGTTTCGAGAAAATAGTTTTCGGCCAATCCGCCGGACACCGAAAACATGCATAAGAAACTCCTAAATGCACTTTTTCATGATTCTATTCCAAAGCTCTAATTTTAATTATCTTCAACGTTTATATTGTTAGATACCATATTTCCTCTGTTTTTTATTTGAAAATGTATTGCAAATGAAAAATATGGAATATTGTCTACAGTTCTTGAATGAAAAACCTTCTATTTCTATGTATACTTCTTCATATAATGATTTTCAAATGTGCCAATTTATATATCATTATGCTAGAATTAGTAATCAATTTTGTTTCATTAAAACTTCATTTTCTTACTAGTTTTTTTAGCACATGTATTCTTTTTACGCAATCAATAAATTGATCATTATAGGGAAATTGGTTCCAAACCTATGTTATCTAACACTTTCCAAGTGGTGGAAGTGTCTGAGTGCTGCAACGCTCCTCTATATCTCAAAATATTCACGTATGTACATAATTACCAAGCAGTTCTGAATAATGATAATTAATATGCAAATTTATTTCGAAAATGTTTATGTCTCAAAAAATGAATAATGAAACAGTTCCACATACCACGACACGTGCAAAATAACGAGCTAAAATTATACATTATATAGTTTTTCTTATAAATTTGAATACCTCGAAGTTCCTGATTATATGGAACTTTATACGAAAATTGCACATCTACATTGCCTGATATTTTGTGAGACGATTCGCCATTATCCATTAACACTTAATTAGATTTTGAGAGTGAGCGGGAATAGGTCAATGTCATTCATAACTAAAGAATTATTGGATTGTCAAAGTCATTTCTAAGTGACGGCGAAAGTATGCGCCCTACAAGTGCGCGTAATGAAGTTTTATATTACTTAAATGATACATAAAAATATAAGTTTATTTTTTGTACATAAATGATCAGTATAGAATCTTGATTGTTTAATTCCTACAAATATCTCTTATTCATCATTTCTGGATATACATTTTTCAAACTGTAAAATAAGTTATATTGTAAAGGTTATTGTTTTTATAAATTAAACATTAAGTGAACTTTAAAATGTAATATAGATTAATGTAAATACTAAGTAGAATGATTCGGTGACCGGAGAATTCGCCGTGGGAAATTTCGCAGTCGGAAATTTTCGACGTTGGAAAATTCGCCGTTAGGAAAACTCGCCGTTAGGAAGATTTACCGTTAGGAATATTTAATTAATTTTTAAATAATAATGTAACTGAATATATTGATTTCTATATATCTTAATAACTATCTAGAAAATATATAAATAATAATATAAGACTAAACATATTATATTCCTATTTATTCCTCATATTACGTTAGAATCGTAGCAACAAACATTTTTATGGATTCTAAATTAGAAATGAATGTAATTTTGGTTTAGAGAGATCACACACTCACAAGAGATATTTTAAATGTAGCATTATAAACAGTGTACTACCTTTAAATATCTGTGTCACGCACAATAATTCAGATTTTAGGGGGTAAACCGTACAATGTAATACCGAATAAATAAATAAATCAATCAATAATTAGATAAGTATGAAACCATCAATAACTCAGAAGAGTTCAATAATTAACAAATCTTTATCTTGAATTCACAATATTAAACACACAGGAACACTTAACACATTTAATTAACAGCTGGCTATCACTAGTGATCTTATTCATTTTTACTAAACATTTTTTTAACAAAGAAATTAGCTTCGAATATTTAGTTAACCAATCAAAACACTCAAAATGTTATACAGCGACCTCTCGTGGCACAAAATTATACGATCACTGATTAAAATATACATTGCATAATGCATATATGAACAGTTAAAATAAATTTTTGGCTTCATAGTTTCATCAGATTTACAATATTATATAATCACCTACAATTCATATTTACAATTATAAATTAATATATATCTTCATGACGAATATTCCTCACGGCAAATTTTCATATCGGCGAATTTTCCTACGGCGAAAATTCCCACGGCGAAAATTCCTAGAACCGAATGATACAAATTCATATATCCATCTGTTTTTAAAAATGTCCCAAAAAAATAGTAGAAATATTCGTGTTATCGCACGTTCTAACTTGTTCTAATTATATTTTAATATGTTTTTTTTTCTTTCGAAACCGAAAACGGGAAAGAATCCTATTAGTAGGATTAAATCCCAGCTGTCAATATATATTTTAGATTAAGTTTATTAAGATAATATTATGTGTGTGTAAAATGTATACCAATTCTATTTATTTTTCTTTTCAGAAAACAGAAAATGGCAGCCAACTTCCTGGTACCGTTACTAATTCTACTGGGAGAGTAACTAGCAAACGGTGGTATATAAGAAAAATCAACGAGAATAAACTAGCTATTATTTACCTACAGTTTTGAGTGAAAGATAAGTGCAACGAAATGAACATTGGATGACAATTTTCATTGTTTATAATTATAGAAAATCAAAAATGTAACTACTTTTTTAATCATGGATCATATATAGCTACTTTCCCGTAGAAAATTCCACAATGTTTAAACAAGGTTATTATGTGGTTTAATGGTTTAATTGCAGTATAAATTTGTGTTATCCACATTGAATCAATCAAACCACTATAAAAATGGTACACGGAAAACTGCCAGAAATTGCCAGGCAGAAAACCGCAAATCACTTACAGTCAATTTTATTCATTAAAAAAAATATAGAATACATTATTATATAAATATAACAGAAGTTAATCAAATACAATATAGTAATTAAAAATTGAAACATTTCTTAGATAATACTTAGAGAATAAACAAAGAAATAATTGTAACAGGGCCAGAGAACAACATATTTGTTCTTCACATTATCATTACAGAACGGGTTTAGTGTCTAATTTTTTTATTATAATATGAGAATTGAACAAGCCATCAATCTTAATATTCATTATAAAACATCTTATATCGATATTTGTGAAGTATTTAGAATTTGCAGCCCAACATTTATGATTATTAAACTGCTATTACCTACCTAATTCTCTGACAATTTCACTCGATATTGTTATTTTGATATATATGAAAATTTTACAAATAAAGGTGTTAATGACATAAATAATGAAATGTAAATGTTATAAATACTGAACATACATATAAGTGGATTTAACATCCACTTAATTTATTTTTATAAATTATAAATATATAATTGTGAGCATATCTAATTAGCTAGTAATCACAAATCAGTTTTCACGTTGTTTTAACATTTTCTTCATAACCAAAAGTTATATTGCCTTAGCCCCTTAACAAATAGGTAACGACGTTTTTTTATTAATCATAAAGTTCTTATAAAGTGTTTATTAAAGAAAGTTTTTCAGAGGTAATGAAAAATATTCAAATTGTCCGAAATGACTGGCAGTTTTTCGCCTGATAATTTTCTGCCTGGCAGTTATCCGCTTCGGCAGTTTTCCACCTGACAGTTTTCTGGATACCTAAAAAAACACATAATTTACACTTGGTAATTTATATTTTACTGACCATGTTAGTTTAATTTCGGGAAATGAATTCTCCTTCCTAATTCAATAATTTTACAATAATTGGTTGCATATTTTGTGATTTTATGAGGAAATTAGGTTGATAAATAATTGTCATTCAGAGCACGACTAAATATTTTGAATTGTATTGGAAATATATATACTGACATTTATAATTACTTTAAGTCAATGACAATAAGAATAAATTTTTTAATTATTGTCATCATTCGTCGTGATTAACTGTAGTATAATTATGAACGCCATACTTTCAGATTTTGCGATTCAACAGTGTGGTTAATATTGAACTATATCAGTTATAAATAAACACTATGGAACACCTAATATTATTGATAAAACTTGACATGAAAATAATATCAAAATTTATAGTCAAAATAAATCATAAATAATTAGCATATTAAAATAGTGTACATATTTTATGAATATTGAATGTTTATATTTTGAACTCGATCGGAATCAGTGAACTAATAAATTGACTGATAAATTGACTGAAAAATATCTCTGAATAACTTCGCTCTGACCATCAAACATCGAAAAGAAGGTAAGAATTGCATTTTACAAAATATGTGTTACATTTTTTTTACTAATCATTCTTTGCCCGTCTTGATTAATTTTTCGTTGCTGGTGTTAATGTCTATAGGCTTTTAGATTGTTAATCAGGTGTTAGACATGTAAACGAATGTATTTTTACCATGAATTTCAAAGAGGAAAATAGGATGTTAATATAATTATTCGTGATGTGTAGGGATGTGACAATATGCAGCATAAAATATGCATCATTTTTGACGCGATATGCAGCATATTTTATGCCTATTTCTGCATATAATATGCAAAAAGTCAATGTGCATATATGCTGAACCAAAATACATTATTGGAAATATGCATATTATATGCCAGAAATTATTCAATATAGTGTGCATATTACATGCCCAAAGTTAATTACGGAATTAAAAATATAGTTAACCTGTATATAGTTGTTTTGAATGTAATTGTACTTTGGTGGTTTGAAAGGAACATACAATAAATCGAAGGTGTGAAATGTTCAACGTTAGAAAACAAAATATAACAAAGCTGTTTCATATATAAACCTTTTTAATTTCAAACAGTGGAATTGGACTTTATTGTTGAATGGTATTTCAGGTTTCCAGCAGTGAATCTCCTTTTATTATCTGCTAATGTATTTTTGAACTGGGATACACCCGTTCTAGATCACAAGAAAGAAGAAGAGCAAATGTTTCCTTCAACCAAATATAGTCTTCTAAAGTTCTACACTATCCAAGCTTCAAATATCACATTCCGTTCATTACTTTGGTCATGACTCTAAAATCATAAACCATCTGGTTAGACCAGCGGTTCCCTTTAAACTTAAAGGATCCCCAGCAATAAGCAGCGACAATAAGTTATTAAATGGTAAATTTAAACAGTTTTGTGTTTAATTACTTGAATAAATTGTATGCATATATACGTGCTATAAGTTTTGATATATTTTGAGTAGCACAACTCTCTAAAATAATTTAGCTCATTTATTTAACAATAACTACTAATATTTACTAAATACCAAGTGTCATATTATTTATTAATACATTTGTAGTTTCAATGTTCCACCTACAAACTTTTTAAATTTGAATAATTAGCTTGATAAAATTTACTTGGGTCCACAGTTAAAATAGTTTTCTATGCAGGGTTCCAGAATAAAACGTCATAGATTAGACATTTACATGTTAAAAATTGACCAAGAAGTGCATATTTCTCGGTTAACATATATGCACACGTGTTCTCTTCCACGTATTAGAGAAAATGTATGCGCTTTCATTAGTTAAGTATAATTTGAATTTTTTCTTTGATGTAATATTTTATTGTTACATTCGTGGATTGTGGAAGGTGATAATTTATGCGCCATTTATTTGTTGATTTGTCTGTCATCTTTTTATTCTCAAAACTCCAAAAATCATATTTGGTGGGACGATTGGTCAATTCCAATGAACCCCCTGGTTACTTTTAGGGAGCGTTTCAATCAATGATCAAGGTCAAGGTCATTTATGATTCATTAACTTAAAGAAAATTTTCTACCATATTATTTGAAATTTGTTAGGGCGATAGGTCAATATCTTTTACCGATTTGGTGAGTTTTTGGGAACAATTGGGTCGAAGTTCAAGGTCAAGGTCATTTACAAATCTTTTACCCTAAAATTATTCTACTAAATTGCCTAAATTTTGATGTAGCGATTGGTAATAATTATCCGGGAACCAGTTTTTTGGATTTTGGATACGATCGGGTAAAAGGTGCGGAATATATAACCAAATTTTCTGAAATTTGATGGGAAGATTGGTCAATGTCCTTGAACCATTTGTTTATATTTTGGAAGCAATAGGGTTGAACTACTCAGTAACTCAAAAGTATTAAACCAAATTGAATAAAATTTGGTGGGACGTTGGAGTTTATTAGATTTTTAGAAGGAACAGGTTAATTGTCAGGGTCATTTATAAGATGCGTGGAATACATGCGCTCTAATATTACCTGCCATCTTGTTTAACCCTAATCAGACTCCCAAATTTAGCGACATCTGCCAACTATGTGTATGTGTGTTCGTAAGTGTCTCGCGGGAGTTTTGTGGGGGTAGTCTCACGCACATATTATCAGTGAATTATAGAATTATATTCACATTCATGCTTGGCGTTATGTTCTTGTTGGCATATGAGAAAAAATAGAGTATGATCAGTTACAAATATATCTAATGAAAAAGTCATGAAATTTTAGTTGATTCAAATCGTGTACAAATATTTAATCGCTATTATAAAGTCTTGTCGAGCTCAAACTCCTTGCTCAGTTTTTAAGGCTTAATATGTTTCCTTTACCTTTATATTACAAGAATATCATGAAAATTTTCGTTTTTTTACGCTCAAATTATTTTCCAGCATAAAGCGTCAATAGTTCGTATATTGAGTAAATATTATAGCTCGTGCATGAGCTACAATTACCTATCTGAATATTTAAATTGTAGGATAATGAAATATAGATAATAACAAACCATTAATAGTTAATATCATATCATCTCTCTTAGTGTAATTGCTCTGCCCGATTGTTATATACATAATATACTCAATATGCATTTATATTATATATTTTATTCATGTATGTATTTGCCATGGAGGCACATAGCGCGGATAGTAATTTGGAAAAAATTGGAAAGACATTATTTTTTCATAGTAATAGATGTAGTATGCTATTGTATATTAATATAGTGTGCTATCGTATATAACTATATGTAGTATGCTATTGCATATCAAAATAGTGTGATATTGTATATTAATATAATGTGCTAATAAATCAAAAGATTATAGAATGATAATATAGTATGTAAAAAGATTATAGTATGTTAATTTAGTATATAAAAATATAATAGTATGTTAATATAGGAAATCAAAAGTTTATAGTAGGTTAATATAGTGTATACAAAGATTGTATAGTTTGTATTAATGTTTGAGAATACAATTTTCCATTTACAAAAGTTTTACTCATATACAGTGTACCAGCTCAGGTACATATCATTAGTTTTATTTTATTAAGATGCAGTTTCAATTATTGTACTGTAATGTAAGTCAGTGTAAAAAAATCTGAAATGAAATATTTGTTTCAAAAGCTTCAAATTCTGCACTTCTCGTAACTTGTGTCAATAATGGAAGGAACGTATTATTATCGAACATTTTAAAAGCAAACACATAACGTATTTGCCGGAACACACAAATATGCATTATCACTTGCAACAATGCACTATTGCACATTGACTATGTGTTTTTGCACACAAGTTATTTACTTCAAAATAATTATGGAGGAAACAATTGTTTCCATGTCAAATAACCAGAAAATGTACATTTTCAGATTAAATTTCGCTAGCATTGTTTCACTCAATCGAATTGGTTTATCACAGTCAGGGTTATTAAAAGACATTTCCTAACACTGTATTTGGATAACAACGCAACTGGTACAACGACTTAAACAATCACAGTTGACTAAAGTAACCTTCGTCAAAGTTAATTTTGAGAGACAGTTATGGTGAAGCCACTAATGATTTATACCCTCTTGTTCTTCCATAGCCCCACCATAACTTTCTACCTGCGTAGGTAATATTAGAGGTCAAAGAAGTGATTCTCCTGATATATCTTCGGAATGTTGGCAACTCGGAGTCAATTAAAGGACATCTGTCACACTGTTAGGGGTGAACTCACTAGAGTAATTGGAGGAGAATTTATTTGATTCAAACACTCAAAATCTTATATGATTCACTTACATTATAATTGCCATTGAATTATTTGTGTGAACTGTAAATTGAGATAGTGTTATTTATTGTTCTGAAGTTCTAAGAAATTGCGAGTTCGAGCACATTTAGACTTTCAGATTTACATTGAATATGAATGAAATTTTAGGATTCAGAAGGAATATTTATACATTATATGCAGAGGAGTTTTTTAGTTTAATTTTGTTCTATTATAATATTTCCAAACTATGTATTTTTGTATATATACTGTAAATTAGTTACATTATCATTCTATATAGTAGCATATTACTTTTATATTATCATATAAGTGTATTAAAAAAGAATTTTCTCCAAACTCATTACAACATATATGTATGTTGAAGTTTGTATTTAAATACCAATTGAGAAACATCTCCATCCCTACAAACAACGGTCTGTCGATTCGATGGAACAATCCATCGATTCGATATTCCTGGCAATCGAAAAGAAATTGAATCGATAAACGTTGTTTATAGGGATGTTTGTAAGCAACTTATTGATATTACATCGAGTCTTACAAGCCTCTATATTCATAGGTCACAATAAATTACATATACCTTACACGATAATGTGAACTTGACGTTATCTTAAATTTCACGGGAATTCGTGGGCAAATTTCAGTTCCCATATTAGCAGCAGCTTGAAAACATTTCCAGGGAGAGAGAAGAGGAATAGAATTCAATAAAGAAAACAATAGGTTTCTATTAAGCTTTGGAGAGAAATATTGCAAATATATATGCAATAGCTACTGGTTTAAAGTAATTTCAATTTATAGTTCAGCAAAGATGAAATAGTTCATTATAAAGATTTGTACACCGGAGAAATAAAACTGATTTGTATTCAAATATCAAGAGATACGGTTAGATTCAATAGTGCAAGATGTTAAATATATTTATTTATATTTTCACTAAAAAAAATATATCATGTTGGATTCTCAAGGATACATTTCCCATAATATTCCCTATTACGTTCGATAAAAGTAAAATATCGTTTTATTTGACTTAAAATGGGGCAGATGTAAAAAAAAACATACAGTTTACAAATTATATAGTATGGACCACAAAAAAACCCGAATTCAAATGCTTATGAAAAAATCAAGATATTTACCCGTTTCATTATGTGTAGAAAAGTGTTCTTTATCACACTAGTCGGAGTGTATCAAAATGATGTTAATTGGAAATATTTTTGCTTCTCTCATCGTGGTGTTGAAAATAGTGGTTGAAAGGTAAGTTGCACGAAATAAATCGTATAACCATTATTTTATTAAAATAACAATATTACTATGAATGATTTATAAACAACGTTCAAAAATAACCTCCATTTTTATGAAATAAACTAAAATATAACGATCTATTCGATGTGACGGCGTTCATTTGTGACGCATTTATCACATCTTGCTCTCAACGATGTCAGGGCTCTGTTGATTAACCAAGGTTTATTATTTAGAACTCCAATTACACACTTGATTCTGCTCATCAGATCACCCAAATTATTAAGTGGAGATATATAGGCTCTAATTTTCAAATATCTTCTCAAAAATAAAAAATACAAGGTATGGTATCTACAATTCTGTGAGGTCATTCAATGCTTTGTCTAATTACAATTATTCGGCGGCAAAACTGTTCATGCCAATAATTTCCAACGACGATAATCTCTGTACGCTGCCATCAGATCGGATTGAAGTAATTTTCCTATAAACAAAATAAGTTTTGATATAAATTATCAATTCAAAATTCACAAATAAATGTCCATCACAAAAACGAAATAATAATACTAGTTTTAACTTTTTGTTTCATTCATACCTTAAAACTGTTTTGTGCAACTTAACCTTTCACCATTCTTTTTGAACACAATGGTGATTGAAGAACAATATTACCAATTTTACGAAAAATAATTTTCTTCACATAAGGTAACAAAAAGAATTAAAATATCTTGAACTTTTCCAAAGTTATAAGCAATTGAATTCGTGGTTTCCTTTTTTTTGTGGTCCATACTGTATACGATAAATTAATTCATGATTGTTTCCTTATCTCTCTTTATAGTGATGGGGAAAATTACATTTGCAACATTCAAATATAATATCTGATGAAAATTCAGGGGGTTAATATTGAAAAAAGCAAAAAAAAAATAGAGCAATTATATTATACATTATGAAGAAAACTGTTTTGAGAACGTAATTTTATTTTCAATTAGAACTAATTAACGAATAATAAATGAATGGAATATACTAAACAGATACGAAAGCAGTTCTCTCCACAATCAATATATTTTAATGACTTGATGCTTTAATTCATCAAAACATGTTGAAATTTTCATCTGGTAATTCTTTCGCATAAGTTAATAATTAGAATAATTTAATTATATTTATTGAAGCATTGCAGATATTTTGAATAATTTGCGTCTGCATCTAATAATTGTCGTAATGAGTATGGGCTAGTATTGGTTTTCGTACATTCTGCCGATTGTGAGTATTTTGACTCTTAAGAGGATTACTCGTATTTCAGTTCATTCAATCAGAGCTCAGAAAGTGAGGCTCTTCCTTGTATAAAAGTACTCTGTGAAGATCAGGTGAAAGAGAAATGACTCTTCAATGATGTTGAATGAACGAGAAATTAAAATTACGGTATAATGATGGTTAAGGGGAGCTTTAAAAAAAACGCTCAAAAAATAATTTTTCGTTTTTTTTCTCTGATATTAATCTATAGACATATTTCTACAGGAATGTGAAAAAACATAATTGAAAAAACCTACTATAATTTGTAAGCTTTTGAGTTTTCATAATAAGTTTCCAACCTAATGACTAATGGTTATGCAATGGAGTGGAGGGAATAGTGGTCGCCAATGTTCACATATCCCCCTTCTTCACAATGATGTTGTGCAACCGAAAATGTCAGATTGGTATGCTGTTATCAACAGGCAAAACCAGTTTTCAAACAATAGAACCCTAAGACTATAGTGCCCTTTTTTCTACTATTTCATATTTTGAACATTTTGAAAATTGAAACTGCTTCTTCTTCCAGAATTTACAACTGATATTTGTTCTTCAGCGTGCAAAATGACATTAAATTCCTAGGCTACAATCATTGCATATTTGAATTTTAAAATTCGTTCAAAAAATATGAAATAAATTTTTTTAGAAATTTTTTGTGTATAAGATATTGAAAAATCAATTAATTTTTACTTTTCGGTATTTTCTAAAAACTGGTAACGATTATTGAATAACAGTGACACTGGGAATGTTTCCATACCTCTTAGCTATGTTGTGAAGCATAAAACAAAAATGTTGGTCAAAAATTGTTAGAGAGGATACATTTTGAAAAATAAAAACAAAAATAAAAAAAATCTCAATAACTCTCTAAATATCAATTTTTTTGGAAAAATCATATGACCAAAATTGTCTTAAAGGTTTCAGAAACATCAAACAGTAAACAACAAATCAATACCATTTTTGAAAAGCTCCCCTTAATGATAAATAATATAATTACAATATGATTATAGATGAACCACAGTTTAATAAATATATATGAAGTGATGATGTGAACAATAAACTCTCCTATCTCTAATGAAAACTGTATATATAATACAATTAAAGGTGTTTTGTCAATTATTGATAATTCAAATAAACAAGGATAGCACCATGTTGGTAAATCTATTTATGACAATGTCAAATTTTCCGTACATGTTTGAGACAGTCCCATCAACCTTATCATGTGGAAGAAGAATTTATATCTTCCAGTTTCTAATATATTATATAAGTGAGTTGTCTTCGTAATTAACTTTATCTGTCAAATGCAGCTATCAGAAAGTTAAGGAACTGCTTAAAGTAAAGAAAAAGCTATGGGAGTTTTTAGGAGAAATTAGTGCTCTGTCACTGGGAGATTTTTCATTTTCAAATTAGAATAATTCTATTGATTATACTCGTATATAGTCATTTCACATACATTTAATTTTTCTATCAAATAGTTTCTATACTCATAAACCTCTTCATTGATGATTTGGATGATGGGGAGATTAGTAATAATTTTGACATATTCAATCATGATCAATTCAATTTGAGAAAGAGATAAATCAGAGTAAATGTAAACTGCAAGAATTGCTAGCTAAAATATTCATGGAATTTTATATTAACTATAATTAAGAATAATAATATATTAAATTTCAGTCAGTGTTGTGACAACTTCTATGTACAATGCAATAGTATATTAATTATTTTCTAATTATAGCAGCATTAAATAAATATTATTCTCAATTTCATGAATTGAATTAGTTTCAATGAATAGAATACTATATACTATCTTGATTTTAATGGAAAAGTTACACCCTTTTAATCAAAGAAATATAGCTATACAAATATAATACAATTATATTTAAAATGAAAATCAAAACAAATCACAGTATATCAGGAGAGTAACCTTGCCAAACTATGACGTTATTCTTAACTAATGTAACTTACAAATTCATTCCATGTAATATATTCTCCCTGAGAACCATTTACCACTACAACACAAACACAATCTAATGGATATGAACCATCAACAGTAGCCGCACTTAATCCAAAATAATGTTAACTGCTGTCTACTTCATTGTGAGGTGTGGTATAACTTATTTAGATAAACATTAGTCTGTTCATTAAGAATAACAGAATTTATGCGTCACTATTGAATACCGTAAGAGCTAAATGGGTGAACTGCACTGAAGAAAAATTATTATGGAAGTAATATGTATTCTGTTGATAAATTTAGTGGTATAAATATTATATTCATAAAGTCAGACCTAATGAAAATATTATAGATCTTCTAAGCCCTTTTCTCTTCCATAGTGATACACAACATAAGTTACACATAATCGTAATTATTCGATATCAATTATTGATTATTCGAAATATAATATTTTGAATTGAGATTTAATGAACATTTTTCTGTGTAAATATTGCTAAAAAAATATTTATGGATTTAAGATACAACTAAAATTAATGTCAAAGATAATTATACCACATACATATTGGGAAAATTGTATAAAATAAATTATATATATAAATAAAATATATAATGGTATTGAGACTGTCTGTAATTATCAATTTATATACATGGAAATTTAGTTATAATTATAATGCAATTACACACAAGAACAATTTAGATATATTTTGATAATATCAAGTAGTATTTTTCGACTACAAATGACAAAACCTAACAAATAAAATGTAATATTTAGAATGCAAATCTAGAACAATTTTGTTCCGAATGCATTAATAAAGCAACCTTAATTTTTCCTGATGCGGTGAAGCGTGGGGCACTTGATAAATGATTGGAAAATTCTGTAATAAATCTTTTCAATCAGATTGACTATAATTTGTAAATATGTAATCATAGGTATTCAAATCACTTGATCTGTGGAATTCCTTAATATCTTCTATAGGCTATGTTCTTAGTCATCGGACTGTTACACATTTTCGATCTTATAAGATAATCTATTAGTCATCAGGGATAACAATTAAAGTAGAAGTTAAATGATATCTATTACACACTTTTTCTCATTTGATTGAAAACGTGGAAACGTTTGACAATTCGAATTTCAATAAACTTTTACACGAAAAAGAATGTTCAATTCATCGTAGTGTGATATTATTCATTTGGTTGCAGTCGTCAGATGAAATATCTATTTATTTGTAATGAATTTTGAAGTTATACTTAGAAAATGAGAGCTTTGACTCGAGACAGATGCTTATTATTGTATAATGATTAAACATAGTTATATTGAGACAATGATTGTATATTGGTTTCTATCATTTCGTCAGGTAATTTTGATGATTGGATTTATAGGACTATAGTTGACATGTTCCTTTCATAGGATTATAGCAGACACGTAGTTCTAGCTGAGTAGACGTTTTTGCTGTTATATTTTGTGTTAGATTTCTTGATAGAAAGGAGATAGAAAGATAGTATTCTACCGATCATTACAGTATACGTATAGAAATATAACAAAACATTCTGATCCTCTTACAAGAACAAAAGTGGTATTGCAAAATAGAAAGAATCGGAAGCTTATACCCAATAGAAAAGCTTATACAAATTAAAAAGAACATGCTTCAGATTTCATTAAAAATATACCAGAAAGAATACAATATAGAAAGAAGGCATGTTCAATGAATAGAAAAAAAAACATAATAAATTTTGAAACAAATAATCATTTCTGTATTGAAATTCTAACAATGAATGATTCTAATCAGCTGAGGTAAGACTTTGTACAAATCCAAAGAAATCCAAAGGAACAATTTGCGTCTCAGGGGGATGAGGAATATGTTTCGGTGAGAATTTTGTTCACAGACATTCATGTTTCGACAATTGACGAGATAATACGATGAAGCTTCTATCAATCACTTATTTGTGAAATGTGGAAGATCCTTTACTAACAGAGAATTGTAGCTTTATAGTAAGTGCAATATTATTATTGATGTGTAGAGGGTCCAAGAGGTAAATAAATAAATCTTTTAACTAATATGTAAAGAAAATGCTCAAATTATTTTATAAATCAATCACCCTAATTGTCCAGAGAAGTGGAAATATTGACTTAATAATATTTATTTTTGAAATATATAAATTTAAGAGTAGTTGAATAACGAAATTAATTTGAAATATAGATTTGAAAATCGATCTATGGGGACTACTTAAAACATTCATATTTTCAAAACGTTAGATTACTCAGTAATTCCAATTGATCATAACACGAAGAATGGTTTTTATCTTCAATAATGCTAATAAACAGACCACTAAATGTCACTCTTTGTTCTTCCATTTGGTTTTAAATTTACATTGTATGCATTGAAATTGCGATGGTGAACCCTTTGAAGTTATTTGTACCAATATTGCAATTCTCAGATAAAAATGTAACTATTCCTTAGTGAACTAAATTCATGAATTGAAAATATATATATATATATATATATATATATATATTTTTAATGAATCTCCCTAATTCACCTCAGTGCTCATAGTAGAACGAATAATATGAATTGAGAGAGAAATTAAATTCAGTGGAAGAGGACTTTAATGTTGGAATGAGAGTATTACAGTTCTAAGTCATTTTGTTTTATAATGAAATATAATTTTTATGTGAATAATAATATAGTCAGTTCGATACATTTTCATGAAATAAACTTATTTAGTGGTGATTGATTAATAATAATTGGTGGTGATCAAATGGAAACCGTATCATAGTTTTATTTAGTTTTAGGTAGAATTAAATTGAATTATCTTCGGATGGCTTCATATTTTCCATCGTATCAGGTATCATGGGTATGGTAATAATTAATACATATATATGATTGCGGACCCGTCTGATGATTCGTAACTTCCCTATTTTCGTTTTCCAATCAAATTATCAATCCAAAATCATTGACTGAAACCATATGATATTTCAGTAAAATACCATATTAATGGTTGTATTCTTCTTTCACTACAATAAAAAGTGACTGTATTTTTAATTAATTACTACCAAGTCTAAGAGTTTATAATTTAAAACTATGAGTTAATTCACTCTCCTTTGCATGGCCATTATCTTAGTAATTAAGGTGCTGGTAATTCACTAAGATTGTCATAACTGTAATTTAAGGATATAATGTTTCACGGTTCTGAATATAAAGAACTCATTTACTTATCAAATGAATCTTTGATGTTTGTGACTACATAAAATTACTCTGTGATCTAAATTATAGCTAATAGCTATATGATTTGACGGACAATAACAATAAATTGAGGATAATGATATTTATTTATGAATTAAAAAATATATGAAAATCAAGCCCTTATATAATTTTTCTTATTGAGGAATTTTTTGGGAAAAATCAAGTCTAACTCTAAAATAACTCTAAATAAAGTTAATAGAACTAAATACGGATATCATTTTTTATGTGAAACATTTCAGGTGCGATAGGACAGTGAAAAGTAACTGAAATGTCACTAATATATTTCATGGATTTAATTTATAGACTTCTTTACTTCTAACTTAAAAAAGCATTTAATACAATCTTAAATTTAAAATAATATTAAAATTTATTATAATTATGCTTTATCATTTAAAATTCAACATAATTATATTATGTAGCTTATAGGTAACTTTTTCGTAAATAAAGATTATTATATTAATCACGTGCAATTAGTTTATACATAATTTCAAACTTATTTGTTCACATAAATAGTTTTGCTCTATATATGAATATAATTTATCAGTTGATTTAAACCATTGTGACGTGCACCTATCTCGAATGGGGTTCCTGAAAAGGAGCCCACAGTAAAAATGCCCACAAGAAAAATGCCTGCAGGGAAAATGCCCACAGGAAAAATGCCCATAGATATAAAAGCCCACAGGAAAAAATCCCACAACTACTTAATTTTAAAATACAGTAAAACATAAAGGTGTTTCAAATAAGGGCATACGTTAAATGCAAATATTCTAAAATACATCTGTTTTTTTATTTATTTTAGTAAAGGTTTAACTTCAGTTTTCAGGATTTCGACTATATCGGCAACGTCAAAAATAAATTAAATAAAAAGACTGGAAGAAGCAGTCTGAAAGGAACGTAGCTCCATGAACGAAGTCACCTACCACCGTCGGTGATGAAGCTAATGAATAAAAAAACTTTTAATGAGCACAAGCACCAGTGGTTGCACTCACTGATGGAAGAGGAAAATGAAAAGGTGATAGTTAATGAAGCTTACGAGCCTAGCTAACACAAAAATCTAAGACCTCATAGTTGGGGAGCATAACCTAGCACTATCCTCTAAAATTGCAAGTAGCTTTAAAAAATATAAATACGTATGATAAAGTATAATACAAAATCCAAATTCCAACAGTTCGGAACTCAAGGGACGCCACCCTCTTCTCTTCCATTCACTTCAAACAGCTTAGGGGGGCAAAATTAAATTGAAATGATATAATGAAAATCATGGATGATTTTCAAATTTATATACTATAAAATTTAATTACAACACTTATACAATTAATCTAAGCGATGAAGACTTTCAAAATGAGACAAAATGTACAAGATCTAGAAAAATAATTATTGAATATTCGTGCCTTTGAAAACTTATGATTTTATTTAAAACACCTTTATTTTTTTCTGCATTTAAAATATTTGGTAGTTGTGGGCTTTTTTCTTGTAGGCTTTTATACCTCTGGGCTATTTTCCTTGAGTGCATTATTCCCTGTCGACATTTCTCCATGTGGGCATTTTTCCTGTGGTCTTCTTTATGGTCACTCTCGCTCGCATGGATACTAATCAGAGAAAAAATATTGTATTATTTTGTAAAATAGTCGAAAACATGTAACTGACTGATAACTCGCAGCTTACCCTAGCTAGATTCAATAATGACTACATTACACAAATGTGGTGGTGTAATTTTATAATAATTGCTTCTGCTAATGTCTGTTTGAAATGGCAATGAATCCAATTTGGAAATAATCTAAACTCAATTAGTGAATTCGATAGACAAATCTGTGAAACTATTCATCAAAATTATATCAAATGAAATAATTTCAGAAACCAGAGCTGATAATATATTATTTTGTTTACGATCGAAAAATAAAGTGCAATTAAAAATTACTTAGCGTAGAATATTAGTTCTTCATTTTCTCTTTGCACATGGATTGTAATTGGTATAATTTAAATGACTTATTCCTTTGGATCTGACTTTAGCATAATCTAAATTTGAAATATCTTCTTAACTTTTAAAAAATTTTATGACATTCGTAAGTTTTTGAATTAATGGCACATACGTTTTATAATCTGCTTTGGCTATTTCATTATTTGCAATCAAATTAAATTTAAAAGATTAATAAAAACTTGGAATGCACAAAGATGTGTTCGCTGTTCATTCAGAATAATCACAGAAAACCTTATTCATCTCAAAACCATTTAAATTTTAGAAACATGACTTCATTGATTGAAAAATAAAGACACGTTTACAATTATGACACAACATGATCAAAATGATTCCCGTAAAGAAACCCACAGGAAAAATGCCCAAAAGAAAAACAAAATACAAGAAAAATGCCCATAGGAAAAATGCCAACAAGGAAAATGCCCACAAGGAAAAAAGCCCACAGGAATAAAACCCACAGGAAAAAAGCCCACAACTACCTAATATTTATATTACAGAAAAACATAAAGGTGTTTTAAATAAATATCCTAAAACACATGTTGTTTTTGATTTATTTTAGTATAGAGTTTAACGTCAACTTTCAGTCATTTCGACTATATCGCCGACGTTTAATATAAATTTAAAAGAAAGGACTGGAAGAAGCAGTCAGAAAGGAAAGTAGATCCATGGACAATGTCACTTAACACCGTCATTGACAAAGCTAATGGATGAAGAAAAAAAAACTCTGTGAATGTAGTCATTTAACAAGGAATGTGACGAAAGGGACACAAGCACCAGTAGTTGCACTCATGGCTGGAAGAGGAAAATGAAGAGGTGATAGTAAATGTAGCTCATGAGCCTACCTAACACAAAAATCTAAGAGCATAAATCTAGAACTATCCTCTAAAACTGCAAGTAGCGTCAAAAAAATATAGATATGTTAAATATGAAAAAAAGACAATACATAATCCAAATTATAACAGTTCGGAACCCAAGGGACGCTACATTCCTTCTCCTCCATTGAAATGGTAAAAACTATAAAATTTAAACTACAAAATTTAATTTCAACAATAATCTAATTAATCTTAGCAATGCAGTCTTTGTAGTTGGAAAATTATGTTTCTGGGTTTTTTTCCTGTGGGCTTTTATCCTTCTGGGCATTTTTTCCTGGGCTTTTTTCTTATGGTCATTTTTTCATGTGGGCATTTTTCCTGTGGGCTTCTTTCCGGTCACCGATCAAAATAGTTAAGTTTTAAATGATTGTAACATCATTAGATAATATCAATTTGTATCAAATTTGTATCATTGCATATTTATCATTATTCTTTTCGTATCATTGAGTGAATTACCTATTTCAGGTAATTTAGATACAAGAAGTTAAGTAGTGTACGATATACAAGAAAATCTGAGGCCTGTTTTTTTCTAACTATAAAATGTGCAATAAATGATACAATTTTTAGTGAAATACTTATAAACGAAATTACGTTAGAAAAAATATATAAATTCACAAAAAATTATTGATATGTAAATGAATGTCTTAGTTGAATTAAAAAGCGCATTGGTTGTATCAAATTCTCAATTTATATGAGTACGATGTAATTAATGATACTCATTGAAATATGATATAAGGTTACCAGATTTTCGGTTTTTATTCCTAAATTTTTTTTATAGTTAGAATGAATATACTATAAAGTATATAGTATACACCATACATGATTGCATATGGAGAGGAATTTCGAGCAGAAACTTCTCAAAGCATATATGTATGTAGTAAAAGGTGATGAATTTTTCTTGATGTCACTAATACGTTGTTTTTAAAGTACCTAATAACATAATTAGATAATATAGTCAAGATATTTAATCTTGCTGGCTTTTCGACGAATCATTTATGGTTGCAGTTAGATAATCTTTTCATTTTTGATTATAATTACCTACTGAATCAGGATAAAACTCATTAACTATGAACCTTTCCAGAAAAACACGAATCATTTTTCTTATTATTAATGAGAGATTCCTCGCTTTTAAATCATCATAATAACTTCGTTAGTGTCGAATTAATTAAATTGTTCAGAAAATTAATTATTTGTGATTGTAGACAGGGAAAACGTTCTCATATTGCTATAAACATTATCATTATTAATAATAAATACTTTAGTGGTAATAAAGTTTAGTAATTGTTATTAATCACATTGTATTTGACAAAAATGTATGATTCTTAGGGTGTTTATTTTCTAGCACAATAGTAAATAAAGAATTACCATTGACAGGACAGGAAACTGTTATTTAAGTTTGACATTTCCAAGTAGGGCTTATTTAAAAGGATAGTTTTCATTGTCATTATCGTTTCGATCTTAAAAATTGAGAAGGCAATATTTCCTTCCTAAATTACTGGAAAATAATTGGATCATTTAGGTAAGCCTGTTGTTCATTTAGTCTAATATTATGTTTTGTAATTAACTATTTTGAAGAATAAATCAGTTTTAGGGTAGATTTTGAGTCACTATTAGTTTATTCCACACCAGTGGTGTGATTCTGAATTTAGGTTAGTTTTTGATAGCTTGTTGTAGTTTCTTCAAGGTCCTCTCCAGACTCCAGGAAAAAATGGGTTTATCACATAAAATAATAGATCTAAGATCTAGAATTTTCAACTGCGAACTGTATAAAATTCAGTTCAGTATGTATTAGTTTATCAGCATCTTAAGTTTTTAAACACAAAAATAGCGCTAATAAAAAAATACTGTACAGTGCACAATTGTTTTCTTTGATTTGATTTCCAATCTGAATTCTATAAAATATGCTTCATGCCTGGCTTTTGTCAAGGGTTTAAATTATGTTTCTAAAATTTTTTTTCGATTTTGGCATGAATTTTCGAGAAAATTTGGATTTTACAGTAAATTTTAAAAGAATAGAAGTGTAAAAGGGTATGTGATAGAACAAAAACGAAGATAATTTTAGGATCCTTGAAACATTTGTACAAAAAAATTGAACGAATATTTTTCGTTTTCCATCCCATTTCGTGTGATGAGTGATTTTTAATATTCTTTCATGACTTCTTTGGCCTGCAGACAATATTAGAATGGTGATATGAAATGTGACCAAAGGCCACATTTTATAGCTATCTTTGCGTAGTTTATAAATCTTCCTCCAACTGTCCCTTCAAATGATAGATCTGTGCTTATTATTTACTTCAGTTCGTGGGAATGTGAAAAAATTCTCAAATAAACCAGATATCAATTTTGCCGCTAACTTCAAGAAAATGTGGCATTGAATTTAGAGAGATTTATTTGCTATACAATATTGAAAGCTTTCTATCAGTACTTTATATCGCTATTTCTTTAATTTGAAAAGTAATTGCAATTTCTTGAATGAATTTACACTAAAATTCCACAGAATGAATTAATAACTATATATTGTGATTCTTATATGATTTTATATTATACAATATTTAGGATTATTCATGGATCACACCCAATATTACTTTTACACAGATTACATAAATGCATTTGAAATACGTGAAAATATGTATATATTTCTTTCTGAGGTATTTCTAACACTCTACAATAAACTATCAATTGTTCGAGTAAAATGAAGTGACAATATGATGAGTTTCTTGACCGCAAAGTAATTGAATCAGAAGATCGATGTAATTCGTTTTGCTTCATTTTTATAGGAGAGGCACTAACCTCGTTTGATCGTTTATCGATACCTTCAACAAAATCCAGCGATGAAAATTTAAACGATAAACTACCTTTTTTCTTTACATAATAAATCTTCTATGAAACTGGAACAGTCGAGATAACTGTTGTAAACAAAATGATTGAATATATTTTGTGTATATTGTAACATAAGATAAGATGTCAGTTTAATGATGTACTGTCAAAGAAAAAAAATTCACTGTGATGATGTACTATCAGAGAAAAGAGACTTTGTGATGATGTACTATCAGTGAAAAGAGTCACTGACATCATGTTCTATCAGAGAAAAGAATCGATGCGATGATGTACTGTCAGAGAAAAGAGTCACTGTGATAATGTACTATCAGAGAAAAGAGTCACTGTGATTATGTACTATCAGAGAAAAGAGTCACTGTGATTATGTACTATCAGAGAAAAGAGTCACTGCGATGATGTACTGTCAGAAAAAAGAGTCACTGTGATGGTGTACTATCAGAGAAAAGAGTCACTGTGATGGTGTACTATCAGAGAGAAGAGTCACTGTGATGATGTACTATCAGAGAAAAGAGTCACTGTGATGATGTACTATCAGAGAAAAGAGTCACTGTGATGATGTACTATCAGAGAAAAGAGTCACTGTGATGATGTACTATCAAAGAAAAGAGTCACTGTGATTATGTACTATCAAAAAAAAGAGTCAATGCATTATGCTAATTTCTCAAAATCACAGTTTTCAAATTACCTTTACAAAATTGTATAAGGTTATGTTCTGATCGGCAGTATTTATTCATTAATTTGGAATCTTTTTAAATCGAGTATTTTACTGTTTATTGTGAAACTGTATTATATACATCACTAAAATCGCACATATAAAAATTTATGAGGCTATCAGAAAATTGAAAGTAAAATGTAAAACAAGAGAAATAATAAAAACTGCCATTTTCTTTTCAAGCTTCGATTTATTCAAAAATCATCCTCAGGAAACCTAATTTTAACCTAAAAGATTTTAAGTAATAATGATTTTGATCAATAAGTTTTACCCTCAAATTCAACTGAAATTCATTATTAATTCATCTAATTCCATCGGCAATATGTTCAATTATAAAGACAAACTCCCACCTTTACTTGTTTCCAATGTTATATACAAATTCACTTGCGGACAGTGTTCTGCGGCCTATATAGGTGAAACACGGAAACAACTAAAGGTGAGAGTTTGTCAACACAGTGGGGTTTCCTTCAGAAACCCCTTTACAGTTTTATCTAACCCTGAAAATAGTAAAATTTTAGAACATTCTTTCGACCATAATCATCCATTTTCAGAAAAAGATTTCAAAATTTTATCTACCTGCAATACTTTAGATTTGAGGACAATGGAATCATTTTTTATTTATGATCAGAAGCCCCAACTCAATTCACAAGGGGCTTCTACGGAATTATTTATTTTAAAATGATTTATTTTTGTAATTTATTTTCATTTCGTTATGTATTTATTCATATTGTAATTAAAGATAGAATTAAGTTTTATTTATAAATAGTCTGTATCCTAGATAGGAGATTGGAGTATATAAATTGTGTATCTTTTAGGTTAAAATTAGGTTTCCTGAGGATGATTTTTGAATAAATCGAAAGCTTGAAAAAATGGCAGTTTTTATTAATTCTCTTGTTTTACATTTTATTTTGAAATTGCGGTTCCCAAGGACAAAAAAATTGAACGTATAATGTATATACAGTTGATTCTAAAAAAAGTCTAAGAGCTGATTGATTCGATAATAAAAAATAAACAGTACATAAGAGCATACATATTACAAAAGGTACATACCTTTAAGTAAGTTAGTAACCTACTTAAAAAATCGACCAAGGTTACCAGTCTTAATATTTCACTATACTGGTTAAATCAATGATCTTTATATTTATCTAAAAAAATTAAATTAGTTGTGCAAAAAAATCTGGTAGTTTATTACTATCTAAAAATAGTGAAATTTCTCTGATCTTCTAGTCTAACAGGTGGAAGATTCAATGATGGCTATGGGATGGAATATAATAAATAAAAAATCGTTCTAAAATATCTGATTCGTGAAAAAGTTCCTTTATTTAAAAGAAAAGAAAAATAATCACATACGTAATTAAATCTAGGATTATTAAGCTTTAGTTATATTGTATTTGTAAGCATGAAAGATATATTCTTCATTTTTCAAACATTTTGAATTATTCTTAAAATATCGTTTATTAAAATTCTGATAGGATTTAAATGGGTGTTAAGAGTTTTACAAATTGACAGATACTCTATTAAAATTTATGATTTTTTGGTTAAAATAGGGTTTAGTAGAATGAATGACACATTTTACTTGGCTAAGTTTCCTTGATAATACATCAAGGTGCGATTATCAAGATTGCTTATTTATCTATTAACGGGGCTGGGTACCAATCTTATTTACATATTGTTGCTCAACTTTAGTAAAATATATTGGAGTAGATACTTTCATTGATTACGCAATAAAAATCAAAGTTTAAATTTAAGAACAATCTGTTAAAACTTAGCCATTCTGAAATTTATCAGTAAAATCCTGAAATATTGCAAAAATGTGTAAAAAGTTGTGTGTCACGAATGTAAAAAAACTGAGTGATCTGCAAACACAGCACTCTCTAAAATACTCATCTAGGCTACAAAGATCATTATTAAAAATATTGAAAAGTAAGGGACTTTAATTTAAACCTTGAAAAAGACCGGTTACTAGAGGTTTGAAATCAGAAAATATATTTAAAAAGATACATGCTGTTGTTTATTGCTAAGGTAACTGCAAAAAAAGAGAATTTTAATAATTTTAATTACCACCGTTGAGGTTCACTTTCCAAAAAAGGATATCTTTATCAATGGAGTCGACGGTTTTTTTATGATCGAAAAATAAAATAACACAAAAGGAGTTCTCTGGAATAAAATTATGTAAAAACGTGTGATAAAAATTCTGAAGTTGGTAGATTTACATAATCTAAAACGATATTGATAATCAGTTATAATAAAATAATTTATACCAGAGAATAAAAAAAAATCAAAGAATTGATTAAGAATTGGCATAGTAGATGGCGGTCTATTATTATTTGAATATAATTTCTCACCTAATTAAATATACTTCAAAAAGTATTCAACCATATTACCGGTAATTTGGTGGGAAGATTGGTCATTATTCTGAAACCATTTTACTAGAGTATGGCAGGAATTTGGCCCAAAATCGATCAAAGTCAGTTATATCTTTAAGAGGACAGTCCGCAGCCATTTTCTGTTTTTGATCGAAATAATTTTTTCTTCACTAAAGTGTTTCGAGTGTTCTAACACTCAGGTAGGTAAAATATCACATCGCTAATTAACTCCTGAGACAGTGGAGGGGGGTTTGAAGAGAAGGGTTAGGGAGTAAAGATCGATAAATTAGCGGATTTTGGTTGTTTGTTCTTGTTCTTATTAGTGTGTTGAACTTTACCACAGTGATTCAGGTGGCGCCTGATAACACCCCCACCTTAGAGTGGAAAATACCGGGTTTGCCTGGCCTGAAGGGATTTAGTAGCAAACACTAAAACATTTTTTTTTCGTATTTTCATTTTTTTTTGTTATTTTGCATTATTGTTGCTCTCCTGAATAATTGCGAATGTCGTACATTTCGTATTTAATTTTGATATTTTTCAAAAAGTTTGGAAGTAACGGCATTGCGGTTTTTTGCATTCGATGATCCTATGAATTCTCTACATTATTTAGCAAATATATTTTTGTTTTTGACTTACAATTTTTGAAAATACATTGTTGAAAAAATTGTTTTTTGAAATGTGGAATTTTCGAATTTTCGAAAAAAATCGATAAATGAATTCTAAAATATAAATTTTGTTTGCTTTGTGTTGCAGAGCATTCATAGAAGCATCGAAAGCAGAAAACCGCTCTACCGTAACTTCAAAACTTTAAGAGTAATACTTATATTCAAATTTATTTAAAACTCTGTGTTACTTGATCGAAACTCGTCAAATCGAGAAAAATTCTTAAACAAAAACAAAACTTAAATCAATTTTATATATGTGAACAAAGTTTCAAAACCATAGCTTCAATAATAAAAAAGTTTTACAAACCTGGGACTGTCCCCTTAATAAATATTCGCAACCGCATTGAATTTAATCTTGGTAGAACGGATGGTCATTATCCACAATCTAAGACTATTAGATTTGATTTTGAGAACAATCGGGTCAAAGTCGCGAAAAAATATGAATGGCGATGCGGTCTACGAGTGACCGTTCTAGTTTCCTATATCATTTTTAAATTTTACAAAATCTGTCGACGTGTATCTAGACCGATTCATTCAATTCATTTTTTCTTACTTTATCAATTTACTTTGCTTTTTTCTGGATTATTATACTGCAAAGTGTTAGACAAAAAATTATTTTGCTTTGGAATATTAGAATGCTATCCCATGTAGCAGCTGGATAATAGAAATTTTCGGATGATTATATTTTTTATTAACACGTGCCTGCTTAAAAAGACCCAAAATCAAATTCTAGCAATGAAACAATAACTACAATGAAACAGTAACTACAATGAAACAATAACTACAATGAAACAAATAACTACAATGAAACAATACAACAATGAAACAATAACTAGCCTAATTAAACTATCAACCGTTAAATTAAATTTAAACAGAATACTAAACTACTACAAACGTATTATATCTTTAAAACTCTAAATAGAAGAAATAAATTTTGGGTAGAGGATGTCCATTGTCCATTGAAAGAAAAGAATCTACAATAACTTAGCCAACAAAGTTACATGATTCTAAATAGGTATTGTGATATACTAGGGTTACGGAATCAAATAGACTATAGGAAATTTGAAATTGGTCGATAACTATCATCTAAACAATAACGAGAAATACACACCAGCCCATTTACGTACTATAAAACAGATTGATTATAAATTCAGCAAATAATTTAGTAAAGAAATACTAATGAAATAGATGAAGGACGGAATTTGGTATGAAGATCGTAGATATTAATCTACTGGTGACAGATTTGAAGATGAACGAATAGGAGGTAAAGGAATACAAAATACATGAGTTGACATTATATGCCCAATATCACACTATTAAAATAAAAAAGATAAAACTGGATACATGAAATAAAGAAACTTGTACCATGTGATTATTGCTAATTTCAATTCAATTTTGCTTCTTCTGGCAGGGGGCCTTTTAAAAAAAAAAAAAAAAAAAAAAAAAAAAAAAAAAAAAAAAAAAAAAAAATTAAATAATAAACTGATAATTTCGACAAATGAGATTATATCTAGGCTAGTTTAAATTAACACAGGAAAAAAAACACAATAAATAGCAGAAAATTACTGAATGTAGTTCGGCTCAGTTCAAAGTTTGATAGTTTGCAGACTTATTATCAGAATATTCATCTGTCGTCACTCAACATATAATGAATATTAGGAGCAGTTGATTTACGCCGGTTAGAAAGACGTAATCTTAACATGATATTTGAATGAATAGCATGGAAAATGTACTGGGGATGAAAGAAAGTTCAACGTTGTGATAAAAAAAGGAAATAATTGACGAACAATAACTGAGGATAATAAAGTTAAAAATATATCAAATGTAATGAAAAAAATGGTAGTTCGCCACACCTCAACTTGATCTTCTGTTAGAGATATAATTTGACTTTACTGTATTTTTAATAAACTAAGTAAAAATTTAATATCTCACTAATCTTCCAGTTTATTTGGTAGTACATTCATCAATATCAATAGTGGATGTTCAATGGTTCATGCGCTAAAAATGATTGGCAAACACTGAGCCGAATACATGCCTGAATAGAAGTGAATTTTTCTATTGAAATTCATTAGTCTTATGCCGCTATACTAAATTATTTGTATAAAATATTCATTTTAACTAGAAACGTATTATTACTATATTGATATACATATGTCCAATACTTTTAATATGATTTTTTATTGAAAAGCAGAAAACTATACTATTACCATATAATTATATTTTAATGGATTACTATACCTTAAACACGTACTGGATATTTTTCAGGATAATAATAACAAACGAGGTAACGTTACCAAAGATAAAGATTATTTCCACATTTTATAAATAACTATATAACAAATATAAATTCAATTAAAATAAGAATTAGATCTGATGTCAAAATGAAGTATTATCATTGTATGATATTCTATTTTATTAATTAAACATATTATTCGTTATATATATAGCAAGATATACAAATTGTTTTCTATTAGTTCTACTCATAGCAGGATTATATTGATTTTAAACAGATGAAGTTGATTGTAGCATCAACAATTCCTTATAAGTAAATATGCAAGTTGTAATTGAAATGAAATACGAATTCAAATAAAGTTGTTGAAGGCAACCTGTAACTTCAACACTGTTTGCATATTTCCCCGTTAATTTTATCCATTTCAAGCTAAGTAATAGTTACATTTCGAGAAATAAATGAATAACTAAAAATGACATAGTTATATTCTAAAAGCTTTCTAAAAAGATAAGGCTATAATGAAAAAATAGTATTACATATTGTGGGTTAATTAAACTCTTTATATTCTGAAAACGTGTCTGTTAAAAATGTATTACATTAATCGTTTGCAAATCTCTTAGCAAAAAGATTGTAAAGTTGCGTCTTGCATTATTGTACATTCCCTATAAGGAATACAAGCATGGCGTATACAATACGAGTTGATTAGCCAATGTAAGAATCTCCCAATTATGGATAATAAATGTCAAGCAAAGAAGTACTTAGATAAAGTATTTATGTGTAGAGAGCTGTGAGATTTCACAGAGAGTTTAGAATGGGTATAAAAAACTGATGTTATACCTAGGGTGTGGTACCAGAGTCAACCTTGAATGGTTAGATTTCTCTGTACTTCCACACTATATATATTTGAGATTTTTCTATCTAGAGTCAGTGGGGAATTAGAAACTCGTCACTCACCTAGGAGACTAACACTAGTTCTGTGCTCCTCTAGGCACAGAATAGTTTCTGTATTCTAGTAGTACGTTGTAGATTTTACTGTATGTAAAACATTTCATCTGTATCACTGTACCAACTACTATTAAAAGATAACAGAATTGTTGTTCTCCTATCACTTGAATCCTTCAGTTTTCTTATGTCCATATACGTCCATATTCTAAATTGTCACGTTAAGAATTCCGTGAATCAATCCTCTTAATCGTAATAGAGATTAATAATAAATAAACGAAGACAAGAAATATTTAAAGAAGTTAACAGTTTAGTCGTTAACACATGTCAGCTTAAATATTAACGTTAACAGACTAAAGATTAACATTGGCATCTTCGACGGGATGGATGCGTGATAAAGAGATATATGGATTACAAATGGAATAAGATAGACAGAAGTGATACAGTGAAAAACGAACTAAGTTAGTGAATTGTGGTGAAACTGCAAGAGTGTAATCGCAAGAGAACTCGTGAGGGCTTGTTACACTGGGCAGTAAAACGGATTGTAACTACAAGAAAACCCGTGAGGGTTGGTTACCATTAAATCTGTACCACAAGCACTAACGACGACTATGAGTCAAAGGGAAAGTTGATCACGGAGGAAACAGGAGTAAAGGAGAAGGTCACTGAAGAACTGAATAAAAGAAGAGTAAATTTGCCGGTGGTTCCTAACTAAACACAACATGAGTCATTCAGACAGTGACCCGGAAATACTATACGATCAACCAGATAGTGACATCGAAATCCTCTATTTCGCAATAGGCAAAAGGAGGATTACTACCAGTCACTACGCAGATAAGGTAAAGAAAATTAAACTTGAAAATGATCAATCTAACGTTCGCCATCCACTATTCACATTGTTGAACAAAACGGCAAGAGTGGAATTGCTGAGAATATCAAAACCCTTAATGAAGGGGCTACAGGAAAACAGTGGCTGCATAAAAATGAGCGACTGTGAACAATTTGTTGAAGCTGACGAACAACGACAGAAGAAACTTAATAAGTCTCCTGACTCCGAGAAAAGTGAAGTTTATAAATATGAAAACATCGATAATTGTGAAAAACGCATTATGGCTGACGACAAACGATGGAGGAGGATCTGTGATACCTCTCCTGACTGCGAGGAGGGTGCCAGTAAGAAGAACCTATCTAACAGAATACGTGAAGGACGTATAGAGGCGCTACAAGCACTACGGCTTTCGTTAGAAGAAAGGGGGAAACAGAGAGAAGCCTGCAAGGACATTTGCGATACAGTACAAGAGCATAATGAAGTAGCTCGACCAACCAGTGCATTCTGTTCACCAGACGAGCCAGAAGGTGATCAGCTGGGGTCAACGACCGCCGCATGCAGTCATGATGAAAATGCACTGGACAAACCTGAAGAACATCTAGACAAAAAACATCTCAATGGGACCTGAACCAGGTATACGGTATCGGGAGTATTCCTCGATAAATGTTTTATTAACTTAGATGTTTGTTAAGTATATATTAGTATATATACTTAGTGTTTAATATGAATGATAATAATTCATCATGAATGAAATATAATATTAATACCGGTTATTGTGGTGTAAACCGAGGTAAAATAAGTTATTTTTCGCAAACTTAGAAAGAAGTTTTGCAGTAGATTACAACAGGTTTTTGAATGAAGGTCGCAGTAACTTTGTGGTAGAAAGTGAAAGTTTAGCCTATGTGGTTTTATTTTACTGATATATGCTATATGTTGGATATTGTTGGATGTAATTCACTAAGGATAATGAATGATAAGGCATTGTAATGTACTTATATATTGTATTTTGAATTATTGTTAACTTTTTAAGGTTGAAAAACATAAGACGTTGAAACGAGAGAATATTGATAAAAGATAATATGAGTTAATGTGTTCTAAATGTCTAATGCTTTTATTCGATATAAATGTAATTTTATACAGGAAATGTTGAATATTTCTGTAATTGTTTGGTCATATATAAAATAATTATATTTTGATTTCATGCTTGACTTTGTAACTATGTAACTATGTTATATTATAAATATTGGGTATTGATATTGAAGCTTGGTATGATACATGTATACTGTATTCTGTTCGGTTATTGAAAACATGATAACATGTTTTGAAAAAAAAGGGGGGGGCAGTGTTGAAGTTACAGGTTGCCTTCAACAAAAGTTATGAGTGTATTAGAACTAGATGGAAAAAATAGTTAGTGAACTGACATGTTATTTAATTTAATAGTGAAAACCGAAATGGGATGAAAAAATAGTTGATTCTTTACCAAACAATCAACATAATTAGTGTTGTTGTTTTTTATTGAATATTTTATTATTTTTAGTTAATATCCATATTACGAAATAATTTTGAATAACTTGGTGCCATATTCATTATTTTTTCAATAATTTTGAAAATCTGACCGGATTCGAGGTGGGGTCGTTTCACTTTCATTCATATTTTCTCCTGTGTCGTTTCTAGCCCTTCTTGTCAGGGAAGTTTCAAGTAGTTTCCACTCGTGAATTTGCTTTCCGCATACAAATTAATAGCAGTTAAATTATAAAATTCATCTTTATTCGTTTGAAAACTAGATAATGTCACAATAAAATTAAAAAAAATTCATCGGTTTTTAAAATAACATCAATGCTTTATTTATTGATCAGACACATTATTCTAATCTGAAAATAAATTATTATTCATGATTCTAATGTATTATTGAATTTGCCATCTGAGATAAAGCCATTTGGAACTAAATTTGTTATATTAATCTTTTCGAATAGAAAATCTCCAAAATATAAATTTCATTACGTAGATATTCAGAGAATTATAAATTGATGAATTGGTCCTGCTTATTTTTTTGGAATCACGTATTTAGAATTATACGTGACTTGAAACGTATCAGTTCTCATTCAAATGATGTATTTTGCAGGATAATTTAGATATAAAAGACCGTTTAAACATATATCGCTTTTTTTCGACAACACTGTGTCATAACTACAAAAACCTACTTTTAAGTAGGTTTTTCCTCTCAAGCGATACATTTTTGAGCTACAATGATGAAACTTTTACCAAAATAATCAGTATTTTAAGATTTATACAGGGTGTCTGACATTTTTGTTGCCAAACTTCAACATAAGGTTGCATTCGTCGAAATAGACACTTTTCATTCTATGAAGGTATGGTCTAAAATACTTGGTTAATGAGTTACAAGGTATCGATTTGTACCATTTATTATTATTAGTTAACGTCATTTGTATAATGTTGCAATAAGAAACAAAATATTTTAAACCCTAATTATTAGGAGCACAAGAAATTCAATCTTAAATTAGGTTACATGTTTGCAAAATGTGTTCAAACTGCCTCCAATTTGTTGCGATGCAGCCGTTAAAATGTCTGTCCAATGATTGGCGGACGCTAGCAAAGACACCAGGAGTTTCACGAATTCTTGCGGGAAAAACGTTTGAACGCTTGCATCGCAACAAATGGGCTGCAAATTGAACACATTTTGCAAACATGTAACCTAATTTATGATTATGTTTCTTGTGCTCCTAACAATTACTGTTCATCATGCTTTATTTCTTATCGCAACATTAAAAAAATAACGTTAACTAATAATAATAAATGGTACAGATACTACTTTCCTAACCTTGTAACTCTTTAACTTAGTATTTTAGACCATTCCTTCATGGAATAAAAAGTGTCTATTTCGACGAATGCAACCTTATGTTGAAGTTTGGCAACAAAAGTGTCGGGCACACTGTATGTCTCTATGGATAACTCCAAAATACATGTTTTGTGTTTATGACGTTGTTCTTGCAAACAAGCGATATTCGCTTTCATACTACCTAACATAGTACATTGATTCATAGTGTATTACATATATCTAGGTGATATCTTCTATATATACTTCAAAATATTGAATGTGAATAATTCATTCCAACGAGGTTGATAAACAACGTAAATATAAACGAAAAGTGTCAGTTTCAAGGATGGAAACGTTTAGTAGATTGGACAGAAAATGGAACAACTTGTTTTTCAATAACCAAAGATATCCCAAATAAAGCGACATCTTTGATTCAAAATATGCCAAACAGAATTCTGAGCTGAATATTATTGAGGTAAAGTATTGTGTTCCGAGAAGAAGAATATTCTTGGTATTTCATGAGATTTTTACGTTTGGTTTTTATTTTAGATATACATTTAAATTGATAGTTTAGAATGATATCTGGCATTGATTTATCCAGGCAGAATTTTCTCTTGTATTTCGGGTGAAAGGACCTATCTATAATTAAACCATTTATTTAGAGATGTTCGAGAGTTTCTGTGTTTTCTCTTCAAATCATAATCGATTATACAACTTATATTATTTTTCTTCATTATAACTAGCAAGACCCGTGGAAATTCCATGGGTTGAGAATCAACAAAAATGTTTTGATAGAACTGATTATAAAATGACTGATTTAGACAGAAAAAATATAAAACGCAACAAATGTGTTTAGTAACATGCTTCTGAAAAGTCATACCACATACTCGATTTACACAAACTTTAAGATCGAATGTCTGTTTAACCCGTTTTGTGACGGACAGACCGACTGACACGTCTTATTTTCTATTATAAGGTAATAGAAGTCTGTTAAACGTACTTTGTTTAGCACAATACAATATTTCTCTCAGAGCTAAGTTATATTTTAGAACCACAGTTCCTCCCCCCAACCCCTTCACTTCCCCATCTACACTTCCCCATTTACACTTCCTCCGCCTTCACTTCCTCCGCCTTCACTTCCTCCAATTACATTTCCACCACCTACATTTCACACCACACACTTCCCCACCTTCATTTCCACCATCTACAATTCCACCATCTACACTTCCACCATCTACACTTGCCACAAATTAACTTTCCAACTTTTACTTCCGTCGTCTTCACTTCCCCAAAAATAACATATCCCACCTTCTCTTCTCCCACATACACTTCCCCCACCTTCATTCACACACCTCCAATTCCTCACCTTGTACTAAAAATAATCAAATTGAAGCACACATTGAAAATAAGATGAACAATTAATTATAAAAGACAATAAGATGTTTAGTTTGTGGTATCATGTATACCGAATTTGTTTATGTCTAATTACTGAAAGCGTAACGGACGTACTCACTGACTCACTAAAGCCCCGTTCAGACGTTCCGACAAATGCCCATTTTTCTCTGAAATCTTGTGCTCAAGAACTAATTTGTCCCAATATGGCAGGCAAATTTGTCCCCGATCACAAGAATCGAAACTGTCAGTGACTTTCAACATGTTGGACAAATTTGTCCCCGAACACATGAATCGAAGTGTTCGCGACTGTTATTTGAAAGAATATTTGTGATATATGGAGTAAATTTGACAATTATTACTATCATTTAATTTAGATATGAATGATCGAATTCAATATTCAGTAGTCTATTTATATTATTTGATTGAGATTTTTGTAAATAAATTTAAATAAATATTTGTATTTAAGAATATATGTGATTAGTTATCTAAAATTATTAGTTACTGACTAGGGTAAGTTCCGAGTTATCGAACGGTTCAACATTTTCGTACACGTATAATAAATATTATAGGTAGCTATTTCCATTATTATTTAACTCTTATTCTAATTATTAAATGTAAATGTTAAACCGTCCCATAACTTGGAACTAATCCTATAAATAAGTAGGTATGAATTATTAGGTACCTAGTTTTCCTAATTTCACTAGGTAAGTAGGTACCTACCTAGTTTACATACAGTATTCTATGTGAAGTTTATAGGAAACAACATTTGGAAGTGTGCGTAAAATGTGAACTTACGTAGATAATGGGTATATTTATTTAAAATTTAAATTTTGATAGACATATCATGATCTACGATAACTCCCTCTTTGCGACTCGGTACTATAATAGGAGTGTCTTTTTATCAGGCGGCTAACATTTTGTTTTTATGTGTCTGTAGTCCAGTCCACTGTTCATCCATGCAAATTCACGGACTACCTGTGTATAGAATATAGTAGTGACAATTGAGACGGTTAGTGTACATGACGTCATCATAGCCACACTCTAAAATTAAATCTAGGGCAATCGAAGAGTGTTAAATTATATAAAAAATGTTTATTTATTGCCAATATAAGAAAAGAGCCATGATGTATTCAGTTATTCAAACTACTTAAACCTAATTTTCGATTAAGTCTGTTGCATTAATGACGTCACAATAACAAGTTACTCTATTGTCACTACTACGTATATAGCAGTGGACCGAAAAACATATCTAATAATGTAGCTGAGAGACGTTGTTATAGTTTCAGTACTATAACTTCCTTGCTTATTATTTAGACGTTTCTCAGATAGGAACTATAATATTTTATGTGTAGGTATCTAACTCAGGTTAGAATAATAGATATCTATATAGGTATATAGTTGGCTACGCATTTATATTATATAATCATCTAGGTATCTAATTACGCATTCATAATATATGATCGTCTAAGTATATAATTATGCATTTATATTATATAATCGGCTAGGTAGGTACCTAGTACCTAGGTAAGAATTTATATTTTACGTTGGCTAGGTACCTGGGTGATATTTTTTTAATCCATGCTTGTTTCTAAAATCGCTAAATTGATAGGTATTAACTATCAACAACAACATATAATATTTTTCCAATGAATTAATTATGCAGAATCGCGCACACGGATATTTCCATTTCCTGTACATATTTCTCTCGTCTGGACGCGAACACAGGCAGAAATGAGAGCAAAAGTATTTCCAAACTCAAGTGATTTGTCGGAGCGTCTGGACGGAGCTTAAGGAAGGAATAAGCTGAATTATAATATGATAAGGAATCACAATTGGGAAGTGGAAGAAGTAATAGCTATTTTTGTTCGTAAAAAACGTTTTCTCTATTAATATATAAATAAATATATCAACATATTTTATAAAAAAAATGATCTTTCAGATGTTCTGTACATTGTTCAGTTACTGGGAGAATACTATCTGAAAAGACTTAATTGTTTTGTTAAAGCGATACTTTGTTTCTTTGAAAAAAGTTCTTTTGGTAGTAGTTTTTCTTACGTCAAAAGCTGAAGTCGTTTAACATCAAGTTTAATTTGGCTGGTTTATTACGAAATTATTCAGTTGTTACTTGATTTAGCAAAGGTTCTTATTATGTGTTGTGCATTGAAAATTTAGATAATAGAGAATTGAAGTTATTGTTTGATTATTAATACGTACGTAAATACGTATGTAATCGAATTCAGTTATGTATTATTGAATATCATTGAAACCATTTAATATTTAGTTCATTGACTTTGAGTTCATTTCATTTTTCGTTCAGCACTCCTATTCTAGAAAATATATTTTTGGACATATATTACCTAGAGAACTAAATTTATTCAATAAACATTACCATCAACTGGGATTTGTTTTTCAGAATATATCTTTTATTTTCATTCAATGATCAGCATATGTCAGTAGCGATTTTGCGCGTGGTGGATGACTTATACTTTATTGTAATTTAACAGAATTTTCTTAATTCATTACTAATTTCGGACAATTTGTACGTCTTATTTTTTTATTTTTTTTTTCAATTGAAGTATGTAGTATTATATGCTGTTACGTATTATGCATCAGTTAATTATACTTAATGTTATCCTATGGATGACAGTAATTGAGATTTGTAATAGTAACCGGACTGTGAAAATGATCATCTATCTACGATAATAAATGCTATTTCCTTAAATTCTAATTGGATATTCAAAAAGTAAATCCGTAGGATCTAATGCCTTTCACCAATGATTTTGCCTATGACATCTGAAATTTATTATATTTATGATTATAAATTTAGAAAATATTTAACGAGATCTAAAATAAAATCCGTTCTTCAAATTACAGTCTTCCCTGCATGGTGTACCATTCTGTTAATTCTACATATACAGATCATTAAATTCAGAGCTGCTCGTACCAGAGCCATAATGAAATGGCTTGTCACAAATTAAAGCCTTCTGTGGAACTCTAAGCACCGCATCCGGTCCACAATATATAGCCTTCATTGAATTTATAGTGAACAACAAAAATAATGAGCTACCGTTTATTGAGTTAATTCTATATTCTCTAGTTTTATATAAATAAACTCTAATTTCTACTTTCGTGGATAAATTCAGTTTTCGCTAATATTAAATAAGATTTTTTCCTTCTGTGGATAAATTTTATTTTTTTCTAATATAATAGACATATAAGAATTATTATTCTCTTTTGGATGAATTCATATTTTCAATTAATTTTACGCAAAACTATTTCCATTTTTTTATATATTTTTAATCTTAACTTCAATTTGAGGACATTAATCATGAGATTAATATGTAATACACAATCATTTTTTAACGACATCTTCTAATATTAAAAACTTTTGCAAACAAAAGATATGGTTTGATTTGTTGATAGGTGACAAAAAATTATAGTTCAAAATGTCTTTCTTTTCCTGTAAAATTATTGAAATAATCGTCTGCTTCCATCAATTAACAATAACGGCATTCCGTATATTTCCTTTATAAATGACTACTGAAATATTAAAAATACCTATCTGATATGACGTGAACTGAATTCAAAGTTTGAATGCTTCACATCTTTTAAATTCATATTGGAGTGATGATATTTTTCAGATTTCTCATTCATGAGTTTTTGCATTGCAGACAGTATCTATATAATAATCGGAGTTTATCTAAATTAACAATAAATATCATATATTCCCTTCACTTATACATTAATAAATAACATAAAAATATTTGATAATATTTTTGTTCACTGATGGGAAAAAAAATTATTTCCGAAAGAAAAATCTCATCAGCTTTCCCTATTTGCTGAAATAGTAAATTCTATTTTATTTTCACTGAATTAAGAAAAAAATTTCCCCATTTTTACCTCCGTAACTCTTATCAAATCAGACACGTTTCATCAACTTTATTACTGTAAGGTCTGCATCCATTTAATATATATGTATAAAGATTACATTTGATGTTAATAACATCGATCTAGAGCCAAAAAATAAAAGATCTAGACAAAAAGGTATCAGGCATAAATAAACCAAGACGTGGCAGAATAATTATTCAGGCTTCTGTTGCTGTAGTGAAATTTAAACTTAACAACCAATAAATCTCTTCAGTTGACAGGCGAAATTGACTCTGGGATGACTAACTGAAAACGAGTTACCTTCATGTCAGTGTAAATATTACTAGGTAATGAATAATATCTGTATTTTCAACTATGTCAAACTATACTCATTACTCGATCCAAATTAGTATAATTTAAATTTTATGTCAGATATGGAAAAATAATTTTCACTATAATAATTTAAACATAACTAAGTAGATATTCTAAGTCTAGTTAAAAAAAGTAAACTATTCTAACGTAGAAAAATTGTCGGAAAACATTTTTTCTATTTTTTTTTGTTGATTTGTATAAGAAAAGTTCACAATAATTATTGGACGTTTTCATATTCTCGAAAATATAAAAAACAAAAGAAAATTCAAATATTTTTCCTTTTTTACCTTCGAAAAATTTAGGAATGTTATGTTTTGATTGACAATAATTTGGTGGAACGATAATTCATTATTATACGGTATACACTTTACATAAAAAATCAATAACATCTGTACACACATAAAAATGTTATTCATATATATCAGTAAATTAAAAAAAATAGTTGAAAAACTATTTTGTTGTCTGCTACCATAATTGAATAAGAATGTCAGCTGATTTAATTACCCTTATTACAAAAATACCTGTTAGGAGTGCATGATGGGTCCAAGGAGTGAATTTTTATGCATATGTGTTATGTATGGGCTGCCGTTTGTGTGTTGGGTAAATATTTTAGCATCTTCACACTCTCAAGTCTGCGATTCTCATAACATCACACAAAAAATAAAATTGTTGTTCTAAGTGTAACTTCACTAGCTTGTAGTGTATGGATAATTTGATAACAATTTTCCATATGTTTAATATTAATAAATATACATTTTCAAATTGTCAGTTTTTCAATTAAAATTTTATTCTATTATCCAAGAACAATTTTACTAGATGTTAGGTGCGATCAGGTTCGAATTTGATGTAAAGGTTAAAATCCATTAAAATTAATTAAAGATGTTATTTATTTACTAAATTTATCCATTTATATCTCATTCCCATCTTATAATCATATACTATAATTTTCCAGGTCTAAATTCTGATTTTGACCTGGAAATTGAAATTGTCTTTTGTAAAAATGAGTCAACGTGAGTCCATTATTCAGCTACACTGCGCGGGGAAGACAAAACCAGATATTGTTAAGCTGTTAAAAGCACCGAAATCGACTGTTAGGGATGCTGTTAAACGCAACCAAGAAATGGAGATAACAGGTGATTGACCTAGGTGTGGACGCCCTTCAAGATTCTTTTTAATGCAATGAAAGACGGCACGCAGGCTGGTGAGATCGTGTTTTCGGCAAAAAGTGCTGGCAGTATCCCTCCATCTGAAAAGACTGTTTTCCGTCGCCAAAAGCCTGTCTTTGTGATGGTTTGGGCTGCCATCTCTGAGTTTTGGAGATCTCCTATAATGTTCGTCAAAGAAGGCGCTAAAGTTAAAGCAAAATCGTATATCGAGGATATTTCGACTCTAGGACAAGTTGAGATGAAGAAGGAAGCATGCGCTACAGCTCATGATAGTACGAAAACTCTGAAGAAGTCCCTCGAGCGACAATGGACCATAATTGTCCAAGAAACGTTCCGTGCCGCAGTAAAGAGCTTCAGAGGTAGACTCGAGAGAGTAATTGCCGCCAATGGTGGTAATATTGAAAAATAATTGGTATAACTGTAAAATGGGTTTATTAAGATATTGTGTGATAAGTTTTGTTTTATTTCATCTATCACAAATCATTAAATTAACATTTTTATATGATCGGGGACTTTCTTCGCACCCTGTATACAGTTTATTTCATTTTTGTTTATCTCCCATCAATATATAGCGATGGAATGTAATCGAATCCATATCTGCAATACATGTTGGGTATTAATTTATAAGCATAAAGAATATAGAAAACAAAATTTAATACTTCTGACACTCAATAATTTAGTGTGACCATTTGTAGTCAAACAGAATAACAATACATAGGGATTTCATAGAACAATAAATAGTTCCAATTTCAATATATTTACACAGCGAATATTCGTTAAACGTGTTGATTTTTTTCAGTTTTTTCTGTAAATAGAAACAAACTAAAACTCTTAATTAGAGCTCTAAAAGTTTTCACTGAATAATGTAGCTGTTCCAGCTTTATTTACAATATGTATACGTATTTCTGTTTTACTTAAATATTAAAGTTATATATTAAGTAATATATTAAGTTATATTCAATTATCAAATTGAATTAAATGAAGAAACGACTGATGTACATAAACTGAGAAAAAAAGTGAATGAAAGTTTAAATACTTTTTTTGTGACTCTGAAATATTCTCAAAATTACAAGACCAATTGATTTTATAAACCTATTGATACAGTATGAGAATGAGAATGAGAATATTTATTCAGAAATGCATAACTTATAGGGAATATTATGAAGGAATATTATTTATTTTTCTGAAGCCCGTCCTGGTACTCTTTATTTGAGTATTATTGGGCAATTAAAAAATTAAAAAATTTCATCTAGTCTAAATTGAGTAACTCCAACCAAAGAAAATAACTCAAGAATTACATATACGTTACAATACTATAATGTTACACAAAACTTATTAATATGAACAAACTTTATTGCTATCCTACAAATTTTACAATTACCAAAATGAAAATAAATTGTATATGAAAATATGATGAACAAATATATAATTACAATTACAAAATAATCATTGGAAGTATTCACCTAACCTAACCTAATCTAATCTAAATTCTACCTAATGTAATCTACACCTCAGAGTTTATCCATTTTCTAATTTCATGCTTAAACTTCCTACTATCATTTACAGTTTTGATATAGTTAGGTAGAGCATTCCAGATCCTTACTGAATTGTAAAAAAATTGATTTTGTGAGACAGTTTTGTGAATCTGAGGCAAATTTAAATTATCGTTGGTTCTAGATCTAGTTCGGTAACAATGTGTTGGAGCCAAATTTGATATTTTGTGATGAAAATGAACAGAAAACCGAGATGAAACGGAATATTTGTGAAATTGGTTAAGGATATTATATCTATAAAGGTTAAATAGTGAAAGAGGTGCTTTTTTATCTGTTTGCAAATTATTCAAAATGGACTGGGCTCTGATTACAATTCTATTTAACTTATTTATGTTAGTTACCCCGCATCCTCCCCACACAGTAATGCCATACATTAAAACTGATTGGAAAAGAGAAAAATACATTATTTTTAATACTGCTGGTGGTACAATAGTTTGCATTTTCTTCAGAAGTCCTACTACATAAGAAAGTTTTCTACCTAAAATATTGATATGTTCATTAAAATTAAGCCTATTATCTATTTGTAGTCCCAAAAATTTTACATTTGTTACCTGATTAACAAAATCATCCCCTATTGAAACACCAAATAAATTTCGTTGAATACGAGCATGTGTGAATAAAATGAAAGAAGTTTTATCAACGTTCAACGACAGCCTATTAGATTTCATCCACTCATCTACCTTAGATAGCTCCAAACTAACATCCCTACAGAGATCATCCAAGCAGTTACCTGACATAAATACAGTAGTGTCATCAGCAAAGTGAATGAAGGATAACCTATCAGAACAATTATGCATATCGTTTACATACAAGGAGAACAAATACGGAGAGCTAACTGATCCCTGACGCAGTCCAATGTTCATATTTTCAATAGAAGAAGTATTACCCTTTACATCAACATAAATTTTACGGTCAGTCAGGTAATCCCTAAACCAGTCTAAAATACTACCACGGAATCCCAACCTCTCTAACTTTCCAACCATTATCCGCTTGTTCACAGTGTCAAATGCTTTCGATAGGTCCAGAAACACTGCGATTGTATGAGCCTTTTTATCAAGATTATCTGAGCACCTATCCGTGAACTCTAATATCGCATCTGATGTACCAAATCCCGTCCTAAATCCATATTGTTTATCATAAATTATTTTTTGACAATCTAGATATTCGGTAACTCTACATTTCATAATTTTTTCAATTATCTTAGATACGGTAGACAAAGTAGAGATTGGGCGATAATTATTTACTACCTTAGAATTTTTGCTCTTATAAATAGGTATAATGCGAGATTTTTTTAGTACATCAGGGAAACTACCTTCAATAACAGATGAGTCAAATATATCTACAACAATATCAGCTATATAATGGATTAGAATTTTATATATGAAAATAGGAATACAATTTACATTACTTCCCCTACCAGACATAGCCATCACAATTTTAATCACTTCCTGCTTGGAAGTAGGTTTTACACAGAAATTATTACTAGAAGGAGTAGGCATATAATGCAGTGGGTCAATATTAGATGTTGGAATACTACTGTCTAAATCATTTGCTACAGAAGAAAAATATTTTACGAATAATTCTGAAATAGCAGCTGGGTCTGTGGTGTCTACTCCGTTATCATCTAAGATTATATCAGAGTGATTCTTGTTTCTATCTAACAATTTATTAATGGTTTGCCAGTTTTTCTTACAATCATTTTTAATTGAATTGAACTTATGGCCATAGAAGCTTATTTTTTCTCTACTTATTTTTTTAGTTAATGCATTTTTATAATTGTTATATATGTCAAAAGGAACGGTTCCCTGTTTGTATCTCTTAAATAGTTTATGCTTAAAATTAATTTCGTTAGCTAGCACTTCGCTAATCCAGGGCTTAGAAAGTTTTTTATGAGAGATAGTTTTTGTTTTCTTAGGGCAACACCTATCATAGTTACACCACAGATTATCCAGCAGCCATTCAGTTTTCCTATCCACATTTCCATTCCAGTTTTCATTCCAATATTTTCTTACAAATTCAGGCATGGAATTAATTAATGATTTTACATTTTTACCATCGTGATCACGAATAATTCTTACTATGGGAGCTTTATTATTTGTAATTTCAAGTATACAGAAAACTGGATAATGATCAGAAATGTCAACTACAAGTGAACCTGAATGTGACACATTAAATCCGTTGTACCATATGTGATCTAAACATTTGGCTGTAGTTTCGGTTATACGAGTAGGCACGCTAATCAAAGGAAACATATTATTAGAAAACATAATATTGTACATATCTGAACTTATATTATTATCTATCAAATTAACGTTCAAGTCTCCTACGATGATCAAACTTTTACCTAAATAATCACCGACAGTAGCATTAATGAAATCTAAGAATACTGGCAAGGACAAGCTAGGAGGTCTGTATATTGCCAATATGGTCAACAACTGACCGTTATTATGGTTTGCAAAATAAAGATTTACCACACAAGACTCACATGATTCTGTTATAATAGACTTTTCCGTATCTAACTGTGACAGTAATCCTACTCTGACATACACAGACACACCTCCTCCGGATCTACCTGTTCTAAATGTGTGATATCCAAAATAGCCATCAATTTCAGAACAATGTGCATCAGAAAACCAGGTTTCGCTCAAAACTATTACATCAACGGTGACATCAAGCGAGTCTATGAATGTGGAGAAACTGTCATAGTTATGATTATAAGATCTGATATTTTGATGCAAGATGAGCAGATTGTTCTCGCCACACATCGGTGCCATTTCCTCGACCTCATAGTATCTATCTCCAGAAACTGGCGCTAGTTCAAATGACTGATTTGGATCATTCATTATGACTGAATTTAACATTGATCAAATAGTGGTAAACAGCAGAGAGAGGTACAGTAGAGAGAAGCACATCAGAGAGAAGCACATCAGAGAGAAGCACAGTAGAGAGAAGCACAGTAGAGAGAAGCACAGCAGAGAGAAGCACAGCAGAGAGAAGCACAGTAGAGAGAAGCACAGCAGAGAGAAGCACAGCAGAGAGAAGCACAGCAGAGAGAAGCACAGTAGAGAGAAGCACAGTAGAGAGAAGCACAGCAGAGAGAAGCACAGTAGAGAGAAGCACAGCAGAGAGAAGCACAGCAGAGAGAAGCACAGCAGAGGGAAGCACAGCAGAGAGAAGCACAGCAGAGAGAAGCACAGTAGAGAGAAGCACAGTAGAGAGAAGCACAGTAGAGAGAAGCACAGCAGAGAGAAGCTCAGCAGAGAGAAGCACAGTAGAGAGAAGCACAGTAGAGAGAAGCACAGCAGAGAGAAGCACAGCAGAGAGAAGCACAGCAGAGAGAAGCACAGTAGAGAGAAGCACATCAACAGTCAAGTCAATTTCTATAATAACTATAGAAAAGCTTAACATAGCTTGATGACAGATATAAGCGACTTTGTAAATAAGTATGATTAAATACATATACAAGTCGAATATACAATAATCAGGTCATAATGAAGCTGATCTCTCCATGAGTTGATCAACCGGAATGTTTAGCATATTATCACACACATGCTTCAGCCTAATCATGGTGTTAATGAACACTCTAGAGTTTCTCCCAGTATTATTTGGCGATTTGAACCATGCATAGACCTTCCCGTCAATAGATCCAGTACCATCCACTATATCAGGTTTCATTTTCTTAGCTTTACGAAGCGCGAAGAGGATGGTACTCCTGGTTGGTATAAGATTGTCGTTGATGTAAAGATTTGAAGGTCTAGCTGTCTTACATGCACGAATTATGTCTTTCTTGATACTCTGACGGCTCAGCTTCACAAGAATGCTCCTCGTATCCGGTCCCTGCCTTGTTGGTGTCTTACCAATACGGAACGCAGATCCGATAGTGTCAGCAGGGAGGTCGTACTTCAGGCAGTTTCGTATTGTGAGCCGAACAACTTCGTTGCACTTTTCAGAGTTAGAAACTGCGGGTACAGCATTGCCGGAGATAATAACATCACAGTTTCTCTCACCAGCCTCAACACTGTCTACACGCTCCCGCAATTCACTAATCTCACTCTTCATAGTGCAAACTTCTTGTTCCAATAGAGATAAACGTTCTTCTCTTGAGTTAACAATCTTAACTACTTCATCCAACTTTGACAGCAACATCTCAACCACAGCTCTACTCTCCAGTGAAAGATTATCCAGGTCGCATTCACCTAGAGAAGCTGACTGACCGGCTGCTTTTAGTTTTTCTGACAGAGGCGGCATATTTTTAATTTTTTCTTCCTTGCTCTTCATTTTGTACTTTGTTTCCTGCACTTTTAAAGAATATCAGAGCACTTTACAACAGCTAAAAGTTCAAACAGTATCAGTTTATAGCAGGGTACAACAATTAATGTAAACTAAAACTCTTCAATAACAAAAGGAGACAGACTAGTGTAATATAACGTGACGCACTGTTTATACACTCAGGAGCTGCACATGACCGCTCTCCATGAATCTTTTCATGGATAATAATATAATTATAATCAGTAATAATCTTTTCATGAATAAAATCATATTACACATATGTAGTTTACTTTTTTAACCCTTTACAGCCCAAAAGGACCATACGGTCTCCTTTTGAAATAGTCATTATTGCGTACAAAATACTTGTTGGAACAAGTCCAACGGATATCAAACATGTTGGTAGTTGTATATTGCTTCATATAAGATGAATAGAACGGTTGCTTCATTCCAATACTGATCAGTACGCAGAGTGCAGTCACGAGGGTAGGTGTGTGATGAGTTGTCTCCAATAACTCAATTTTGGACTAATTATGGCAGACAAACCAGGTAAGATATTGCTAATGTAAAATCTACAACTATAACATATACTTTAGTGCACAATTAGGTTATATAGTTAGCCTTTTAGGTTCAATAGTTTTGAGATTACAGTCAGATTATCAAAGAGGACTTTATGGTCCGGTTGGGCGCACCAACAGTTGAATCTAAAGAGGACCCTACGGTCTGTTCAGTCATGTGAAGTCAAATTTCGTGTGATTTTATTAATTATTTACTAGTTATTCAGAAATTTGTACACTTTTTATTGTATTGCTATAGTTTCGACTTTATTCAATGCATATTTTATCATATTGAATTGAAATTTTTTAAATTTGAGGAATTTTTTTACTTATTTGTCTCTCTTTTCACAGGATCCTCATCCTCCTTCCCTGCGAAGTCCTTTTACTCATCTTGCAGAAAAAATCAAAGCAGACTCAGTAAAAAAATTGCAGCAATAACTTGTACAAGTGATTCAGAGGATATATCAGATGACGATCATCAAGATCCAGAATTTACAGTTCCTTTGCTTTCTGAATCTGAAAGTGAGAGCGAATATGAAGAACATGAGGAAGTTACCACAACTAATGAATGTGACGAAGGGAGTACTTTGCCAACATATGCAGAGGACCAATCTTTAACAGGAAAGGAAAACAAATAGACAAGAACAAAAAATGATAGAATGTTCTGGGGAAATGTCAGAGAAAGACAGCTCTCTAATGACGATTTGTAGAGATTCGAATCTATCATCAATGTTGACACATCCAAAGTTCTGCCGTTGGACTATTTCAAGCAGTTCATATCAGATGAAGTTGTGAAAAAAATTTGTGATTTTACAAACTTGTATGCTATTCAGAAAAACATAAACAAACCACTTGCGGTTTCTCCAAATGAGATTGAACAATGGATGGGCATCAGTTTCTACATGTCAATTACGAAAATAACTTTGACTCGTCTTCATTGGTCAAATGTCTGCCTAAATGATAAAATAGCTTCAATTATGTCACGTCAAAGATGGGAAGATATAAAGAGAAACCTTCATTTTGTTAAACGAAGAAATCGATAACAACGATAAGCTGGCCAAAGCTAGATTTTTGGTTGATCACCTGCGCAATGAATTCAAGAAAATTCCCATGAAAGAACATTTGAGTGTTGACGAGCAAATAGTTCCCTTCAAAGGTCGCTCATCACTCAAACAATACATTCCCAAAAAACCTTATAAGTGGGGTTACAAAATTTTTGTTCTGGCTGATGATAAAGGATTTGTTTATGACTTTATCCCTTACTGCGGGAAAATACTGCCAGTTGAATCTACATCTGTCCCTGATCTTGGGCCAAGCTCTAACTCTGTACTACATTTGGCTCAATGCATACCAGATGGGATGAACCATAAATTATACTGTGATAACTGGTTCACATCCATAAAGTTGATCGATCACCTTGCCAGCCGAAAGATTTGGGTTTGCGGCACCATCCAGGAAAGAAGAATTCCAAACCTGAAATTCAAAGCAGACAAGCAACTGAAAGCAGAAGGACGTGGATCATATGATGAATGGGAAACTGAAACAGAAAACGCAACAATTACTGCTCTGAAATGGCTTGATAACAAGACTGTATGTCTTGCATCAAGTTTTGAGACTTCTTTCCCAACAAGTACTTGTGAAAGATTTGACAAGAAGAACAAGCAGTATGTGGATGTCCCAATACCAAACATTATAAAAGAGTACAATCAACATATGGGAGGTGTTGATTTGTTTGATCAACTTCTATCCTACTTCAGAATGACTTTCAGACCGAAAAAATACTACCTTAGACTAGTTTTTCACCTTCTGGATGTTGCAGTTGTAAATAACTGGCTTCTGTATCGACGTGCTCAAAATGAAATGGAAGTACCACATCGGGAACAATATTCCTTAGGGGAATTCAAATTGAGATTAGCTAACTCATTGATGATGGCAGGCAAGAATCTATCATTTAAACGGGGACGACCATTAGTTTCTAGTATCTCTGACCAACACAATAAAAAGAAACTAACAGGAAGAGCGACTCAGGCAATTCCTGAACAAGATGTGCGAAGAGACGGCAATGGGCATTATCCAGCAAAATCTGCTGAAAGGCGCGCTTGCAAAAATCCTGGATGTAAAGGAAAAATCAAAATGTACTGCATGAAATGCCTGATTCATCTCTGTTGCGAGCCTGATCGCAACTGTCTCCTAGTATTTCACTGCGACTAAATATGCTTGATGAATAATTTAAGAATTAACATGACTCTTATGACTGTGATCTTTAGTTATATAACTTCTTCTAGTCTCAATGATAATGTATGAATATAAGTTTATATTTACTAGTTAATTAACGGAATAGTTACATATATATAGGTATTATTTATCACTGTGGCACTTGAATACTCACTTATTGTTTTGTTTTATGTTTTATAAAGGATATATTATGTTATCAATGATATTTAGAGTTAATTTCAATTTTATTGCAGGAAAAAAAGACCATAGAGTCCTCTTAAGTTTCACTTGTTCATGTGTCCAAATGGACCATACGGTCCTCTTTCAATTATTTTTTTTTATAATAAATATTTTTCAATTTTTCCAGTATATTGTGTTTCCTTGGTCCTATAGTAACTCAAAAATAACAATAAAAACATTTTATGATTGAAATAAATAATTTGGGCTGTAAAGGGTTAATTAATAATTATTTCAGCTTTATTTTTTTGTCAAAGGCGTATTTCTTAGGGCTCAAACACACTACAAGCGGTGCGAGCGAAGCGCCATTAATGAGGTTTGGTTTTCGTATGTAGAGACGCTTGGCTGTTCACACTGCGAGCAGAGCTGCGCTCCAAATTAATAATACTATTAATGGCGCTCCATTCCGTGCTGCTCCGATCCGCTTGTAGTGTGTCTGTACGTACCCTTATGCATATTCATTTTTAAACATTTTTTTTCAGTACAGTATTTTTTTCGGAAATTTGATATAATGAATATAAATTAAGTATCATATATAATTATTGTTTAGTTATTCGATGATGATATTTTTAGTTATCTTTATAACTATAACTTTATAACTATAGGTAATAAGTGCATTTTAGTTATATCATTCATAAATGGCTTCCAATAATATGAATTATAATATTATATATTAATATGTTGTTTTATTTCTAAAAAAAAAAATCAACTTAACATCATGGATGTTTCTTTAGTGCACTATATCATAACCAGATGGAACAAATTATTAGTAAATAAAGAAAGCAACAACCTCTCTCTTCCATTTACTGAAAGATAATATCAGTGAACGAATTTCTCTAATATAAAAATCATTGGGGACCGTTTATCGATTTATTAGTCATCTCTCATATGAATATAATGAAAAGAGAATAATTTGAATCAAAATGGTGAAAAATAATCAGACTGATTATTAATCACTTCTGAATTAGCGGAAAAAAAGTATATGAATCGATAATATTTCATATTTTAAGTAAAAGAAAATAACCAGACAAGATTAATTTATTCTATTTCATGTAAATTTGGTTGGCAGACACTTGACAGAAGCACATTTGACCGAATGGACATTTGGCCGAAATATCTTTATTTTGGAAAATAATGAGATAGTAATATTATTTAATATAATAAAAATAATAACTTTAAATAATGTAATAACCAATGATAACAAGTTCAAAACTATGAATAGAAGCTTTTTTCCATCCCTTATATTTGCGATGAAATCCACGATTATGAAATAATTTCAATTGTAGAGCAATGTATGCTTACAATTCGTAATATGGATTGGATACACATTTTTTCATATTAAAATTAATTTATTTATAATGCCTTAAATTTCGATGGAAATTGAAAAACATTTATAGAATTAAACGGAGGCCGCAGTTCGAAATATAGATACCCATTATGTTCCTACTAAAATTTAATTTCCATTTTATAAAATAACTTTCAATTCCATAGAGATAGAAATCATATTATAATTCTGCTTGTTCCTTCCTTAAGCCCCGTCCAGACGCTCCGACAAATGCCCAGAGTTTGGAATTACTTTTGATCGGGCGAACACGGGCAATCTCATTTCTGCCTGTGTTCGCGTCCAGACGAGAGCAATATGTTCAGAAAATTGAAATGTCCGTGTTCGTGATTCCGGATTATAATTTTAATAAAAATCGTTGTTAGTACCTACCTGATGGCTAATTTGTATGTTGGTACAAAATTGATTAGGCCTCAACTTAAGTTACATAACTACTTAAGCCTAGGTAGGTAAAAAAAAGTATTACAATAGGAACACCAAAACCAGATTTTAAATAAATACGTAATTTCTTTTCTAAGTCTGGAACAACAAGTTAGTACCGTACTTTACTTTATAAAAAATACTACCTATTTTAAATTCAATTGTATAATTAATAGAATAGGTACTGAGATATATAAGATAGAACTGCTTTTTAACATATCTTAAATTATTGTAAATAAATCAGAACAAGTTTGAAAGAAGCTAATTAGGTAGGTATTACGCAGCAGTTAACAAATTAATATAGGTAGATCAACAGTACCTATATAAGATAAGATTGCAAATAATTTTTACTTCCTACAGAGGTTACATAGAAGCTAACTAGGTGCCTAATAGCTAGTTATAAATAACCTAGGACTGGTTATTATTTTAAATGAGTTTTAGTTACCTAACTAGGGCAAATAACTAAAATAGAACAAAACATATTAATAAATTAATATGAATTAGGTATGTAAGACGATTAACATTTATTTTATTCTTTTATGTTATCTATAAATATTACATGAATGAATATTGTAACTAGGGAATATCAACCATATTCAGTAAAATATTAAAAATTGGATCTATTTAACAGAAATCTTCATTCAAATAACAGTCGCGAACACTTCTTCGGGGACAAATTTGTCCAACATGTTGAAAGTCACCGACAGTTTCGATTCTTGTGATAGGGGACATATTTGCCTGCCATACCGCAGGCAAATTTGTTCGCGAACACCAGATTTCAGAGAAATCTGGGCATTTGTCAGAGCGTCTGGACGGGGCTTTAGTGAGTCAGTGAGTACGTCCGTTACGCTTTCAGGAATTAGATATAAACAAATTCGTTATACATGATACCACAAACTAAACATCTTATTGTCTTTTATAATTATTAATTGTTCCTCTTTTGATTATATTTAGTAAAAGGGGAGGCAATTGGAGGTGGGGAAAATGAAGGTGGTGGAAGGGTAGATGGTGGAAGTGTAAATGGTGGAAGTGTAGATGGTGGAAGTGCAGGTTGTGGAATTGTAAATTGTGGAAGTTCAGATGGTGGAAGAGTAAATGGTGGAAGAGTAAACGGTGGAAGTTCAGATGGTGGAAGAGTAAATGGTGGAAAAGTCAATGGTGGAAGAGTAGATGGTGGATGTGTAGATGGTAGATGGTGGAAGTTTAGATGGTAGATGGTGGAAGTGCAGATGGTGGAAGTGCAGATGGTGGAAGTGCAGATGGTGGAAGTGCAGCTAAAAAGTTTATATCTTCCAATCAGCATTTAGATGAAATTAAGTTTCTCAAATATTCGAGGTGATTCAATTCTCTCATTCTTAATCTGATGGTACAATACTATTAAGAAATTAGTGTCTATCCAAATGCCCTTAGGACTTCACCAACAATATATCATTACTAGTTGCTTGCTTACATATAATCATGGTTTGATGAATGAAAACTATATTTGCAATAATTTAAAGTTTTAAAACTAAGTTGTCAATCTAGAAAACTACTTTGTTTACAGAGTTTGATTAATAAATTTTCTTGAAATAAAAATAACTGAATTCGGTATCTTCAGCCTTTGAAACAGGTAAACTTGTTACGAATAACCAGTGTTATTTTCTAAAATACTTCGTGTTTTCAATATTGAATAAACTGAATTCCCATCAAAACTTCGACTTCGAGTAATAGAAAAACGTACTATATTTATATAGAAATGATTGATTCATTACATTTTTATGGCATAAGATCTGAAATTTATCCTATTTTAAATAATTAGATCAAAACTGTTTGTATGAAAATCAAAATCTAAAAAAGAAAGATCACAAATTACTACGATTTATTCCATCTAGCAGAAAGTAATTTCTGAATAATTCATAATTCTGGATATAAAATTAGAGACGTCTGAACATAAATAAGATTGCAACTCTCTATAGTCTTTGATGATAATATCTTAAATTATATCTTTGTACTCTGTCTTCGTGTTACTGAATGAGTTCATTAACTTGTTTGTAACTCTCACAAAAATTAATCATTGTGAGATGTTTTGATGAGGAAATAATTTTATCAAACAAATTCTGGAAAAAAATAAGACGTTTTCGAATGTGAAATTATTAATCAGAAAAGATATATATAGTAATACTTTTTTTTAACGTTTTTACATTTTTCATTGTGATACGGAGTTATTTTTGTCGTATAATAAAATATACAATGAGAAAGATCCAATTCAGTGTTAGCTAATCAATTGTATCTTGTAGAATAATGGAAGTAAAGAAAATTCAATAAATTTATTCAGAAAATTTGAAATAGAATTTGTTTCTCAACGGTGTCTATTTTCGATAATTGAAATATTTCATCGTGTACCGAAAATTGGGCCCAACGACAAATGGACCCCGTCAATTCGGCCAGAGACAATTGGGTCAGAACAATCGGGCCTCAAGTCAATAATTGAACCCCTAAACAAATGGACCCGGAAAATTGGGAGCAAGGCAATTAGGCCAAAACAATTGGAGCCGCTGACGATGGGGCCAAAAACAATTATTTGTCCAGGACAATTGGGCCCCAAGACAATTAAATTTTCTTTTATATAAATGTGAATCTGATAAAAATGTATATGGAAAACTTGAATATTAGTTACACGTTTTTATAATAGTCTTGAGGTGTCGGATTTGGTACATCAAGAAATATTAATTTCTTGTGTTAATTTTTTTGATTGAAACTAACACATGATTTTGAAGGTCCTCATCAGGTGAAGTAGTTTAGGAATAATTCTAAGCTAGTTTCCCGACACGTATTCCGAATAAAGATTTTTTAAGTTAGTTTAGTTTTATTTAAGAGTTCTATCTTGTGAAGTTTTTCTCTTGTGATTTCAGTGGGGTTAAAGTTATGTTAAATTTGTATTGGTGTATAGACTGGATGGCTAAACTATTGATTGATTGAACAATTTAAGATAATGGCGAAATATTGTTGGGTTATTAAATGATAACTGGAATTACTTGGAACTATAAAAATGGGAGTTGGGGGTGTGGTTAGTATGGCCATCAATTCCGATTCATTCTAAATCTTTTTACTTATTTCTTCAGAGAATATTCACGTACATTTGCGAATTGTACAAACTAGGTATTAAAGTACCTTTTTGCCATTTGGTTTACTAGTCTCTTTATGTAAGCTCTTGATAAAGACTACATGACGGCATTTGGTGCGCTCTGAAGTTCTGTTCACACGTGAGTTTTAAATATTTCTCTTTTATGTAAATCTTGTGGTGTATTTTACTATTAATAGGAAAATACAAGTTAGTCGAACAACATGTAGATACTTTTGTATTTACACCAGCTTTTCTCTTTCAGCTGGTGTAGCGGAGTGTAACCTTTATCTTATGCCAAGAATCTACTTCAGAGTATGGTCGTTAGAATCTAACCAGAACTTGTGTCTAGGAACCGTCAACATTCTGAAGTCCTTTGTAGAAGGCACTATACTTAACCTGAACTGGCGGTACTTACTCTGAACTGGCGGTACTTACCCTGAGCTGGTGGTGTTTACCCTGAACTGGCGGTACTTACCCTGAACTGGCGGTACTTACCCTGAACTGGCGGTACTTACCCTGAACTGGCGGTACTTACCCTGAACTGGCGGTACTTACCCTGAACTGGCGGTACTTACCCTGAACTGGCGGTACTTACCCTGAACTGGCGGTACTTACCTGAACTGGCGGTACTTACCTGAACTGGCGGTACTTACCCTGAACTGGCGGTACTTACCCTGAACTGGCGGTACTTACCCTGAACTGGCGGTACTTACCCTGAACTGGCGGTACTTACCCTGAACTGGCGGTACTTACCCTGAACTGGCGGTACTTACCCTGAACTGGCGGTACTTACCCTGAACTGGCGGTACTTACCCTGAACTGGCGGTACTTACCCTGAACTGGCGGTACTTACCCTGAACTGGCGGTACTTACCCTGAACTGGCGGTACTTACCCTGAACTGGCGGTACTTACCCTGAACTGGCGGTACTTACCCTGAACTGGCGGTACTTACCCTGAACTGGCGGTACTTACCCTGAACTGGCGGTACTTACCCTGAACTGGCGGTACTAACCCTGAACTGGCGGTACTTACCCTGAACTGGCGGTACTTACCCTGAACTGGCGGTACTTACCCTGAACTGGCGGTACTTACCCTGAACTGGCGGTACTTACCCTGAACTGGCGGTACTTACCCTGAACTGGCGGTACTTTTCCTGAACTGGCGGAACTCAAGTTATGAGTGTATGCGTTCATTCATTCATTTATATCTACATGCTCGTTATTGAAATTACCCGTATTAATTTTTGTCTTATTAGTTCATGCTTTTCATTAAGTTGTACTAATCATCTTTTCATGAACAGGGTTAAATAGGTCATGATTTGTAGCAGGTCCGTGTAGGTAAACCTACGCCAGCCTGTTGATGTTACTGTGCGTTAGTTACCATTTCACAGTGACATCTGACTTAATGACTGCCTGACAAATTTTCAAAGAGACTGAGACTTATTTTTATATAGGCATAATCTTATTATTGTGTTTGGTTTGATTTATTATCCCTCTAGTTGACTATTATTAGCGCAATTTTATTGGTTGTTTTAGTAAAGGTGATCCTGATTTTTATTGTGCGCTAGTGATATTTTAAATTGGGCTTACTTAGAACTTAGAGCAAGCGTTGTGTATAACGGCATTACTTGTATGGCCTGTATAGGCGTATATACCTTGCTCTTTAAAACTTATTTTTGTACCAATATAACTTGTATCTTGTGTCTTATATGTTCAATATACTTATCAATTAACAATTCTTTCTTTTGTCCGCTTTTGAGAGTTTCCTAATTAATGATTTGATTAGCCAGCTGTTGAGTTTCAAATAGTGGAGAAACTGAGAGCAGAAGCTTTAGAAATTCAGTCGAAGGTTTTTCGTTCTGTGCCACTACATAGGACGATAAATTTTCTGGTGCCCAGACCAGGGACTCTCAATGGCGGTTAGGGATTTTTGTTGTTTGTTTTCATTGGTCTTGGATGTCATTTAATCTTTTTCTCCTGTATTTGTCGAAATAAAATTTAATATACTTTGAGATGAGCGCTAACGAAATCCTGGAGGAAGCGGTTGGTGCTTCTGGTTTTTCAGGTGTTGATGACAGGGATTTACAATCGCCTTCGTTGAGGACTTCTATTGGAGAACACGAGCAGCTTGATGATGCTCTGCGTAATTTGGAGATGCAGTGCGCTGAATTACGTAGAGAGAGAAGTGCTTTGACAGCTGCGCTCCAGGAGTTACGTGAAAAGAACTCCGAAGTAACTGCAACAGTCGTGAGATACCTTGGTGCATTATCACAGTTCTCGGACAGAAATGTGAGGACTCTTTTTCTTCAGGGGAAGCTGACAAAGTTCGTGTGCAGTAATGGAGTTCTCTTATCCATAGATGCAATGAGAGAGGTTCTGCTCTCATTTCAAGCAGCTGGACCTGATGAAGACAAGAAGAAGATAACTTTCTTGGGAAAGCTTTTATCAAAATCTAAAGAGGAACCTATGGATAACAAAAATGAGCACTTGCCACATAGAATGGACTTTGCTGACTGGCGTGATCTTTTTGAAGATGTTATATCTTGAACATCTTCAAATGGAAGAACCTGGATGGTACAACCACATGTTGTGAAGATTCTTCGCACGCCAGAGAAACTATAATCTCTGCTGAAAATGAAAAGGACAATGCGCCTCCTGTGAGACCTAAAGTCTTCAAACGCGAGAACTTATCATCATCAGAAGATGATTGCTTCAACACCGGTGCAAGGGGTTCGGAGAAATCTGGTAGATATACCCATCGGCGGAAAACCAGTTCAGATGATAAGGGCCAGAGTGATCAGATGCAGGTGCTCATGAATCTTGGAAGCAAAAGAGAAGGGATTCCACCTCCTAACTTTGATCCGACAAAAGGGCTCTCCTTTAACAAATTCCTTAGGACGTATGAACGGTATTTTGAGTCTAAATATGTCGGGAGTCAAAGAGAAATGGCAACCCATTTGGAAAGGTATTTATCTGGATCGGCAGAAGATGCCTATTGCGCACTAGGTGGCTCAGACTCTAAATATGATGACCTCAAAGAAAAACTCACACGATGGTATGACGGCCAAATGGTGGATCAGCGTGAACAGAAAAGAAGAGATTTCTGGAAGGCAAACATGAAGACAGGAAAAACATGTGCCATATTTTGTCTGCAGATTGAACAGCTAGCTGTATGCGCTTTCAAAGATTCTCCTAACGAATTAGAATACCAGCTAAAGAAAAGACTAAGAAATAGTGCTCCTAAAAGTTTTCTTCAACAGCTGGAAAATGCTGAAAGCATAATGAATATTACAGATGAAGGTATGCTCTCGTGGAAGAAAGTGAAGAAAATGGCTGAACAGTTTGATAGGAAGAAGAAGGCGGGTGAGTTGAATGAAGCTCGCAGTGGTGAAGGTAATGAGTTAGTGTTCGGTGTTGGAAGACATTTTGACGAGTTTGGTTATGATGAGGATTTGGTTGGCAGTAGGATGGAATCTCCTGGCTATTCTCGGGGGGGATCAAGAAAGAAGGTCCATCCTGCTGTATTCTGGTCATATGATCAGACACGAAATTCTCCACCAAAGAAAACTGAACAACAGTTATCTGGAAATCGTAGGACACGTTGCAATCACTGTGGTAAAGTTGGCCACACAGAGCAGAACTGTTGGGGTAAACAGAACAGATGTTACCATTGTGGGAGTGATGATCATTGGAGGTCAAACTGTCCTCTTCGTAGAGATCGAGCTCCACAATGTTCTCCTGAACGAAGAAACTTGCCTAAGAACTTGCTAAGCAAAAGAGATAGGGATTTAAACTCCAACGCTCTGAACTAATTGAGCAGAGCTCAGAGCCAGTGAAGAAGTCGCTCAGTAAAATATCACCTGATGAATCGTTAAGTGTATTTAACAATATACCTAATAACTCAGAAGAAAACTCAGCTGAGCCAAATTGTGTTACAGAGGATGATGATAATGGAACTGATGAAGGATATCGTAACATTGCTGTCGCTGGTCAATTTTCTGAAAACAGGTTAGTCACTGAGGTGACTGTTGGAGATGGGAAGAATTTAGCGATGTTTGACAGTGGTTCACAGTCTAACCTCGTACCTCTAGAATTCTTAATGGAACATGGAATTAATTGGCAACCAACTACAGATATCAAGATAATAGGTTTTGGTTCTGGAGAACCAGTAAGAGTAGTGGGTAAAACATCATTCTCTCTGATTTTTCATGGGCTTAAGCTTCCGGAGAGTGACTTCTTGGTAATGAATTCAGATCATTTGCAGGGTATAATGATTCTTGGCATAGATTTCATCAGGGATAATAAATTCATATTGGATTTACAAAGGTATAGAGTTCGGAAAGAGTTCCCTAATGGAACTATATGGGACTTTTATATAGATAGCCAGAATAGGAAGTGTCTTATTGTTTGGTCTGGAATACCTGTATGTACGGCCGAAACTTCTACAATAAAACCCAGTGAATGCAAAACTATTAGAATTGCAATAGCTTACCCAGAGGCTGTATCTGGAGTAAAATGTTGTAGTTGTTGCTCCTGTCAAAGTCTTTTGTTGGTAGACGAAACTGACAAGGTCTCGCATCTCCAGCTGGTTAGTGGATTTGTCAGTGCTCTAGATGAGATCCCTAAGGTTCACTTGGTTAACAATGGCACGAAACCAGAATATGTGAACCAAAGTTTGATGATTGGTACTGTCTCTTCAGTAGTTGATCATGATGAAATGGAGAACTACAGACAGCTAGGAGTCGTTCTTGTGGATTCACAGCTCTTGCCTGACTCTTCTAGTGTAAATCAGTTGGACAAGGTACAGTTCCAAGATCATCTGACGGGAGGTGAACAGGTGAGAGTTAGGAAGTTACTAAGTGATAACGAAGGTATTTTTGGCGGAGATTGTGATGTAGGACTTCTAAATATACCCCCACATAAAATTGAATTGACTGATTACACGCCCATTTTCCAGAAACCTCGAAGGTTCCCCGAACCAGTAAATTTGGACATCGAAGAACAATGTAAGGAGCTTGAAATGCTCGACATCATAGAGGATAGTAGTTCCGGTTGGTCAAGCCCAGTTGTACCTATAAGAAAGAAGGACGGTACATTGAGATTGTGTGTAGATTACCGGCGCTTAAATTCTGTTACCAAACCAAATAAGCACCCTCTACCAAATCTAAGTGACGCAGTGTTTGGTCTCCACGGAATAAAGTACTTCACCACGCTGGATCTCATTCGGGGATATTATCAGGTGCCATTGAATGAGGCGTCTCGACCGTACACGGCTTTCTCTACTGCTAGGGGGCATTGGCAGTTTAAAAGATTGTCGTTTGGGCTGAAAAATGCTCCAGCTGCATTTCAAAAATCAATGCAGGAGATTGTAAGTGGATTCTCTTGGAGAAAAGTAATAGTATATATAGACGATATATTGATAATGGCAGACAGCTTCGAAGAACACTTGGATTTGTGTCACAAAGTTTTGAGAACTTTGAATAATTATGGTGTGATGCTACGGCTTGAAAAGTGCAGGTGGTTCTGTCACGAGGTAGATTTCTTGGGTCACACAGTTGGAACTGATGGGGTAAGGAAACAAGATAGTTATGTAAAGTCAGTTTTGGATTTTCCTCAACCACAAAACAAGGCCCAACTTCGTCAGTTTCTAGGGCTACTGAATTTCCAAAGGAAGTTCGTTCCTGATTGTTCTATTTTAATGAGACCACTAAGTACAGCCACAGGTGGAAAGAACAAGAAGGGCAAGATCACATGGACAAGTGAAATGGAAGCTTCATTCAGTTCATTAAAGTCAGCCATGGCAAGGGATGTCAAGTTAGCCTACCCGGATTACAGTGAATCAGCGGAACCCTTGTCAATTTATACAGATGCTTCTGGTTACGGTATAGGAGCTTGTTTAACACAAGTGCAAAAAGGGGTGTTAAGAGTAATTGCTTACGCTTCTGTAGCATTCAATTCAGCTGAGATAAAGTACAGTACACTGGAGAGGGAATTAGCTGCCATTCGGTGGGCATTGAAAACATTCAGACCCTTTGTTTTTGGAATAGAATTCAACCTGCATACAGACCACCGCCTGCTGCTTCACCTGTACAACATGCAGTTGGTCAATATGAGGTTAGCACGTACCTTGCGTGACCTAAGCGAGTTTAACTTCTCTATAAAGTATACACCGGGACGAGAAAATGTAGCTGCGTATGCCTTGTCAAGACTCGATGCAGGTTTTGTGGTTGAACCAGATGTTGCAGGGAATGAGGACTGTGAGCTACCTGCTGGGATAATTGCCGCCAAGGTAGTACCTGGAGGAGGAGATTCTTTGGTGGAGAGTCTAATAGTTGCTGGGAGCTTTGTTGGACCAAGACTGCAATTGCCAGAGGAGATCGGAGAATTGCGATCGATTTTAGTGGAGGAGCTGTTGAAGGATTCAGATGGATATAAGATTGCAAAGGTTAAAACCCGCAATCGTGACCTGAAGCTAATGAAACATCCTGGACAACTTCTGTGTGGTGAAGCTGTGACTGTTTTTGCCCATCTTTTCAATTGTGTAGTCATAGTGCACATTGGTAAAGGGTTCCCCGTCGTGATTCACACATCTCCATTCAGGGAAGTTGATCAGGATATGTCTCGTATTCACATTCAAAATGTGGCTGGGATACATTACAATCCGTTATTCGAAACTTCTAATTACAAAGTGCCAAAGATAGGCAGTTTAGTTGACCATACTAGTCACAACGAAGTACCACTGATAGAAGAGGAGTCTGATGAGGAACAACTTAATCCTGAGGGGTTAGAGGAACCAGTCAATCTGTGCACCGTTTCGTGCGTGAACCCTTGGTGTAAAGCCCACCCTCGTACTCATAGTACTGTTGCTATGGTTACTATCAGCGAATTGAGGGGATGTATGCTGATCGATACGGGTGCCCAGTTGAGCTGCATCTTGCAGAGCTTCGTAGAATGGTCAGGCATTCAAATGGATTCATCAGAGGTAATTGATGTGATTGGAATTGGTAATGGGAAGACGAAATCATTAGGTACAGTAACTGTGCCCGTAACAATTGGATTCATTAAAGTTGAGCATAAATTTACTGTCGTCAGTGATGGAACTATGAAATTCTGTTCTGTTGCCGGGATTGATTTTATGATAGAACATGGGTTACAGTTGGATGTTGCAAATCTTTCTATCAGAAGAGGAAATCAGACTGTCTCTATTCCTCCCATGGGTGACTTTGCTGGACGTTATGTAGGTACTTTGAGAAGAGCTGTCCGGTTTTCTTCAGTTATAGATCATACTGAAATAATGGAATTGCAAAAGCATAATCAGATTTCCCAGGTGAGACGAAAGCTATTGACAGATTGTGAAGGACAGTGGCCGGTGTCTATAAAGAAATACCGAAAGCACAGACAGAATCTAATAGTTAATCATGGATTGTTATTTTTCAGAAATGATGAAGTGGAAGTTCCAGTTGTGACCTTTAACTTTATGGTAGAATTTTGTTTGTTATTTCATTACCATAGAGGACATCCTGGAAGACAAAAACTTCTAGCTGATGTAAGGCAACACGTGTGGCATCCAAGCACCCTCGCGATTGTAACTGATATTACCAGGACTTGTGATCATTGCCAAAGAGTAAAGGTGTCAGGAGTATTGCAGCCTCCAGTAGCCAGAATCCGGACCAGTGCCCCATTCGAAATGCTGACTGTTGATGTACTGGCATTGCCCAAAACAAGGAAAGGAAAAACATGTTGCTTAGTAGCCGTCGACCACCATTCAAAATGGTTGAGTGTTGTTCCCCTTGTCGATAAAACTGCTGCTTCTATCACTGATGCTATGGAGACGAGAATTCTACCATCATTAGTTAGCTTGCCTAAGCGAATACTAAGCGACAACGGTCAAGAGTTCCGTTCGCGCCTGTTTGGTGAATTGTTGGATAAGCTCTCAATTAAACACACCTTTACGACAGCTTACAAACCTTCTAGCAACGGATTGGTTGAGAGGACGAAGAGGACAATATTGGAGCTTTTACGTAACCTGGATGCTAAATCGTGTGATTGGGATAATCATATTCCTGCTTTGTTGATGTTGTACAATTCATCAACTCATGCTGAATTACAGTTGTCCGCTTCGCGTTACCTACTATGTAAAGAACATGAACTACAGCCTGATTTACAGATTCCTGCTCCTGAGACAGAATATTGGAAGCAAGGTAATCCATCATTCAAGCTGTTGCAAGTGGGACAGTGGGTTCTGCGGAAAGTTGTTTTTCCTGGAAGGAGATTACAGGACAAGTTGGCAGAGAGGTACACGGGACCCTACAAGGTAGTAAAAGTAAACTTAAATAGAGTAACTTATATAATACGATCCGAAGATGGTGCCATGCAACACAAATGCCACCATATTCAACTTCGTCGTTATTATAGACCACCTAGGTATCGCGCAAAGCATCCTACGCTTGTACGAATTTTCAATGAACAGACTGAGCTCGAGTCAGGCGAGGAGGAGATTACTGCTAGGGAGAGACAAGTTGAGGGAAGTGATGCCTGTCAGCTACTTGGATGTGAATTAGGTTCTAATTTCCAGTCATCATCTTCGGAATCATTTACTTCTGTTTCGGATCCTAGTGAGGAATATGGTTTTTCCAGCGGGATGGATGAAACTTTCTCAACTGATTTCAGCTCGGGGACTCACGACAATCCAGGGAGTGTGAAGGAATTTGTTGATTTCATAGATGAAATAATTGAAGTAAATGGTGAATATAGGAGAAACAAATCATCCGATATCACGTATAGTTTTTCAGGCTCAGATACATCATTGTTACCTGATTTTTCTTGGTCTGGAATAGCGGAGGATCCTCAGTTTTGGGATATGGTTGAAGTACATTCGAACTCACAAATGACCATGAGTAATTTGACATTATCTGATATTCTCACGGACACTGACATTTTCTCAAACACCGACATAGAATCTTTGATATCTGACAAGACAGATTTTTGTACACGCGAAAGCGTTCTTGAAAGAGACTCAAGCGTTGAAGACGAAGAGATTACTTTTCAAAGTACCGGTGGTAATGTACGTTTAAGGGAATTTCCACAGATTGGAGCCTTTAGCAAGCTGCGCGAGAGACGTTCTCGTAGCATGGATGACATTGATACTAAAAAGAGTAACTTGCTTAAGGCCAGAAGGGTCTATTGGTGGTCATTGGAGATTGCGGCATTGAACCTGATGGGAACGGAAGCGTTAACAAGAACTACAGCGTTTCAGTTACAAAAGTGTTTAAATAAACCTTAAGTCATTTTTTCCCAACAGAAAGAAGCCGCTGATTCCAACAGACCTGTTTTGCATAAAAGGACTACTCGCTCCAGTGGACCTGCACCGAATCTGGATTGGGTGCAAGGGAGAACATTGGAATATAAGTCGAGGACATCTGGTAGGTGTGAGTTTCAATCAGGTGAGGAGGAATGAGGTGTCGGATTTGGTACATCAAGAAATATTAATTTCTTGTGTTAATTTTTTTGATTGAAACTAACACATGATTTTGAAGGTCCTCATCAGGTGAAGTAGGCTAGGAATAATTCTAAGCTAGTTTCCCGACACGTATTCCGAATAAAGATTTTTAAAGTTAGTTTAGTTTTATTTAAGAGTTCTCTCTTGTGAAGTTTTCCTCTTGTGATTTCAGTGGGGTTAAAGTTATGTTAAATTTGTATTGGTGTATAGACTGGATGGCTAAACTATTGATTGATTGAACAATTTAAGATAATGGCGAAATATTGTTGGGTTATTAAATGATAACTGGAATTACTTGTAACTATAAAAATGGGAGTTGGGGGTGTGGTTAGTATGGCCATCAATTCCGATTCATTCTAAATCTTTTTACTTATTTCTTCAGAGAATATTCACGTACATTTGCGAATTGTACAAACTAGGTATTAAAGTACCTTTTTGCCATTTGGTTTACTAGTCTCTTTATGTAAGCTCTTGATAAAGACTACATGACGGCATTTGGTGCGCTCTGAAGTTCTGTTCACACGTGAGTTTTAAATATTTCTCTTTTATGTAAATCTTGTGGTGTATTTTACTATTATTAGGAAAATACAAGTTAGTCGAACAACATGTAGATACTTTTGTATTTACACCAGCTTTTCTCTTACAGCTGGTGTAGCGGAGTGTAACCTTTATCTTATGCCAAGAATCTACTTCAGAGTATGGTCGTTAGAATCTAACCAGAACTTGTGTCTAGGAACCGTCAACATTCTGAAGTCCTTTGTAGAAGGCACTATACTTAACCTGAACTGGCGGTACTTACCCTGAATTGGCGGTACTTACCCTGAATTGGCGGTACTTACCCTGAATTGGCAGTACTTACCCTGAACTGGCAGTACTTACCCTGAACTGGCGGTACTTACCCTGAACTGGCGGTACTTACCCTGAACTGGCGGTACTTACCCTGAACTGGCGGTACTTACCCTGAACTGGCGGTACTTACCCTGAACTGGCGGTACTTACCCTGAACTGGCGGTACTTACCCTGAACTGGCGGTACTTACCCTGAACTGGCGGTACTTACCCTGAACTGGCGGTACTTACCCTGAACTGGCGGTACTTACCCTGAACTGGCGGTACTTACCCTGAACTGGCGGTACTTACCCTGAACTGGCGGTAATTACCCTGAACTGGCGGTAATTACCCTGAACTGGCGGTAATTACCCTGAACTGGCGGTACTTACCCTGAACTGGCGGTACTTACCCTGAACTGGCGGTACTTACCCTGAACTGGCGGTACTTACCCTGAACTGGCGGTACTTACCCTGAACTGGCGGTACTTACCCTGAACTGGCGGTACTTACCCTGAACTGGCGGTACTTACCCTGAACTGGCGGTACTTACCCTGAACTGGCGGTAATTACCCTGAACTGGCGGTAATTACCCTGAACTGGCGGTACTTACCCTGAACTGGCGGTAATTACCCTGAACTGGCGGTAATTACCCTGAACTGGCGGTACTTACCCTGAACTGGCGGTACTTACCCTGAACTGGCGGTACTTACCCTGAACTGGCGGTACTTACCCTGAACTGGCGGTACTTACCCTGAACTGGCGGTACTTACCCTGAACTGGCGGTACTTACCCTGAACTGGCGGTACTTACCCTGAACTGGCGGTACTTACCCTGAACTGGCGGTACTTACCCTGAACTGGCGGTACTTACCCTGAACTGGCGGTACTTACCCTGAACTGGCGGTACTTACCCTGAACTGGCGGTACTTACCCTGAACTGGCGGTACTTACCCTGAACTGGCGGTACTTACCCTGAACTGGCGGTACTTACCCTGAACTGGCGGTACTTACCCTGAACTGGCGGTACTTACCCTGAACTGGCGGTACTTACCCTGAACTGGCGGTACTTACCCTGAACTGGCGGTACTTTTCCTGAACTGGCGGAACTCAAGTTATGAGTGTATGCGTTCATTCATTCATTTATATCTACATGCTCGTTATTGAAATTACCCGTATTAATTTTTGTCTTATTAGTTCATGCTTTTCATTAAGTTGTACTAATCATCTTTTCATGAACAGGGTTAAATAGGTCATGATTTGTAGCAGGTCCGTGTAGGTAAACCTACGCCAGCCTGTTGATGTTACTGTGCGTTAGTTACCATTTCACAGTGACATCTGACTTAATGACTGCCTGACAAATTTTCAAAGAGACTGAGACTTATTTTTATATAGGCATAATCTTATTATTGTGTTTGGTTTGATTTATTATCCCTCTAGTTGACTATTATTAGCGCAATTTTATTGGTTGTTTTAGTAAAGGTGATCCTGATTTTTATTGTGCGCTAGTGATATTTTAAATTGGGCTTACTTAGAACTTAGAGCAAGCGTTGTGTATAACGGCATTACTTGTATGGCCTGTATAGGCGTATATACCTTGCTCTTTAAAACTTATTTTTGTACCAATATAACTTGTATCTTGTGTCTTATATGTTCAATATACTTATCAATTAACAATTCTTTCTTTTGTCCGCTTTTGAGAGTTTCCTAATTAATGATTTGATTAGCCAGCTGTTGAGTTTCAAATAGTGGAGAAACTGAGAGCAGAAGCTTTAGAAATTCAGTCGAAGGTTTTTCGTTCTGTGCCACTACAGTCTATTCACTATTGTATTAATTTAATTGAATATCATTGTTATAGTAATCACTAAAGCCAGGACAACTTGAGCTTTTTTTGAGTTTCAATCTCTAACTTATTCTTTTTTTCATTTTTTTTCTTTTAAGATAAAACAGATAGAGCTCGAAGTTCAAAAAAAGCTCATTGGACGATCTAGTTTATTTCGAGCTAAACATACCAACCTCCATTCAGTCTATAGACTTGGCGCGAGTATGATTTGAGTAAAAAAGTAACCGAGATAATGGAGTAAACAAAAAAAGTTAAAAATAAAAGTTAAAATAAAATCAAAAACTCAAGCAAAAAAGGGAGCTTTTCGTCTATGTCAGAGAACTCAAAGGTCCCCAAGTCAACGACGAAGCCATCTACCAAAAATGGGAGACTAATCCCATTTTAGCAGGGGAGGAGTACTGTGACACACCATAATTACATTCCATCCACACTGACTTATAGTTGTCACAACAAAATGAAACTTTTTGTACGTTTTCTTAGGAATGTTTACTAGAGAACTAAAGTAAAAAAAGAAAATCGGTAAACGTTACAAAGAAACTCTAAACGATCCCCTTAAACGGACTAAAAACTGTTGATTTTATATTCCAAAATGCTAATTTATTCATTGTTCATTGTGTTTTATTCCCCTATTAACTAATCCTAAAAGTGTATGTTTAAGTCCTAAAATGCCTTTTTTAGATCCTTAAATGCCTTTTTTAGATCCTAAAATGCCTTTTATGAGTTTCTTGAATGCCCTTTTTAGGTATTAAAAATCCTTTTTTATAGGTCCTAAATGTCCGAGCTCTAGAAATCACTAAGTCAGACACTTATTTATTTATTGTGTCTACCGACACAAATTTTTATTGGTTCAATTGTCTTGGGATCTAATTGTCCGGGGACCAAATTGTCTGTGGGTTGGGTCCAAGAAATGCTATTGAATTTTCTATTTGATGCTCATAAATTAATACTAAGATTGAATTTGTTTCAAATATTTATAATATTGTTTCAAGTTTATTGTTACTGTCAACGATCACATAATTATCATCGACCTATCTGCAATAACCTGAAGGCTTTTGTTCTGGGGTCATAGGTTCAGTGATCAAAAAACACTTCCATCTATATGTCTAAAAAGCGTAGGTGTGGTGCATGTTTTTACGAGTTGTACCACAGTTTCTTTCCCTTTATCTGGTGGTTTGAAGCCAAGATGGTGGAAGTAATTTTCATATTATGATGTCTACAGTGCAAATAAACTCTCAACATCCATGGAAGCATATGAAGCAAATATACAGGGTGTCCGACACTTTTGTTGCCAAACTTTAACTTAAGGTTGCGTTCGTCGAAATAAACACTTTTTATTTTATGAAGGTGTGGTCTAGAATGCTTAGTTAAAGAGTTACAAGGTTAGGAAATTAGTATCTGTACCATTTATTATTATTAGTTAACATTATTTTTTAATGATGCGATAAGAAGCAAAACAATTTTAACAGTAATTATATGAAGCAAAAGAAACATAATCTTAAATTAGGTTACATGTTTACACAATGTGTTCAATTTGTTGCGATGCAAGCGTTCAAACGTTTGTCCCGCAAGGATTCGTGAAACTCCTGGTATCTGCTCGCGTCCGCCAATCATTGGACAAACGTTTGAACGGCTGCATCGCAACAAATGGGAGGCAGTTTGAACACATTTTACAAACATGTAACCTAATTTCTTGTGCTCATAATAATTACTGTTGAAAATATTTTGTTTCTTTTGAGTTAGACTTAAGACATAATTCTGTTGTAACTGATTCTAAGAATCCTCTCAATGATAGAAGAAAATATATGGTATTTTAACCTGTTTTCGAAAAAATCTCCTAATAGTCCATATTTCATCGATTATGTTTTTCAAGGGGGTCATCTCACAGTTTTTTGTTACTTTACTTTACTTACTTAGTTACTTACTTTACTTTAGTTCTCCAATGAGCAGACTAAAGAAAACGTACAGAAAATTTTAGTTCACTGTGGCAACTAGAAGTAGGTCAGGAGTGCGAATAATGGGGGGGGGGAATAATGGAGGGGGAGTATTGATGTGTAATAGCCTCCCATTTTTGATAGATTGCTTCTTTGTAGCAACGGGGGACCTTTGGTCACTCCAGAGCGACCTGATGAGTTGTTGGTTTATTCCATCATCTCCATAACATTTTTTATCAAATATTTATTAGAGCTAATCTATTAACACAGAAATTCCTAAGGTCATCCAATAGCCCTTTTTGGAATTTCGAAGTCTGCTTTTTTTTATTTAAAAAAAAAGAAAAATGGAAAATAAAAATAATAAAAAAATGAAATAACAAAAAATTAAGATTGAAATACAAAAAAGGGCTACTAAACGACCTTGGATTAGCTTCGAAAGAAAACTATGTAAGACCCTCCATCGAGTCCACAGATTTTTCGTCGGGGGGGGGGGGGGGCAGGTTTTCGCCCCCCTCGAGGCCGGGAGGGGTGCCCAAAATGAAAAATTTACAGGACCAACTTCAAAGATTTGGAGCATTCTACACCTTATGTCAAAATATCAGCTCATTCGGAAGAGTGTTATTGATAGATATCAAAAAACGGGAAACGATCCCCTTAACATTGGTGCCATTAAGAAATAACAGGTTAATAAGAAAATCAGTTCTATATGAACGGTATAATTTTAGTACAATCACAATAAAATATGTAAGTCTAGTATCTTTTATCAAATCTCGAAAAGGGCACATAACATTTTTATAAATAATAAAGGCATGATTGTTGCTAATTATACCATTCATTCAAACAGACAGTATACAAAAATTATCAGGAATATAATAAAAAAATCCCTTTACATTACCGATAGGAAAGTTTGAACAAAATTTATAGGCATACAGTTGTTTCAGCTCAACAAAAAGCTTTAACTTGTCGAATTTAATTCACCTAATCGAAAATTTATATGGAAGTTTATGAAATTTTTGTTCTTGAGTATTCATTAAAATTATCATTTTGATTTTTAATTATACTATGTAGAAGTAATTTAGATTTTCCCAAGCTTTCAGAATCATACATAATACCATCTTCAGGGTTGGTGTCCGTTTTTAGTATAATTATCAATACGATGAATAAACAATGATTAGTAACGGATAGGAAATATTTCGTCTCAAATCACTGTATTTTATGAGAAAATAGGGTTTTATTATTAAATATAAGATTATGAGATCATTTCCTAGATGGCGATGTTTACATTATTTCTAGAATGTTCAAGAACAATCTTCATGAACGTGTATAACATGTATGTTTATCTTTGGAAATAAGCTACAAATAATTAAATTTTTCATTCATTTACAATAAATTAACAAATAAAGTATTTCTAGAGTTTTAATTAATAATATTACTCGCAGATACACTAAAGTTTTTTGCGCAACGTTTGTGGAATAAAACAAGATAGCGTCAATGAATGAAAATAAATTAAGTTTTCTTTTCTTTAATTATTATTATATAGATGAACAGAGTATGTAATCATACATAATTAAATATGCTGATTCCGTTAAACGCATATTAACAAATGTTTGATTTTAAACGCACCCCTCCTTTAATTGACCAAGTATCTTTTCATTTACTATTAACAATAATTAAGCTAATACACTCCTATTCTATTTCACTTTAGTAAAGAAAACAAAAGAATCTGAAATTATCTGCTATATTCTCCTCATTTTGGGTACATCTCTACATATATCACTGGTTGTTTGACATTTATTGCACGACATTTAGAAAAGAACAAATACTTTTCAAATTAAAACAATGCAATAAATGCTTACGCTTTAATTCACATTCATGACCAATATGTTTCCAAGTAACATGAATCTCACCCTCTAACTATCCCATCAATCAGCCAATATATCTTTGGAGTTTTATGCATAATGGTTTGTCTGTGTACGCTTTACGCTATGAACAAAAGCAAAACAACAGCATAATTGTTAGAGCACCTACTCAATCAAATTGATTTGATGAATAATAATTAAATCTCTATACAACTGAAAACTTAAATGTAATAACGTGAACAGAATCCAATTATTACTTCATTGTTTTCATGTGATGATTTTGAAATAGATAAATTAAATACTAATGGACTTGTGTATTTATTATTTATCAAAGGTTGAATATAATCAACTCTTACTTAATCATCAATTACAATCAACCATCAAAAGATACAAAATAATCAATTTCGATTTATAACTCTAATAATTATGTAATATGTATAATATAATATATATCTTTGAATATATTGTGTCGGCATTTGGTCTTTTCAGTGGGATTTGTCATAAAAAGAATTATTAGTTATTTTTCATAATAAAGAAACAGCGAATCATTTCTAAAATACAATACCTGCATTCCTCCATGTTTTACTCTCAATACACCAAAACTAACGATATTTGGCCCTTCTATTTGTGTCAATACATGACAGGTTCAAATTTAGTTTTAGCGCCAAGGTGATCTATTGGAAAGATTCGACTGAAACAAGCAATAAATATCCCTGGTTTTAATTCGTATCTATGAACAAAAGTGAAAATTCTAATTAGTTAGATAATGAAGTTGATAATGCTATGATATCATGGAAGAGATTATTTAGATTCGAGAGGTAGCTACTTTCTTGGGATTACTCTTATAACATCCACAGTGCCATCCTTTCTTTCCATACTTATCTTAGGGTGGTGAGAGGATATTCCAGAAGCCAGATCAGAGTTAGGCTAGGCGTTCTCAAATTAGGGTGGTGGAAGTTTTTTTGGGTGTGGATTTTAGGGTTAGGTATCACCGGTGAAATGTACAGGAGACTTGTCTAGCAATAAACAAAACTGTAGTACCATCCAGCGTCCCAAACAAGACTGGTGACTCAGCTGTGGATGCAAAAATGATCCGATTATTCTCTACTTAACAAAAGAAAGGTTTTGAAACCACTCTCTTAAATGTTAAGATTACCCTACTTGGCAATTGAATGATGCCGAAGGAAAATAATATCGAAAAATAGCGCAATTAGCATTTATTGCTCTGACAATTTGTTTTCATTTATTCTATTAGGATTTATTTTACTGGAATACAAAATCTGTTTCATGGTACGTAAAATTCAAATTGTCCAATTTGTTTGTTGGGTTTCCATGGTATGTAATGTAGAGAGACTGAATTTACTAATCGAATCTGATAATAGAATAATTACATACAGATATAAAAAATGACATCAACGTATTGTTTATATTCAGGAATAGAATATATACATATAAATAAATTCATATGTGTCGAGTTCTGAATAAATGTGTTAAATAACAAATTTCACCTCTAGTTTATTTCTTATTTGCACTCGTCTTCTTCAAATATCTATCAACCTATCGATTTTGGTGCAAATTATCAAATTTCTTTTTATTGATGGAAAAGAGTATTCAGGAAGTGGGCTTTCATGTCCCAAATTTTTGTGAGGGTACGACCACTTGAACCCCTCAGGGTAAAAATTCATGATTTTTTAACTAATTTATTTTTGAATTGATCGTTCTGAAATTTGTACATTATTTGTAACTTCGCAAAAGAAATACATTTTATTCGTGTAACTTTTTCAATTTTGGCTATAGTTTTCGGAAGAATGTAGTTTTTCAATTTTTTTACAAATTTCAAGACGATAAGTGTATGAGTGTATATGCTAGAATAAAACCAAACACAATTTTAGAGTCCTTGGAACATTTCGAATTCCCATCTGTTTTTTCTTTTATAAGCGTTTTTTGATGACTAACGGAAATTTTCGAAAAAAATCCAAAGTTTTCGATTTTGAACTGCGATAAAAAAGAGAACGAGGAAGAAATTTTTAAAGAAGCCATCTATGGATTTGTTATGAATTTTCGAATGATTTTAAAACTGTCTTTGTTTTTCCTGTAGCGTAAAAACTCGTTGTTTTCTCGTCAGGCGCGTATACAAGGGGGGGGGGAGGCAATTGAGGCAGATGCTCTCCCGTAGGTCTTATTTTTTAAAAATTAATCTACGGAACAATAAAAATTCACGGATTAATCCTCGAAATTAATCCTCGAAAAATTTAAGTTAGTCATCAAAAAATGATAATAAAAAAACAGGGAGAAAAATTAAAAAGAGCTCTCTTTACATTTTCTAGAATTGTTCTAAGGTTTACGATATGAATGACAACCGAATACATTGGTTGATATAATTATTGTGGTATCCAATAATAACAGATGAAAAGATCTTTGATTAGCTCCTAATGTGACTAACATTGCAATATGTTATAATCATTATTTAATATGTAAACAACTAAATAATTAAAGATAACATGTATATTTAACAAAGAAATCAGTTCATACTTGATAAATAATTCATCAATATAAATTAAACTCCTTTACTCAAATAACTAAAATATTCATTAAAATTGGATTTAGGTGATCAATTTTGCATTAACTAATAGTAAAGTATAAAGCAAATAGAATAATGTATTATCCGTATTATCATTATCATTATCCGTAGACTGGAATTTAATAAAATAGAAAAGCTTATTGTCAATCACGGTACTAATATCAGTAATATGAATTATTAAATTATGAATAATATATTATATATTCGACTTCTTGTTTGTTTTTATTTATTGTTATTCGATTAATTAGATTATTCATTTAAATGAATGTAAATTATATTTATTTAGTATATTAGATGAAAATAAAAACAAGTTGAACTTTATAATATTATTTTGTTTACCATGTTTACATTAAATTGAAAAGTTAATCTAAATCGACAGCCATCCTAATTTTTGAGTGATAATTATTACTATAGAGTTCTGTTTCTTTCATTTATCTTTTGAACACGTCAGGATTAGCTTTTAAGGAATCGACACCGTGCTGTATTCGATCATTTTATTGATTCAGATTATCAGGTGTGGAGAAGTAAACATTATTATTCAAATAACCCTTCAAGAGATAATCGCAAGTGCTTAAATCTGAGCTCCTCGGATGCAATTCAACAATATTTCCATTATAGACACATGTATGTTTTAGTTTTTCAAGTGCTGTATTTAATATCTATTGCAATGGCACTCTTTCTCTCACCATTAAAGGTTTTCAAATTGGAAGTTTAAATGAGAGCGTAAATAATATTTCTGAAAAGGAAGACCGTAATCTCCCATGTTTCATAGACTCACCAATTTCGAACTAAACTTTCACAATAATTCTGCTCAGAGCCAATTTGAGTACTTTCTTGAAGATTTGACAAGGGAATATATCATGAAATTGGTCGAATTAAAATTGTAAATAAAATTTTAGCTTTGCAGTTTATTGATAAGCAGTCATGTTTACTGATGATCGATGGGCAACTGTAACCCAATATCCTAGGCAGCAAGCATTATTCCTGGGATATTAAGGGAATAACCATGGGAAGAAGGTATATTCCTGAGATATTCTCTTAATACCCCAGGAATTGATCCTTGTTGCCTGGGATATGAGCCAAATTTCACAAAATATGAGCCATTTTGAAGATTTAAACCAAAATTAACATGAGGAAAATAAGAATACTAAAAGAAATTTGGGTCAATACCTAGTCATATCAGAAATTTGAAACGTTTGAAATGTAAGCCAATTATTTGACTTTAATGGACATAGCAAGTTGCAAGCCAATCTGATAGAATGTCCCCTCAGAGCAAACATTTTTTTACATAAATTGGGATTTGGGAGCAGCAAATAACATGGGAACATAAGAATTGTATAGGACATGGCAACTGGATTAATCCACAATTCCTGTCATACTTTTCAAACTGGATTGCAAACTAATTAATTGACATTCAATGAAACATTGCATAACTACTTAAAAACTGGTAACATGGTATTTTCATTCATACTGATGATCTCTGCCCTATGGAAACATATTAGATCTAAAAATTTCTTTATGCTACAATGAACCCATGTTTTGAAGCCAGGATGCCGTTTGAAAACATAATAAATTGAAGTGGTTCAGAAAGATATTTGTCTGGCGAGAAGAGATAATAATATTCCATACGTCACAGACCCATAGACAAAACGTGCCAACAGTCGTGGCAACATAGCAGGTGTTTGTGTCACTGCTTCTATTGAAACTGGACAGATCTTGAGAAAAATCGAATACGTCTAAATGCAACAGAAATTTAATCTGATCTGAGGCCTTACGATTGATTTAATGATTTATCTGAACGTGTAAGTCAGGGTTTAGGGAGGTCTGGTATCCAATGAAGAACATAATGATGAATGTTATATGAAAATATTTAGAAAAAACATTAATAATTGATTTTTAAACCAGCATTTCAATATTTGGGACACTTAGTAACACAAACAATGTCGACAACACTAATTCCATAATACAACATTGAATTGGTAAAGTCCGAGTTGATTCGAATTTTTTGGAATACGAAAATATTGTTTAATGTGTTCATAATATTAAGGGACTAAGATAAAAATCAAAAGAACCACGAATTAATCTACAATTTGGCGTGTTATGTTATTTTTAATTAAACTAACTAACTTGAGTAAATGTGTTCCTAAATAAGTAGTATGTCTAAAGATCAGTGATTCACTGAACGCATTTGCAAATTTCAAAAGCGGTTACTACATAACTGTTTTTGGACTAACGCCTGTTTTTGCCAGAATGTGTGAATAGTTCATTTTATAAAATTAATATTTTTAAAATCTTAAGTGATATCAATGCAGCTTCATCATACGAAAGTGTAAGGTTGACTGAATTTATGTTCTCCATTATTTAGTATGAAATCAAACCATACAAAACCAACTGTATAGAATGATAATGATTCTCTTTACATTGATAAACCAAAGAAGTAGAAGAAACCAATCAAACCTTATCTTTCCACCAGATGTAATTAATTGCTTCTCGTATTCGGAGTAATTTAACTTCCTAACTACTATTTTGGAGTCTTAAAAATGTTGTTTCTTAGTTTCGTTTGAAGGCTTTTCTGATTATCAAATTAATTGATTATTGTGTGGTGGTATGGATATGTGGTTTGTTAATTTAGAACGAGAAGAGAAATCAAGTTTTGATAAATGTTTCAAATGAAGGTATTTGCTCTAGGTATTAGTGCGCTATTGAATATGTGTTATACACATTACACACATAAGAAAATTTTCTACGAGGCTTTCTTCTTTTCATATCTCTTTGAATCACCTCAAAATGTTCAGATGTGTCTCTAAAACTCTATAATGTAAATATAATCGGTTTTAAAAAAATAATGACATACAATATTCTCAATTCTAGGTTTACTTCAAATTATGAAACAATTTGAAACTTTTGTCTTAAAATTTTATAGTTTCATGAAATGTAAATGAAGTGAACAAACTTGCCGCTTTTAGAAATAGAATATTTCCAAAATGCAATTATACAAAAACAACATATACACTTGAAACAACAATATTAAATTGAAAAGTAATTAATTATTGTCCAAATTATAGTTTTTATAACTCTATTAATTTATGTATAATTATTTTGGATTTAACAAAATAAATATTGCTATTCAAAATAATAATGTATTCAGTGTAATGTTTGATATTCCTTCAAGTCAATCGTGCATATAATAAAAATTGGAGATGAAATATGAATTCAGAGTTTAGAGGATCAAGTTTTCAAAAGAAGAGTTAAAACCATATATGTCTATATATTTGAATAATTTGGCAGCAGTTTATTTATGTAACGACATTCGTTAAAGGATATGTGGCATTTTGTATCTTCTAGTTTTATTGCCAGTTTTTCTATTGTTCTAAATTGATGTTTAGTTTCATTTGAACATATTTGGAAGGTTTTTTTTTTTGACTGCCAGGAAAATACAATTTCTTTTGTTCCTGGCATTCTTTATTTTATTGCAATATTTCGCTAGTGAACACCTTACATCATCAGCCATTTTATATCATCCAGAACGCATTTGAAAAGCTTGACAATTTATTGCCGATTTTTATTCTTGGGTGAACAAAGACCTCTGAGTTGCAATCCTCTTTTTTCCCATTCCTTCATCAGAGTGAAGATAAATCCATCTGAAAGAAGTCAACTCAGATACTAAGTTTTGGATAAACATTTGCAAAGAGATTCTATAATCGGAAGAAAGTGTTTGCATATCCAAACCTAATCTAAGTGCAAAAGTTTCCAAAGAGATGCTTTAACCCTAATGAGTTTGACGGGTGTTTTCTAGGCACATCTTTTTAAAATTACTTTATATCTGTCATGTCATTCTTTTACACTTACTGGCCTCTTTTGACTTTCTTCCTACATAAATACCAAATATATTTTAGTGTTTAAATGTTAAAAAATATTTACGTATCGGCGTAAATCAAGGTAAATCACGTAAAAAATAAAGTATCGTAGGTTTATAAATGAGACATGTGTTTTTTAACACATAGTCAAACCTTCCCGTTGATTTTGACAGTCAAACTCATCAGGGTTAAAAAGAGCGATACTTCTCTCACTAAATGATATAAATATTAAATTATTTCTAATGTAATTGTTCAAGGTTTGCCGATTACAAGCAAATTCAGTTTATTCTATAGTAAGAGCACTGAACTGTTTTATTTAGATGTAGCAATTAAATTTACCTACAATATCAATGTCAAATAACATATTCTCCAATTTGATATCGATATAATGATGTGTCGTATTATTGTTCATTTTAATGTCATTAGGAACATGATCTAGATATTTTTTGAGTCAATTGCATTTGTTTTTAAATTATAATCCGTCAGTGCCGCCGAAGGAGCAAATGACACTCGATACATAGTATCGATATATATATTTTAGTTCATAACTTGATATAATAGTTGCTAAGATGTCTGTATTAATTTTTTATAAACACGGAATTGAAGAAATAAAGTTAAAGTTATATTAAAACTCATATCATTGCCAGATGTATATGTATGAATATTATAAAATAGTTTTTGTTGATATTGAAAATATTACATCTTAATATTTTGGCATTGCATCTCGATTTTGGTGTCTTTCAGATATTTTATTGAAGGGGAATGGAGTAATTAATTTTTAGGTGGAACGTACTTTATATTACACGTTATATTTTATCTTATGCATATTAATTGAATTAATTCAACACCCACTGTTGCGTCGATGAATGTAATAGTATTTGAATATTCGAGGTGAATCAAATAGAATGAATCAGATTGGATGAATCAAATAGGATGAATCAAACAAGATGGGGTAAAATGGAAGAAACAAATTGCCAAGACTCTTCAGAAATTGCTAATCATATTTATTATATGATTAAAATTAAATTAATTATTATTAAATAGCTTTAATTTAATGATTATTAAATAGCTTTGCGCAAATGGTCAAAATGGTCAGAAGATATATTCAAACATAAAATATATCTTAATAAAATAAATTTATTTTCAGCTTTTAAAAAGCATTCAAATAAAATTTATTTTAAAAATCATTGACAATATATATAGAGAAAAGTATTTTTACAAAAAAAAAGGCACAGGTTTAAATTTTAACGAGTCGTCTAGGTCGCAAGATGATAATACGATCTGAGGACAAAATCAATTTTGTTCAGCAACTCCTTTTAAAAAATATAAATGGATATTTTAGAAGAATTGGATAAAATATCTTAAAATCTTCAATCAATCGAATAGAGACATGATCTGCAATGCCATTCTAAAAACTAAAGTCAGACATCAATTTCTTGATCATATTAGTTTTGCGGAAGATATTATCATTGGAGACGAAGCTTTATTTATATGAACAAAAATCAAACCTCAACTTTATGCAGCGGTTTCACATCATAACAGTTTGTAGCAACAGTTACTGCTCTATTGTATTTCCATATCACACAGAGCACTGTGCCATCAGACTTATAATATTAAGAACCCCGTGGCTTCTTCTCAATTAACTTGATTGGTTCATGATGACAGCTACCAGTCGGTCTATCTCTTATTGTACCGCATTCACGAATATTTTTCTCTGTTAACTCTGATAAAAGCTTTTGACTCGTGAAAAAATTGTCGAAGATGGCAACATGAGAAATCGGTTCAAGCATTGCATTTACTACATGGGTGCCAAGTGTTGATTTCATTTGGTCATCTTTACCACAGTAGATTACAAAATTGTAAGGATATCCTCTTGAACTGCATAACATCCATATCTTGTATCCAAATTTGACCGGTTTATTCCACATGTATTGTTTAGCACTATGGGATCCGCGGTAGGGCACCATTGACTCGTCTACACTGAGCTGTTTATCAAACAGATAAACACTCCAAATTGGAACCATCTCTCTTTGAGCATATCGAACAACGGTAAAACTTTGGCCACTTTTGATTTAGCCAAAATGGCATTGTCAGGGATATGCAAATATTTTTTTATGGATCTGAATTTTTCTCTACTAATAGTTTTGCAGAATATAGGAGCATCCAAATCTTCGTTTGTTGACCAGTAGCAGTCTTTGGTTGGAAGGTGATGATAACCACTCGCTAAAATGAGACCTACATATTTTCTCATTTCCTCCTCTGTCACATTGAAAATGTGATCGTTCCTATCTCTTCGACCATATTGACATGTCTGAAACGTGATGAAAGTCATTATTTCTGGAGTGAGATACCTTGTGAAAATTTCATAGGCAGATAAACCACATAGTTGAGCAATCTCTTCTGGAATGTGAAAGACTTCATGAGGATCCAAAGAGAGCCCCGTTTTTCTCCTCAAACGATTGCTATCAGAAGGCTCACTTTCTTCAGTGTTGTCTTCATGTTCACAATATATTTCTATATCACCTGCAATTTCCATTATCATAATCTTGTTCTTCATCACTAAGAACATCTCGATCACTATCTATAGGTGACATATTGAGAACAGAAATATTGTTGCTTCGAATTTTTCCTCTTCAAAAGCAGCAGTGCTATAGGAAGAGATGTTTTGATGTATACCTCGATCTGCAAAAAAGAATAACTACGTTTTAGAAACGATAGTTTGATGATTGAAATGTAGAATGGAGTAGTTGAAGTAATAATTACCACAAAATATTGTTGAGCAAAATATTACATTTGAGAGTTAGTAGTTGTGTAAAATACGCAACATAATACAGCACATCATACTTTTTCATTTGGCATAGACTCAATCTATACATCAATAATATCATACCTTATGCTATATAAGAATATATATGATAGTTACTTAGCACCTTTCATACCTCATGAAGCAAGAAATGACATATATACAACCAATATCATTCAGGCAAGTCCATGAACACGTGACAACAAGTTCCAACACACTCATACAGTGAGCGGAGTGAAACATGTCATGACACGGTACTGTCACCGCCAACGATCCCGTTTTGGGAACATGTATTTATTTTCCATTTATAATTAATTTGAATGAATTGTTTCTCTTTTGTTGCAAGTTAATTTTAAATAATAGTGATTTATCTTTGCTCAATTGATACCATGATGATTTTTTTAATATTCATGCATTGGTTCTCCTAAATATAGCAAGACAGTTTGAGGTATGAAAAAAGTATCATTTTTGAAGTGCTCTAGAAAATATAATTTTATGTTTCTTGCAAAATATTTTATAGAAAAGGTTAGCTCTGACCTCCTAGAGTATATATATATTATATATATGTGTAAAATATAAGAATATTACGCGTGGATTTTGAGTTATACAATTTTTTATACAGGTTCCCAAAATGGGAACGTTGGCAGTTTAAAGGTTAATTATTAACCTTTTAACTGCCAAGAACTGTTAGCAGGGTAAAATCGGTGCACCGACAGTTTGGCCTAGGACAATTGGGCCCCGACAATTGGGCCGAAAACAATTGGGCCCAACGACAATTGGGCCCCGGACAATTGGGCCCACGACAATTGGGCTCCAAAACATTTAACCCTAACGTATATAGTTGAGAAGGTAGATGCTCACTTTAAATTTCTATGTATATAATTATTTTTAAGAGTTTTCAATTAATTTTTCATTTATATGACTTTTGACCTGAAAGCCTCTTCTCTATAATGGATATAGAATTATTTTTCTGTGAATTTGCAATCGGGAATAATAACACACACAAAATGTAAATTGCAATTCCAATTTTTCACCTTTTTTCTGGCGTTTCAAAGTCAGCCAATCAGCCTACTGTGTGCGCTTAGCATCGAGACACTCCGCAGTCACTGCAGTAGCGATCCATTCTTTGTAGCGTGTGGTTGTACGTTATATCACGGCCACGCGGGTTGACAGAGTCTCGGATCGATCAGCTACTGTTTGCTCGAAGATTACCGTAATGCGAGTGTGAATATTCAAATGAGGATATTCCCCATTTATTCATTTTCCCATTCAAATGTCAATAATTATTTTCTGTAGATCACTGTGAGGCAAATAATCTAATTCAACTCATGTATCAATATAACCATCACGGATAATATGTGAGGGTGTCATCACATCGTGCCCGGACCATATATAAGTACACAATAAAACACATGCATGCCTTGAATACATACAGTAGTTACGTTCACGATAGTACTACAGTAGTTACGTTCACGATAGTACTACATTAGTTACGTTCACGATAGTACTACATTAGTTACGTTCACGATAGTACATCTCTTTGCAGTGTTTCACTGTGTGTCTGTGCATGTTTCCTAGCTCGCTAACTGGGGGAGGGGGGAAGTGCGGTCAGCCAACTGGCTGAGTGTACGTGAATGGCTTATTTGAATATAATAGCAAAACTCTATACATAATCATCTATTATCAAAAATTGACACGATGTATCTGCTAGAATTTTCTTACACATTGTCTTGATGTATTAGGCTATGCCTATATCGATTTTTAAACAAATTTATTGAATATTTTTCAAAATATAAGAGAATCAATGAAAGTGGGCATCAATCTGCTCAACCGTGAATCTGCCGTACCTGAAAGTAGCGTGAAGGATAGAGTTAGGGCTGATCCACACCATCGCTCCTCACGCTCCGCTCTCGCTCCAGTCACGGTCCAGTCTCATCCTTGTGCATACACATGTTCGGTCCGGTCACGGTCCGCTCTCGCTCCCGTCCCTTCCGTATCATCTGGTTTTGCAGTGATTATTATTACACTTAATTGGTGAACAAGATGAGAGAAAACAAAAAAGAAGAGATACTTAGCTCATCGTGTACAAAAAAGATAGGAAGTGCGAAGGATATCTACTCGTTGTATCCTCATCTAATAGATGAAAAATCCAAATTTTTCTATTATTTTAGAATGATTATTGGAACTTTTGAAAATATCTGTTTAAAATTGAAAATGATTTTAGAAAAGAAAACATGCAACACTGAAAACACAATCACTCCTAGAGAAAACTGTCTGTATATCTAAGAATCTAGACTTCTAGAGTCTAAGATATAAGGTATGGTATTATATATGTCAATCGCGTTTGACTGATCTGCAGCAATATCGACCGATTTCGCTTCACAATCTGTTTGATCTATCGTTAGCGCAGCCATCGACCGATAGCGCAACCAACGATCGAATGATAAAGAAAGTATTTAGTTAAGGCATCTAAATGGTATATTTAATAGGGAAACCATCAACTGATTGTTGCGCGTTCGATTGATATGGATTTCTATAATTTCTATATCTAATTTTTACATTTCATAGGGTAACCATCAATCGATTGTTGGTTACTCTATGAAATATAACAAATTTTTTGTTTCAATTTCAATCAAATATCTTTCAATTAAAATCAAGACAATTAAATGCATAAACTAAAAAATTCCTTATCATTCGAACGCGCAGAAATTGATTGATAGGTGCGCTATTAATCGATATAGCTATGTGATAAAATTTGCCAATTAGATGCATAAGCTAAAATAATCTTATCATTTGAACGCGCAACAATCGATAGATGGTTGCGCCATCGTTCGATGGCTGCAATAACGATTGATCAATAGATTGTGCAGCGAAATCGGTCGATATTTCAGATGAGTCAAATGCGCGTGACATATATATGTATAGTAAAATTCAAGAAAAAGCACGCAAATAATAAAATTGGACCGCGACTGGAGCGTTGCTAATACACACTGGCAGTGCCGCTCCGCTCACGGTCCGATCACGCTCAAGTCAAAATATCTTTGGATTGGATCGTGAGCGGAGCGTGACCTGACCGGCACTGCCAGTGTGGATGCTCTACGTGAAATGCATTAAAGAATATTGGACCGGACCGTGACTGGAGCGTGAGTGGATCGTGACCGGAGAGATGGTGTGGATTAGCCCTTAAGCCCCCCAAAAACTGGGTAGAAGACACAATTGAGAAATGATACCTCGTTTTTACTAGGGAAGTGACAATATTATCTTTGAAATATGCTTGATAAGGGATATATTAGCAAGCCCTTTAAATCACATATGGATTCTAATCTAGTGTTTCAATGTAATGAAAATCTTTGAAGTGTTTAAATAAGTCGTATTATTTTGAATCATGTCATGTGGTTTCAATGTGTAGTGTACATCGTCTGACAAAGACAAATATTTGGTAAAAAAAAGATAAATTTTAAAGGTTAAACGTTACATCGAGCAGTGTTTTAGATAAATCAATTTGTATGTTCCAATAATTCTGGCATGTCTGAAATACCTACATTCTTATTTTTTATTGTTTCTTTATCTAAAATAGCTACAATTTTATTTTCTATTGGCAACATTCTAACTCATTTACTTCACAGGAGTTCACTATATAGAGGTACTGTAATTAGAAAATTTGTTGATTACATGACCTACCTCGGAACAGAAAATTATTGTAGTTTAAAAGAATAACAGTATTTATTCATGAAAAGAATATGTTCTATTAGAAAATATTTATTTTTCATAACGTATATTGTCACAAACCTAGTTATTACTGTAGAAAGGGTCTTTTATTAAGTTAATATAGTAAACTCTGAAAAAAATTGGAAAATAATATAATTGTCTCGCGGCCCAATTGTTGTGGGCCCACTTGTCATGGGGCCCAATTGTCATGCCCACCCAATTGTCCTGGGCCTAATTATCTTTGGCCCAATTGTCGGTGGGCCCAACTGTCGGTGCCCCTATTGTCTGAGCCCAACTGTCGGTCCACGGGTAAAATCCACCCGGTCATTTTTAAGTTTTTTTGACTACTACGTCTGGAAGCGTGACTCCTGCTTGTCAATCAAACTATAGCTGAAGTGTTAAGTATGACTCGACTAAGAGAGGTAATTTATCCCACAGTTATGATTTACATGAATTGTATCGTATAGTTTTTCTCCCACTATTATAATTATTTTTATAAATTGTAAATATCTAAAATCAATGCGTTCAAACATTTAAATTATGATGTTGCACCACTTAAATTCTAGAATTGTAAGCCTTTAATTTATCACGTGGAAGATAAAACTGAGATATTTTGCCCCCAAATTATATAATTAATAAAAAATAAACATGAAAAGAATAATTTATTTTTAAATATACACACTGTAAAATATATAAGTATAGTGTATGATGATAAAATTATATATAGATCTACTTGTTATTTGCTCTAAATCTCTTTTTTATGGGAATTGTCTACGTTCAGAATTTGTTCTGTAAATGAAAATATGAGAGTTTTGAATTTCGCTGTACATGTAGAACAAGACAAATAAAACAGTTTTTGTTTCGGCTAAAATTTAGCTACATCCCAAAAAAAGATATTCTAATAGAAATCAAATATTTTAGTAGTAACTTCAAGGCTTTATTTCAGGTTCACCTATTTTTAGAGAGAAGAGACCAGATTTATTTGAAAGATGAAGAGTTGTTCCCTTAATGACAGAAATATATTGTTAATTAGTAGTACTGTTTAGAAGTTATATTTGACTTTTTTTAAATACCATTTTTGCACATTTTTCGAATTCTTCTACCTATAATTTATTTATTAAATTCTCATATCGAAATTAAAAAAAATCTTTGTCATAGTGTAGAATACATCTTCCTCTTTCTAATTGTTCAGGAGAGTCTAAAACAGTCCTCTTTTAGTATTATTAGTACCTAACAATATTCTCTTTGAACAGTGAACACCCATTGTATACGATAGAGACAAGATATTAATTTTATATTTGATAGTGTATTATAAACAGCTGTAAGTATGTTTTTAAGCGAAAAAAAAAACAATATTGCTTTTTTTTTCTATTTTTGGCTTTCATGAAGGTAGACGATCCCCTAAAGTGTCACGCATAAAGTTTGTGTACGAGATAGACATAGATAACTCAGCCAGGGCATTCTCTCATAACCCAATAATACACCCGCAAACGTATAAGAAGATAGGATTAATATTATTACTTTTGACTAATAATTAACATTTTTCTCACATTTTTTGAGATATATTTCTGATGTGCTTCTTTATGTTGAAATTTTGATTTTAAGTAGGTATAGGGAAAATAGGAGAGTTGCAATTTAATTTTATATTTTCATAATTGAATGATTACGTTTATATGTATTTTTTCTTATAAATATAATTTGGGGTAAAATTCCTCCGGGCTAACCTTTCACGTTAGATGTTAACCTTTCTTGGGTTAAAAAGAAATTAGAAAATAATTTCTTGATTTCATTACATTAATTTATTTCATTACAGCTACCGAATATTGAAGTATATAGGAATGGTTTTATTTCCTTTGTACGAATTTTCGGTAATAATATAAGAATACCACTCAGTTTATATATAATAGAATATGTTATTCCGGAAGAGGATAAAATGTTATACTCCCTCTTTAATTATTTCATAATATATATAATTACTCCCATGATATTCCCTATAATAACTGACCATGGACATACTATAATCGTTTATCATATCATCTTTACTGAAAAGCTACAATTTACCAACTACTATATATTACTTAGGTAGTTCTCGAAGAAACGTTGATGATATTATATTTAAAATAATAAGCCATCGTAGTGCTCTTCACAATGACAATTTTCTTGCAAACTCATAACTTCCGCATCGATAAATAACAGTTAACTTTATGCAAAAGAATTATAGTGTTTATATTGTGTACAAAATTAATGATACAATACAATATTGTTTACTCCATTACATTCTAAATGATTTTATTCCATATAATTATTGCATGACTAAACTGATATTTGTAACTGAATTCTGTGAAAGAAAATTATTGTTGAATATTTAGTAATGGGTGGTGTCCCATCATAATTTTCCATGGTACCATTATAACTCTTTTTTAATTTTCCATTTTAATCTATAAAAGTTATTTAACAAAATTGTGGTTCATTTATCATTAATTCCATCAGAAATTACTAATTAAATTTACAGTGTTTGGCCTTAAAACAAACTATTCTATAGTTCAATTTATTTCTAAAAGCGGATTATCTAATAGTGTTTCAAATTAATTTGAGGATTATTAGGTCGTAATTTCCTAGAGAAATGAACGTGTTAACTAATATTAGTCTATAATATGCATAACAGCAAATAAGAAAAATACATTAAAGTAACTAACTAGAACTACATAACTAGAACTACTTTCTCATTGATTATATTCCTGTCATTTTCTCCTTATGTAGCAAGAGATCATATGTATAATAAATAAAATGTACACATATTCAGTATCTGGTAAGAGATACACAGACATCCAATGCCAAGTAACGATGCCTTGCCACATTATCTAGGAGAAGAGAACTACTAAATTCGTCTGGAAGAAAGAAAAGGAGACAAAGTCCTTTGTCTTAAGTTATCCTCAAAGATTTAGTTTACGGTTGAACTAATAGACTCATATCTTAGATTTTTTTTTTCGATTAAGTATATTTAGTTATGGATCATTAAAAGTAAAAATATTTACTGAATATAAGAGATAATAATAAATTTAAAATATTCGTGTACATATTGTACATCTATTCGTATGAATGGCACTCATGTGTATATTGCTTACTTTTGTTTGGATGATCTAGCATTAGTTACTTGCTGTTAGGTAGTAAATATGATGTAAATTAGTACAATAATGACCCTGACGATTCAGACATGTGATTTCTAATCTCATCCTTTTCAAAAAAACTATATATTTTTCATATAATTCCTTTAAATTTGCCGGCCTTCCTTGACTTTGTTCCTACATAAATACAAAAAAAAATTGTATTGAAAATTTCAAAAATATTTACTTCTCGGCGTAAATCATGTAAATCAGGAGATTAATTACTGCACATACATGACCATGTTTTCAAGAAGTACACACAGATTCGCGTGCTGTGATTGGGTCACACTCCACCCAATCACAGCTCTGCTCTCTCAGTTGCCAATTTCTTATATACCTATGTATTTATTTCTTCTTATGTGTTCCAAATATTTACTTGAAATTTGGTACACATTAGTTTAGTATATATACAAACACCTTGTAAAATATACAGTACTGTAGGTTTATAAATAAGACATGTGTTTTTTTAATGCAGAGTCAAACCTTCCCGCTCATTCTGATAGTCAAACTCCTTAGGGTTGAGGGAATAGTCGCAGCCATTTTCTGTTTTTTGATCAAAATATTTTTTTCTTCACTAAAGTGTTCCTACTGTTCTAACACTGAGGTAGCTGAAATATCACATCGCTAATTAACTCCTGAGACAGTGGAGGGGGGTTTGAAGAGAGAGGTTAGGGAGTAAAAATCGAAAAACTAGTGAATTTTCGGTTGTTTGTTCTTGCTCTTCTTTTTGTGTTGAACTATACTACAGTGAGTCAGGTGGCGCCTGATGACACCCCCACGTTTGAATGGAAAATACCGGGCTTCTCTTGCCTGAGGGGATTTAGTGGCAAACACAACAACATTTGTTTCCGTATTTTTATCTTTATTTATGTTATTTTTCACTATTATTGCTCTCTTGAATAATTGCAAATGTTGTATACTTCGTATTCATTTTTGATATTTTTCAAAAAGTTTCGAAGTTATGGCATTGCTGTTTTTTGCATTAGATGGTCCTATGAATTCTTTACAATATGTAGTTAATATATTTTTTTTTTATATCGACCTTCAATGTTTGAGAATAAATTAAAATAAAATTGGAAAATGTGTAATTTTCGATATTTCGAAATATTTCGATAAATAAATTCTTAAATCAAAATGTAGTTTTCTACATGTTGCAGAGCATTCATAGAAGCATCGAAAGCAAAAAACCGCTGTACCATAACTTCAAAACTTTGGGAATAATACGTTTTTTTTCAAATTGGTTTAAAGCTAGTGTTACTCGTTCAAAACTCGTCAAATCGAATTTTTTTCATAAACCAAAACAAAACAAATTTCAATTTTATATATGTGTTTAAGAGTCACAATCGTAGCTTCAATAATAAACAATTTTTTACAAACCTAGCTGGGACTGTTCCCTTATTGTATATTTAACGGTCAAACATATAAATCTAAAAACTGAAATTTAACCAACTTTTAATTTTCAATTTTGTAATATAAGAATAACAAATAAATCTACTCCAGATGAATAGTGCTATCTTATATGAACTGAAATTATCTTTATTCTTTAGTATACCCATTACCCAATTATAAATTACATAAATCATGATCAATATTTCTCAAATTGGAAAAATTCGCATTCCACTTCGTAAATCCGTCTGTAAATGATTAATGAAGACTGCTCATTAGGAAGATAGAGTTTCATGTTCACATCTAGGGTAACAATAGCAATTTGCCTCTTAAATCGGACTGAGATAAATGAGAGACTTTCACAGTCTCATCTACGTAGAGGCTCTCAGAGTCTCAGAAGACAGTTGTGAATGCTACAACATTTTGCAACTGATATTAGAAACACTAATTAAAGACTGCAATTCCATATGTTATAATTATTAATAGATCATGAGGGACATCTAAATCGTAACCATTTTTCTCTTGATAATGACTGATTTTTGAAAACTGATGATATGACTAAATATGAATTATATTTTATGTTTTATTACTCTTCATAATTTGTATTTCCATAAAATGAAATGAATGGAAAACAATGGGATATATTTCTGATGTTTATTGATTAAATTGTTAAATTTATAAAATTTAAATACAATATACCTTCCAATTGTTCATGTTGTATCTCTAATAAACAAGATATATTTATGTAATTCAAATTACCTTATCTTACTATATTTGCATCTTTATTTAAACCTAGAGAATTATACAACTTCTTGAAGTAATCCAGGATAATACATTCAAGTATTTCAGGTTTGGTTAATAAATAAGACATGTGTTTTTTTAATGCAGAGTCAAACATTCCCGTTCATTCTGATAGTCAAACTCCATAGGGTTGAGGGAATAGTCGCAGCCATTTTCTGTTTTTTGATCAAAATATTTTTTTCTTCACTAAAGTGTTCCTACTGTTCTAACACTGAGGTAGCTGAAATATCACATCGCTAATTAACTCCTGAGACAGTGGAGGGGGATGAGCTTTCTCAAAATTGAAAATAATGACAGGATTCAACCATTATTCATTTTGAATTATCATATGATTATTATATTTCGGCAGGGTATACTATGTATATAGTATGAAAATGCCATTATTTATGAATTGTTTCATGTCATACATATATACTTATATAGTTACTAAAATAAAAAATGCTGATGATATGGTTAGAATGTATTAATGTTTAAGGTCACACCTTGTTTTTCAAATTATTTTTCATTGCATTTTCCCCTCACATAACAGTAGTATATAATCATTAGGAGTATTAAAGTCAGTCTGCACATTACCATTCTTCACATTAAATGGAATTCGATAGAACTGCTGTTGAGTCAAAATTTACATAAATAACTCTAATGAATATACATTTGTTTTAATGTATCCATATATTTTTTGTGAGGGGTATCTTGTATCATAAATTGATGTTATTTAGCCTATTTTAGTCTTTACATGGTTCAATGTTCAATACCTAAGTATTACTATGAAATTATGAATATCTAAATATCTATATTTATTATATCGACATGAAACATATTAAGAATTAATCAGACAAACATTTTATACAGAAGATATATTAAAAATTCATTTCACAAATAAATAAGTAAAGGAATTGAATTTAAATCCCACCCAAAGTCAGTACACATCAAATAATTATGGAGTCCTTTGTATTTACTTTAATGTCCACAGATATGCATTCAGCAAACCTCGAATTTGTAAGATCGTTTCGAATTCAAATCTGTACTCAGGTGAATCGGCTTTATCTACCAAAGCACCACTAAAATATTATTACATAAATGGTTTCATATCAAAGAGAATGCCAGTTATTCAGATATATTATAGTTCGACTTTCAGATGATTTAATAGATAGCACGGTTTTAGATGATATAATCATTCCTTTCATACGATTAAGAAACATTGCTTATTACAATTGAACGGTTACGGTTTAATGTGTGAATTGACTCGGTGTCATTAAAACGTTAATCTATAAAAAAATACAGTAATCGTAATTGTGTAATTATTGCTGAATAGAAATTAAGTATGAATATAATCTCAATGCAAATGTATTATTAATTCAGAAATGTCTATGATGATAGCTTATCTTTTTCAAAAACACGTTAAACTTCATTTATTACACTCCTCATTTCACTCATCCATCCGTAAGTGTAGTCACTGGTGTCTCTGTCCCTTTTCGTCACATTCCTTGGTCACAGCTTTTCTAAATCAATGTGTTTCTCATCGAGTGGAAGTAAGTGACTCTTTCTATATTGCCACTTTCCATCCTAACTGTTTCTTCAAGGTCCTTTGTTTTTATTTATGTCAAAAAACATCAGAAGATGTGAGGTAAGAGCAAACGTCAAACCCTCAATTATATTAGCTAATAAAATCCAGAGAACCTTTCTGTCATGAAATGAAAACTTTATTGTCAGAATTTTGGTGAATATATTTCTGACTACATCTATAAAGTTTTTAACCCCGAAAACTTCAACACATTGAAGACATTGGTTCATTTTGAATTCTGTTGGTTAAAAAATATCTTGAAAACTTTTTAAAGATGGGATTTTCATATATATATTCTGCATCTATTTTTTTTATTTACCAAACAATAATTTCTGCAGTAGCATGGGATTAGATGAACCAATATAAAAGGCAATATAAACAACAATTAATTGCCTGGCAGTTTGATTTGCGATAGCAATAAGTGTAAATCAGATGCAAATTTGAAAAAAAAAACACTAACCAATCAAACAGTTCATTGAATTTATTCTCTCTATTGGTTTGCTTTGATTGAATTTGTACAATTAAAGAAAACTAAGTTAACATTAAAAGTCAATACTACTTGCAAAGTAAATTAAATATAACATATTCGAAGTAATGAGTGATCTTTTCATTCATATTCTGTGAACATAAGACTAATTATTACTCTTTGTATTCCAACTTCATCTTACTCTCTCGGATAATCTAATTGTAGTATCATTTTCTTTTTTCTTAGAGTACAAATAATAGATGTTGTATAATTTAATTTACCAAGTAAATGATGTCCATTGTTCTTTTTTATGTCCCATTATTTTTTTTTTCATTAGAATCAACCGGAGCCAATTGCAATTCAATAAACTGATACAGATGTTACTAATTACACCAAAGGCAATATCATATGCAATCAGGACACAGAGATAAAATAACAAATATAGTTGAGGAACTATTCCAAATTTGTAAAGTTTCTCTCAATAAATGAAACAATTTATTCGTGGAAAAGGTAAATACAAATTGGGCACTCAATTTCAAACGAAGGATACATATACATTTCCACGGTCCTTTAAGATCAACGGCTTTTATGGCAACCAAAATGCAAGAATAGTAAGTTATTCTAAACTTTTACCTACGTTTTATAACGCTTTCTTAAGCTCCATTTCTTCGTGTTTAAAGGGCAATTACATTATGTTATTATTTTCAATTATTTATGTAATAATTAGTTGTGGACTTGTAGTTATGAGATAAGAGGAAATAATGTAGGCGATAATTCCTAAATTCTCTTTTCTATATCATCGAAGATATATTTTTTCTTATTATCTTTCAAGCAATGCTACCGAATTGAAAATAGAAGCAGGATAGAGGCAGCGATTAAGTCGATCGGAGTAGTCACCACGGCAGTCAGGGACCAGCAAGAGCGCAGCGTGGGAGCCAAATTGACCGTTTTATGAGCAAATTTCACTCAGTCATATCTGCACAGAACTACACTGAGCACCTGCTCCTTCAGATGTCTGGCCCTTAGCTAAAACTACTAATATAAGTAATATGTATAATATTACAGACGTAATATTAATTAAATTATGCTAATATTAAATGCAATTCAAATAAGTTTCTGTTGTTAAAAGTTTAATGGTATTGATAAATTAATTTCATGATATTGTTAAAAAATTGTAGTCAAACGTAATTTTGCAAACTTTCTTGAATTTGTTCTTGAAAAAAGGACCTCTTCAGAAGAAGCAGACTTTCTTTAAATAAATAATAAAAACAATTAACTTTATTTAGACAATGAATGAAACAATATTTCCGACAATGGCTCCCACCATCAAGTGAGTCGCCGCGTAAGTGTCTACACATGTTGCATTCCAACAAAGACACCTCCAATCTGTGAAGGAGAAGACTGAAATACCATCAGCCCCGCTCACCGTCACCCAGAGGCTCAACCTCTGAATGGATACCAACCGCAATCAAAGCTCTCCTAATAACATCATTCAGCACTGAAAGAAAAGTGTACTTAACCGAACCTATATATAGTTTCATACAAACCACAATGTTGGTCGTTTTTAAACCATACCACAGCTGTGGTTTGGATCAAACATCATGAATTTATAATGTAATTTTACCTACATGCATGTACTTTATCTTACCTACATCTATCACCATTCTAACTACAGCTGAATGTCTATTTTAACTACATACATGCAATTCAAACCACAGCTGTGGTTAAACATTACCTACATGCTTATGAATTAAACTACAGCTGGCTGTCTATTTTACCAACATGCATGCAATTCAAACCTCATGTAAAAGAATATTCAACTGATAAACTAAACCTTCAAACTACAGTCGCTAAGCAATTTTACCTACATGCATTTCATTTTAGCCACTTGGATAATGTTTATTTTACCTACACTCGATTACAAAATACGGTAGCACTCAAATTCATAAGAATACATATATAATTCAGCATGAAGATTAAACTGATGAATATAGAGTGATAATACTTCTGTTAAGTTAGTTAAAAAAGATACAATATAAATAATTAAATTAGATACTTAGCAAATCTTTCCATATATAACAAATCATTGTAATAAAACTCAAAATTAATTAATTACATTTAATTTAAAATGAACAATTTCAGAAACACACATTACTTGGTAAACACTAGTAAGAAGAAAATTATAATAGCTTCTCAGAAGTTAGAAAAATTGAAGAAGTTACCAATTTATGTATTATTAAACATGAATAAAATATTCAAGAAACATAACAATTCTATTAACTAATTTAATAGATTACTAAATTTGAGATCACACCATCAGAGGAGAGACTGCAACTAGATTATATCTCAAGGATTAAAGAAAAAGTTATATATAGTCATGTTTAAAAAGGCCTAAATAAAGCTTCCTTATAGCTCCAAGATTTAAGTACCCAAACAAATAAAAAGTCATTTAGAAGTACATGAACTGAAATGTTCAATGTTCACAGCTAGTTATTTCTCCAAACGACTCACCAAATCAAATGATACATGGAGCTTTCATATCATACATTGAATGAATATCTTACAATGATGTTCACAGTAAAGTAAAAATTGTTTCAGCAATCATTGCAATATTGAAAATTCAAAACTTGGAATAGTTTAAAATGTTACATCAATCGCCTTCAAAAAGTGCTGCCACCCAAAACATAATGTCATCAAAGGAAACATAAAATTGATCAACTTCAGAAGACTTTGAAGATGGGTGGCTGGAATGAGACTAAGAAGGAAAATTACTTCTCTTGCCAAGCTATCCCCTTCAATAGTTAGCCATATGACTGAAAAGAAAATTAAAAGTATCAATTAATGAAGATCTTCCACTTCACAGTTAGCTAGAAATCAAATAAATAGGTAAAACTTACAGAAACTTACCTCTAAAAGTTAACACCAACATCAGCAGTTGTGGGCCTCAACCTCTTGTTGTTGTGATGATGTTAGCAAAAGTAGGCAAGCCACCCCAAAAGTCTCCATTAGAATGTCTCTGTGTCTGCAAAAAATAGGGAATTAGGAAATTGTTGAGACTAGTTAGTACAATTGAGAGATTAAGGCTAATTACTGACTAGCTATGTAGCAATAATTAGCAAAAAAACTAAAATTCAGAATGAATATAGTGATAATTGTTAAAATAATCATCCGCAAGAGATATAAAGTCTTGGATTAAGTAACAGCAAGAATATATTCCTTTATCCAATGGACTTCTCTAGATTAGAATTAAATATAGTAAATTTGAAAGCAGAGAATGAATATAATTGAATGAGAAAAATAATCAATTAGCTATCATGCAGCTATTGATGACAACATAGAATTTAATGTAAATAAGTAGTACTAGCTAATGAATTTCAATTACTTTGTAGCTACTGTTACCAAAAAATCATATCATATTACTCTGAAAAAGAGCCATGTGAAAGTTATGGTATCTATAAAAAGTTACCAAATTGTTATCAAGAGCCAGAAATCAAATCAAGTCTGTTGAATATTAATTTTTTAAATATTTTCTGTGCAAAAAATACATATTACCTTCTTCAATTTACATTTATTTTGTTAAAAACAGAATGAAAATAGAGAACTCTAGAACAATTTACTAGTTTCAGTAGTCTGGTGTTTAAATTAAAATATTTGATAGTAAAGAATACATTATTTAAAAATCTATTTGGCATACAGGTTACAGTTGAATTTAATAAATGCAATGGATTTTTAAAATCTCATTAACTGATCATCATATATCAAAGTCCATAGAAACTGATCTCAAAAAAATCTATTTTGATTATTGTTCTTAACTTCTCATTGAAATACAAGTAAAAGAAACTTAAAGATAATTTTCACAGAAAAGGATAAGAAATTTCCATATTCTGCAGACTGCCAACAGAACAATCAAGTCATGAGAGATAATTATGAAATTTAGAAGATAATTATTAGTCTGTAAGTGGTGCACAGAACTAGGTACTCAAACTTTTCAAAAAAAAAATCATGAAAAAGCCAGCAAACAAATTAATTCAATTGGCTAGTCCTCCATGCACTAGGTAACTGACTAACATTATTGATTTAGCAATTTTCCCTCACAATATTAAATGCAAAATAGTGATATATAAAGAATATTAATTTATGAGAAAAGAAAAAACAACCGAGTTTATCATCAAGTACAATCTGGAAGAAATGGTGAAAAAATTGGAGAGTTCATGAACCACATAATTTTACTTGGACATCAGTCTGTATTTTAACATTATCTGTGCAAACAGTTATTGATTTCTTCTCTTATATACATTTATTTTGCTTAGAATAAAAGGAAAATAGAGGATTTCTTGGAAAGGACTTTACCAGTTTCTGCAATCTGGCCAGGGCAGAGAGTCAGAGATTAAGAGTGACACTGTGGCAGACAGTCTGATAGAGACTTTAAAAAGTTTACACCAATAAATTATATTGTAATTAGGATTATATTACATACAAGCACCCAAGAAGTAGAGGCTAGAGCAAATTAAAGATTATGGTCAGCTGGAGATTCTGCCTTGGAGATTTTCCAATTATGAATAGGCTGATTTTCTATTTTAGTATATTTCAGAATGAATTGATCACAGAAAACTATTCTAGCCTATTTTATGTTCTGATATATATAGCTATTACTATAAAAACTCAAGCTCTAGACATAGCTGAAATTAACTTAGGGTTACCACCAAAATACACACCTACCTTCTTTGATATTTCACTGAAACTGACGCGCCACTCTAGTTTCCCGCCTGATTTACATTACATTTACATACATGTGATTAATAATTTCATAGTAATACTCTAACTACATAGACGACGGTTATATATACTGACAAAGGAAAATAATTTACCCACATGCAAGTTTTATTTTGATTTGTATTGTAGGTAAGGTGAACTGACATGGATGATGCGTATTTCTAACCACAGAAAAATATAATTTTACCAACATTTTGTGCGTTTATACTAAGTAGAGAATTGAACCACATGCTGTAGTTCATCTACACCTAGCACATAACTAGAATTAACTACTTTAGAGTATAATCAACCCACAATGAGTTAAACTACAGTGTGTTGTTTGATGTCCAAAAATTATTTCTCTCAGTGAGGGCTGCTTGTCTCGGATGGCCTCCCGCACTGCAGCAACATGATAAACCGTGAAGCCTCCTTGAATCCACTCGAGACACGTGTTGCTCACAAATGTCCCAAGCAATACCCAGCGCAATCGCAACCCGAAATAACTCTGTGTCGATTAGCGCTCCAAGCGTGAGGACTGGAAGTGCATGTGGCCAAAGTCAGCTCTCTCTTCATGCAGATTCCAGCAAACTTGCCTTAGACAACTGATCAACCTTCTCGAGCAGTCTGGCCACAGTGGCCACCGATTTAAGCTCATCCCATGACATCTGCCGACTCTCCATTGCTCCCTCAGCCTAGGCTTAACCTTCACTATATATCATTATTCTATTCCACAACTAATGATTCGTTTAAAATGACGACATAAAAAATGATGAGATTTGGAGACCATACAAAGAATCGATCAATATATTTTAAGCGTTCAATTGGATATTTGCGGACACCAACACAGTACATCAGCTTCTTCCTGTTGAATTTAAGATTTCTATAAATGATTACGACTATCTATTATTGAATACTAGAATAGTCGTCTATTATCGTCGGAAAATATAAAATTCTTCTTATGGATTGAATTGCATTTTTCTCTTTTCGACAATGAATGATAAAATCATATCATTGAAAATATTCTTTATATCAGAAGTTCAACAACATTATTCACATAATATAAAAAAAATCATTATCTATTTCTGAGTTTATTTGATATTTTAGACGGGTATCACATATTTCGAGAGTAAATTACTCACTTTCCGGCTGATTGACGTTTGCTTAAGTTTTTGAAAATTTCTTTAGGTGTTGCGTATTAAACTCAAGATCGCTATCTACTTTCGAAAAAAAAAAAAATCATCAGAATTGATGCGGAAATTTAGATGCCTTTTATCAATACATAATAATGAATATCTGAGAGGATAACTCATTCAAAATCTCCATTGAGTTTGAACTATCTAAATGAAATATAAGTACATGCAGAGGTGGGCAGCGCTACTTTAAAAACTGCTGTGCTGCCGCTGCCACTACATGCATAATAACGTACCTGCGCTGCCACTTTCGCTACAGCAGAATGTACCGGCAGAGCTACTTTCCAAAAAAATATCATATATGCTCTAAATTTGAATTTATTATTTTTACGGCCACGTGCACTGTCGTACAGTGTAGAACTTAATTGATAATCCCCTGAAAAAAGATTACACGCAAATAAAGGGGCAAATACAAAATAGCTACAAGACATTACTGTCCTTGATCAAGAGAGAGCTGAATAGGAAACCATTGGAAACTAGTGATGCAGTTTTTGAGAAAGTCTGTGTGGAAAAACCACCCACTGTAGAATACTGAAACTAATTGCTTCTTATGCTTCACCTGTTCACCTGTTACCATGCTTCTTTGAAAAGATACACACAAGGTTTCTATAGGTGGAGAAGTATCTTAAGACTGATTACTAATCAAAATTCTACAAAGACAAAAAAGTGGGGTAATTTTGGCTGGGACCATTGGAAATGAACTGGTCGGATCTTCCAGGAATCCAGAAGGAGTAAAAATAAATTCTGCTCGTTATATCAACTTTTTGAATTGTGGATTTTTTTCATTGGCTAAAAAGGAAACCTGCAGCGTTAAAAAAAAAGTAAGTTATTTTTAGACATAACAACGCTCTTTCTCACTCTACTAAGGCAACTGTGAATTTTTTGAGGAGAAATAAGTTCGTCAACGACAAGTTGATAGTATGGCCCAGTCTCTCTCTAGATTCAATCCCAATTGAAGAACCTCAGTCTATCCTGAAGCAGAATATATATGTGGGGAAACGTCAGTTCTCGTCGAAAAATGAGCTCTCGAAGGATACTGAAGACTCTTGTAAGATGATAACGTCAGATGCCATTCAGAAATTGTCAGATTTGATGGATGGATAAGTGTCTTCTAAAAATGGTGGAAAAGAGGGGAAATCAAACCGGATATTGACTTAAAATGAGCAGTTAAACTACTCATAAACAATATTGTTAAAAAAATTACAATAGATATAGAATTATATAAAACGTATATATATGCATTTTTAGTCTTATGCTTGGTACACTGAAAATGAGTATCTTTTAGTAAAATCATTGTAGCTTCCGAAATAATATTTGAATTATTTTCATTTTCTTAATGTTACTCGCAAAGTAGATGCAAAAAGAAAACCCATTGAGTTAAACCCATTTTATCTGCATAAAAGCGTAAAATGATATGTAAGTTCAGACGGTTTTGTCTTAATATCAAATATTCACATTGCGTATCATTATTATGGTCGTACCTACTATGAGTAATAGTTTGAATATCAGTTGGTCGTACTGCGTGTATCTGTCTGAATATCTTTTACTACTGATTAGATATCTAGGGTCGCGCACTTGTATAGACTTTTATCTAGATTCCTCAGATAACTTTATAACACAGTTACGACGCTCGGTGCGTTTTCGCAACACTAAATATGTGTTTACATTTTGCAACTTAGGCCACTGTAGTTTCGGCCTACTACACCATGATTATGTTCTTCCGAAAGTAGAAAATCAGTAGAATCGTTTGTCACGTGCATCATTCTTCTACGCGTTATACAACCATTGCAATGACTGTTTTAATTTACCCAATTTTCAAAAAATCATTGCTTCGCAGAAAAACAGAAATATTTTCCTATCAATGTGTAACTGATTGAGGTAAAACATTGTATTTACTTATTTTTGGTTTTAATACGGTGTTCACAATGTGTATATTAAATTTGACGCATTTAGTTTTCTTTAACATGTAATTGAAAAAAAAGTTCTTGATGGTTCGTTTATATACCCACAATTTGGTTTGTTTTCGCACCCACCGGAACTACATGAATACATAACAACATTGACTTTTTTCACTTCAGAACCAAACACAATGCATTTTTCAAAATGATATCAAACATATATTCTAAATCATTTGCAACTTTAATAGACACCACACATTTTGGTATTTATTTATGTACTTTCAACATGAAAGCATATTATAGGTCTGATGTGTTATGCACTATTTTACTGATACATTATATTCTTGTTGAAAGTATCTGCTTTTATTAATATATCTATACGTCTTTAAGAAATTTTCCTTTAGTCTAGCCAATTAGATTTAATTTTCGAGGGGCCTCTATTTATTGGAAATAATTAAAAAACTTGACCAGATATTTAATCTGCATCAAAAGTAATTATTTATACAAGGTAATGTGTGGTATTGAACAAACGGTTACATACGTAAATCTAAAATAAGGATGTATTTGTTATCACCCAGAGTGTGTATCACTGCTCAGTAACGATTATTTATGGTTAATAAATAGTTTGTATTCATATTCTGTTATTATTATTCTCAAATTATGAGAAACTCACAATTTATCACACTGCTATGTGTTGTGCCGCTTGGTGCGAAATCGCACCGAACGCGGTCATATTGTTCCGCTCGGTGCGTTTTTGCACCATCATATTTTTTAAGTTTATTTAAGATATAGAAACAAATATGAGTCAAAAACAGTTGTTTCGTGATGTCCGAGCTCTTCAACACATATGTGAGTTTAAAATCCGTATCAAAACCTTCATTTTATATCGTCGTAAATGGGTTTAAAGAAGCGGCAGTGCTGTAGCGAGAAAAACCTCTAGCGCTTCTGAAAAAAGTTGCGGCGTTGCCGCTACCGGTACATCAGCACAGAAGTAGCGGCGCTGCCGCTACCGCTACACAAACAGATGCGCCCTTCCTAGCGTGCGCTACAAGTAGCGGCGCTGTGCCCACCTCTGAGTACATGTTAATATAACTGGTAATAGTGATCATTCCTATGCCTTAATTGTTTTACGTATGTCGAATTTAACTGGAAAAAAATATGTTTTGTGAAATATCATAAATTATTCTTCCATTTTTCTGCAATAATTAAAGGTTGTATGAATATATATGAATATGAATAAATTTCAAATTTCAAATATATGTAAATACTACGATTTTGTTTATGTTCCCCTATAATTGCAGTAAACATATTTTCTGTAAATATATTTTACAGAATATTTCGAAATTATAAATACATGTCATAAGTATTGATTGTACAGAGTTGCAGAATTTCATTTTCAGTGTTTCGGAAATTCAGTGAGTGGAGGAATTATATCCGAGCTCGGTAGAAAGAGAGAGTCTAACAAGAAAAATGATATACACACTCGAATATATTTCTCTGAGAGATTTTTTGTAAAAATGTCCTTATGTTGAATAACGTGAGAATCTTTTTGGTTCTCAGATACGAAAGATTGGATTTCATCTTATTTACAAGAATTGACCGTTTGACGATATAAACTACCTATATATAGAGTCAAGAAATTTCAGAAATAAGGTGTAGCCATATTTTAGGAAAATCATTTATTTGAAACTAGTAATCTGCATTGATAAATGCTTTTCAATTGTATATATTTATATAATATATCTCTTGTATTTGTTCCATGAATGATAATCACAAATATTTGAAATAAGTTTGTTCAATGAACTAAATAAGATTAGCAAATAAGAACATAAAAAGAACATTGCACATGAATAAAAAGAAATACAAATAGTAGAAAATAGAAGAAAATTTATTCATAATAGGGTGTCCAATAAAAATATGCCCTTTTTCATATTAATCTAATTAAAGTATTTTTCTGTGAAATTTTCTGTGGGGGTGGGTCACACAGCTTTTTTATTGAAACAAGTTTGACAGGACGTCTTAATTTAGAAATGCTATATTTAGCTTGCGACAGCAATTCAGACGGAGAACCAGCTCATCGACGGCACGTAGTCAAATACTAATTACAAGAAGTACTTGAGTAGTAGGTTCAAGTACTAGGATTTGAAGTGGAGTGACCACCAAGGAACTCAGAACAAACCACGTGCAATTAATTTCATTGGGGATATCAGGATTTAGTGCTCCAGTTGCATTGGGAGGGAAGTTGTTTCAAAGATTAATATTGCCTCCAAAATCATCTATCTTAAACCTATCGGCTACATATGATTGGGACGATCCTCTACCAAATGACTACACACTACAATGGGATTCATGGGTAAATGGAAGTTACATTCCACTGAACTTCGATGGAACTACTGATCAGACAGTATACCTACTCCGTGACGCCTCCAAAGATGCTATATGCTACATCTCCTACATTCAATCAAGAAACCAGAGTAAAGTTCACAATAGTTTTTTAATGGCAAATGCGAAAATAGCTCCTAGGATGGCTAGCTCTATACCTAGACTTGAGCTGTGTGCTGGTGTGGAAGCAATTCTCGAGGCAAGAAAGATTTCTGTAGAACTAGGCATTCCTTCTGAGAAGATGCAGTTTTACACGGACTCTAAGGTTCTTCTAGGATACATATCTAATACAGAAAAATTGTTTAAGAGATATGTCACTCGCCACGTTGAAACTATTCTTTCCTTTACAAGACCCCAGCAATGGAACTTTATAGGAACGGCAGACAGTCCTGCAGACATTGACACGCGACCACATAACTGTAGTGAGTTACTACAAACTGTTTTGTTGAAAGGTCCGTCTTTTTTGTGGAAGACTCCTAGCATATATGGGGAAACTAGAGAACTAATTTCATGATAAGAATTACCAGAATAAATAGAGAATAGAGTAATTCTGGTTACTAAAGAAGACTATGCGGACACGTCAATTGGAACACAACTATGCAATAGAGTTTCAGATTTCAACAAAGTTGTACGGATAATGAAATTCGCGTTGAAGACTCTGAATACGTTAGATAGAAGTCGTCAACGTCGGGGAAGGTACCTTGCAACAATAAATACTTGGGTGTCTCATCAGAATATGTTATTAAACATATGATAAGTGAGGCACAAAGAGAAAGCTTTGGTCTTTGGTAAGGAGATTAAGAACTTAGTCAAAAACAGGTGCCTTGTCGATAAGAACAATCTTGCAAAATTGTCACCCTTTCTGGATATAAATGGTTTGATGAGAGTAGGAGGCAGACTTGGGAAATCCGAAGAAATTCCATATCATCTTAAGCACCCACTCTTACTACCAAAAGACCATCCTGTGACTCTTGCCTTGCTTCACGATGTTCACCATAAAACACTTCACTCAGGTCGCCATATAACTAACGGGATGCTAAGAGAAAAAGGGTATTACATAATAGGAGGATTGAAGATCGTTAGAAAAATAATCGCGAACTGTTTCATGTGCAGATTACTCAGAGGAACCTTTCAGCAGCAGATGCTGAAACGTCTATACCATTCACTAATGTCGGTATAGACGTTTTCGGACCATACTACATTCATGACGGTCAAGCAACTAGAAGAAGTTCACCATGTAAGAAAATGTGGGGTTTACTATTCACATGTTTAATTAGTAGAGCTGTTCATGTTGAATCACTTTTCTATATGGATACCAACAGTTTCAAGAATACACTCTGTAGATTTTGGTCTATCAGGGGAACATGCCGGAAAATAACGAGTGACAGAGTTACTAATTTTCTGGGTGCCAAAAACGAAATGGAAGATGTGGATTTCATCGAATTAGTGAAAACAGCTGAAAACCACAATATTGATTTGGAATTGACAACACATGGTGCCAGCAGCCATGGTGGTGTATGGGAACGGAAAGTCGGAGACATTAAGACTGCTCTATCATACAGTTTGAGGCAACTACATAGTCGTCTTCTATCACGTGACGAAATGATGACTCTCTTTCAAGAAGCTTCAACTATAGTGAATAATACTCCCCTCCATTATTTTTCACCAAATCCAATCCTTGGAGCACCATTGTCACCATCCATGCTAATCAGTTTGAAAGAAGACTCTAATCCACCTTTCTCAGAAACTTTCACCGAGAAAGATGTTCTACAGTACGGAAGAAAGAGGTGGAGAAGAGTACAGTACTTAGCAGACCAGTTTTGGTTCAGGTCGAAGAAAGGGTATTTGCACCTATTAAATACTAGACAAAAGAGGTTACGGAAAGAGAGAAACTCCAGAGTTGGGGATGTTGTCCTACTGAAGGACATATGAAAACGCAACTGCTGGCCCGTTGTAATAATAAGTGATGTCAAAAAGAGCGAGGAAAGGATGGTCAGGGCAGTTTCCATAGACCTCACTGGCTCAAGACAGAGAACCCTTGTTAGAGCCATTATTGACACTATACTTTTAATTCCTTCTTCCGGAGAGGATTAAAAGTGGTGGGGAGTGTTGTGAATGCCCTTTGTTTCTATTCATTTATATTAAATTAATTTTGGAAACCTGAAAATTCTGGAACCGTTATTAGGTAATTGATATAGGTCTATAAGATTTTTAATGTCATAAATATTGCTACAGTTCTATGGAACACAGCTTCCATCCTTGTTCCTCTCCAATAATTATCGTCTGTTAGTACTTATATAGAATTTGGTATTTTTATAACCTTTATATCATTATTAGATTTTCATTTTCATTTATTTAGTTTATATAGATATTCACCATGCAATTTAAAATTTAGTCTGAATTGTTAAAAACTCCTCATCACGGAGTAGTTATAAACTAGCACTAATTTTCATTTTTTAAACATTTTCGGTTTCACCTAAACTTTGTTAGTTATTAAAATTTAAAGCCAAATAGTTAAAGATTTCGGTTCGTAGGGTGAGCATATTCAAGTTAGATTATCTCTTGAAACTAATATATTTCTCAGTTCAGAGATATGCTATATAACTAAAGAATATATATTTACAAAAAAGAAAACAATATAAAGTAAGTACATATGTATTTTAGAAGAACATACAAGCCGAATTAAGGTTAATACCTGAAAAACCTGTTCAGGGTTAGATATTGAAAAGTTTCTTAAATTAATATTAGAAAATGCATTTTTATTTTATCCTTACAAATTTCAACGTTTCTTAGTTTAAATTTAAAATTTACCCGTTTTATAAACCTGATATCACTGTGACTGAACTTGGTCAGACGATATACAGATTGAATCCATGTGCCATATGATTCAAGTTAATAAAACTTATTTAAACTCTACAAAAATTTCCATTGCACCGAAACAAGAGATTAGCATCCAATTGTGATTTACGGAACTTGCTAATATCCCTTATCATATTTATATATCTGATTGCAGCACGTTTAATGAATTGAGCATAAAAAGCATAATTGAGAATAAAAAGCATAATAAGAATATAAAGCATATTTTTAAGGAATATAAAGCATATTTCAGAGCATAAAAGAATATATTTTGAGCATATGAGAATATATTTCATGAGAATATAAAGCATATTTCAAAGAGAATATTGTCACAACCCTAACTATAACACGTGGTCAAGAATAAAAAGTTAAAAATTGTCCCAATGTCATGTTCCTAACCACGACAGGATATATAATACGATTTATGTTCAGTATAACGAAACTGAATAATTTCTTAACTGTTAATGTTATATTACTTCGAATTATAAAAATTTGCTTACATTACTGTAGTTATTGTTCGCGGTAGCCGGAAAATTCGACTAACCCAATTTGACTACAGCTCAATTTGACTACAGCTCAATTTGACTACAGCTCATTTTGACTACAGCTCAATTCGACTAAAGCTCAATTCAACTAAATTATTTCGACTAAAATTATTGGTTTAGTATTGGTAACTATTCCCAATACTAATGTGAACACATAATCTATCTTGTTTACAGGTTCTATGAAGTCTGAAAGGGTTAAGGCCCGCTTCACACTTGCATTTTTAGCAGCGCGAAAAAATGCTTTTCTTAAATTGTGTTTACATTTTTTTTATAGCTGATGCAAAAATCACATTAAATTTTTAGTTCAGCGATAAACAAACACAATTATGAACATATTTCAAGAAGAGCTTTTTTCCGCGCTGTTAAAAATGCAAATGCTTCGGGCCTTAACCATGCAATGAACAAGCGAAGAACGAATATTTCTAGTGGAAACTTCAATTTTTTTTCATTTTTCAAAAGTGGTACTTATTTCGAGTCTTGTTTCGAAATAAGAACCGTTCGTAAACATAGAAAACGGAGACAATTTTTTGTATTTATTTCACGGTAACTAAAAAAAAAAGCATCAAAATTATGATCCAGATGAGGTTATCAGAAGCAATTGGTTCAGAAATTCAATATATGTCCTATTTTAGGGTTAGTTCAGTATTATTGCACGGTTTCATATTTTCGAACAGGTGAAAATCTTTATATAATAATCATTATTTAACTTTTATTTCAATTATCATCCATGATACCAATTAGAATAGAAGTTAAAAAATAATTATAATATTTTCTTTTCTGACGTGTCCGAAATTGTAGAACCAACCAATAACTTGGAACTTAGTACCCTACTACCAAAAACATTTCACAGAGAACAAAATTGCTGTTTGTTAAATGTATCACAATGATTATAGAAATCTAAGTATCCATTAATTATTCACCTATACTGAGTGAGAGTTAAGCTATGAATGGATTTTAAAACATTTAATAAATGCAAGTCTTTAAACAATTCATCACAATCACAAACAATGAAAGACTGTATATTATTATTAATATGCTTATATACGTAGTACTCTAATAACTATAACTGATAGAAAATGAGATAAATAATCGAGGAGTGACAATTATAAATTTCTTGTTACTTTTATTCGCTTTAGTTACCGTTTGGTAACTAAACTGAGTCGTGATTTGGTAACTAAAGTGGGGGATGCTTGTACTATCATCACTTCATTTTCCTCTTCCATCCGTGAGTGCAGTCACTGGTGCTTGTGTCCCGTTTCGTCACGTTCCTTGGCAATTGTGACTGCAATCCCGGAGTAGCTTTTCTGCGTCCATGAGCTTTTTACCGACGGTGGTAAGTGACTTTGTTCATGGAGCCGATTTCCTTTCTGACTGCTTCTTCTAGTCCCTTCTATTTAATTTCCTTTTGACGTCAGCGTTATTGCATTTTGTTCTGAATCAGACGTTGAACCCCTACTAAATTAATTAATTATTCTTATTTTTAAGAAAATGCTAAATTTTCATATTTCATCATGCGTTTTTTTTTCATATATTAAAATTTCATTAAATATTAAAATATTTTATTAATTGACCTTAAAACTGAGAAAGCATTCAATTATACATAAGCTAAATTAAATATTCATGTTTATTATACTTTTTATAAACATGAACCCAAATCATATCATAGAGTATAGACATAAAGTATATAACTATATATAGTGTATGACTAAAGGTGCGTTCCCGTGCTGAAGAACTCGAAGGACGTCCCTCAGTTCTACGAGAACCAACCGTTCCCGTGACGAAGAACGTTCGTCAAGTTCGTGGAACTCGACGACACGGTAGATAGTACGTCGAGCTGTCCCTCTTGGCAGCCGTGACGTCACAAACGTAAACAAACAAACGAAAAAGGCGAGAGAAACTTCTGTTCTTATTTGTAAATTGATAAAATTGATAATTTACATAAAATTACATGTGAGATTAATTGATAATTAATTTAACGGTTTAAACCCACCAAACCAAATTAGTGATTATTAATATCCCTAGTTAATTAGGGATAATAATTCCTAAACCACGGAATCGTACACATTGAAGTGGTTGCACGGGAACGCTTACCGAGGGACCGTACTTCGTACCTTGAAGGAACGTTCTTCGAGTTATTCAGCACGGGAACGCACCAATAGGCTGCAAATATTCTATACTAATAATTTCCTTAGTGTGTTTATTTATTTATTTGGTGTCCGCTTATACATGACGGATTTTAATCATAAAGAATATAACTATGATACACACGGGAATATATTGACTTGATATTTTAATTCCCCTGTTTTCACTCAATTTTTAAATGTTTTTTATCTATAAAATACTTGGACTATGCAGAATTTTTTTTTTAATTTAATTCATTAAAAGTGACTCAATAACTGGTAATAAATAGGTATTGATGATGACCCGTTATTTTTTAACGGGAAAATACTCTAGTATTATATAATTAATCTCGCAGCGTAAATTTTTGTAAATTCTAATTCATATAACGTAATAATTTATCCCGCTCATATATCAATTGGTATTCATGCTACCACTTACTTACATTATTACACTAATTCTGAATATTACTTAATGGGTAATTAACAGACCACAGAAAGATATAAAGCTTTCCTTTTTTATGGAAAGTCAGAGATGATGTAGGTTAAGTTGTGAATAATCGACGTACAGTTCCCAATTCTCGATCATATGAGAATGAAGTTCAATATGGTTATTCTTTAACTAGTTCATTTCAACCAAATGATAGAGATAGTTAACTATAAATTCATATAGTCCTGTTATGAACTACAATTCAAATATGTATATAACTACGTATTTATTTCTACACAAAGCTCTAAAATAACATTTCTTCTAAGGGTTTTGAATTTCTATAATTGCTTACTTCCCGTCGGTAACCAACCCTCTCAGAAAACCGTTTATACCATCTAACCAAATTGTATGTTTCTATATCCCTATGTGTTTGTATCCAAAGTAGGCCTATTTGTTTGATTTTCTGATTGTACCCCCATAGGCCTAAGTTTTAGTCTCGTCTGCCTAAATACTTTTTTAAGTCAGAATTGGCGCGACACTAGCTGAGGTAGGACATAATCATATACTGTTCTACCCTCTATTCCGATCATTCTCATAACCATATTTGCCAAACTGTGTATTTTTATATTTGTGCCTATAATAAAATTGAACCGGTCATTACCCGCTTTCATTTCCTGTGTAATTGATAGACATTAATTAGATCAGTTACTGAATTATGGAAATAAAGTTTAAACAATTGGTTCTGAAGGGATAAATTCATATATATTCCCATTAAAATTTGAAAGTCTAGTGTCAATTCTCAAACCCAAGAAGTGAGCATAACATTTGGTGACAGCGCTGGGATACTTATTAATTTAGAAATGTTATTTTGTGATTAATACATTATACATTTCGGGTGCCCACGCTTCAATCGATTGTACTCTGGCCGGCTGTACCACGCTACCAATACGAATGACGCAGTGAGGAAGTGTGTAACCTAACACAACCCGGTATGACTGAATCACTGTAAGAATGATATAGTGAATCAATGATACTTGGGAGAAGTTCTACAGTTTCACAGTGGTTACATCTTCACTTTCTTCACTCTGAATCAATTTAACTTTGAATTGATATTTTGTTCTTATAAATATACTTCGAGTGTCTACGTCTGCCCGATAGTACATAGAACTATTGTACATCTGCGGATAGTACCCTGTTTCCCCGCGACCACCTTACCAACACCCAGAGTGAATTGTTTCCCCATGTGATTGATAATTGTACGGAATGAATTCTACAGTTATGAAGTGGGAATTGACTTCTACATTTTCTTCACTGTAATTTGACTATTTAGTCATTGCATGTGCTATCAACAGAAAGTGTTTCGATATTCGACGTCAGAGACAACAGACTCTTTGTTTTCTCCAAGCGCGTCTTTTCAAATGTGTGATTTCCCTCGCATCTTGTGACGTCATGACAACACTCTTTTGTTCACCAGCGCGTCATTTTATGAAAATTATGACGTCAGTAACAACAGTCTTCGTTTTCTACCTCATCGTTAGTGATTCAATGCACTGAAATCTCCTGGACGAAAATGTGACAATTCTTCGAAATTGTGTTTCGTGAACTCAACTTCACATTTCTGGAAATTCAATTTCACGGCTCTTCAACATCAGTTTATTGAAATCAGTTTCTCGATTTCATTTCTCATCTCAACGTTCATTTACCATCACTCCTTTACTTCATTGCTAAGTAGTCGGGCATTCATCTATATTTTCCCCATCTATGGTTTCCCAATATATGGTGTCCCCATTTACGCATTGGAGAGTTCTCTGTTTCCCACTCTGCTTCGTCGTTTTCCTCAGTCTACACCCGAACTCCATGAGAGATGTCCCAAATCAGGCTTCATCTCATTGGAAGGCAGACATCTGGCGTCTGTGTTGGTTCTACCACAGGCTTCTTAGAGTGCTGTGTTTCCTCTCATCATGTGGTTGCTGGCCCTGTTAAAAACTGTGTTGTTAACAGTTAAGAGTACCACCACCATGAAGAACCATAAGAACCATTGGTACGGGTACCTAATAATGTGAAGTGAACTTCGAAAAAAAAAAATAGAAAAAGTATGAAAATCATTAGGATTAAAGAACAATTTAAATAGGAATTTTATATTAGATTACTTTAGATGCGCATCATAGATAATTATTTTAATTGAGTAGGACATGGCCATTAGTTGAAGTTTTCTTTCTAATTCGATTTTTTCGATATCCTTAATAGATTACGCGAAATCTAATAACTGATACCGTTATTTCGAAATTGATTGAAATACATATTAACTAACATTTTTATGAATATGATCATTTTATCTTAAATATCTTATTTACAATTGAATAATTTTGAGAATTCTTTATAAATAATTTTGGTATATTACTCACATTTAATGTATTGTCATCTGTACGTTATTTTGATTTTTTTTTATGTGACTATTTATTTCATATCCATTATTTTATCATGTATTTTATCCTTATTTATTTATTTTCATGTGGTTAATTTAGGAATCTTTATTTGGTAAACATTGACTGATTTTATGTTCTGCATTTTCTAATATCGTATGTAAGTTTATATTTGGGCAAATGATGAATAATCGAACTTAAAGAATTAAAAGGGCTTGTAATTAAATAATTGTTACATACATCGGTTCCAAATTTACCAAAAGTGTAAAGACCGTATGATAACTTTGCGTTTAATTGTAAATAATTAAAATAATTATCGATCGCTTCTTGTTATACCATAGGGCATAGAGGATGTAATTATCCTTGGTAATTATCCAATGGTTTTCCTAAGAGTTGACAAGTTAATGCTTATGATCATAAAATCTTAGGTAGGGAAATAACGCATGTGACTTACTGTAAAATGATTTACCAGTCACGTTAATTTTACCACGCCCTGTTATACCGCGATAATTTGCCCAATAAAATAAACAACTCATACAAAAGTAGAATTTGATATGTGGAAAATTATCGGAAAAATGTCAGGTTGTATAACTATTCATCTGTATAACATATGTCATGTTTAAATCATAAAATATTATAAAAAATTTCAGTTCAAACTGTATGGAAAGAGTTTCTCACAAAATTTGAATGGCACAAATTCGAATAATTAAAATCATTTAACTAATTAAATAATTAGTTGTGAGTTTTCACCTCGACTACAGATTTGAATAAATTGAAATTATTAATGTGTTGTAACAAATAGGATGGAATTTTATTGATTACGAATTTTTTATAGTTTCTCAATACGATATTTGATTGATCAATATTCTCTAATAATATTACAAGTATCTGTGTAGAAGAATAGAAATAGAAATATTTTTATGTAACAATAGTTTAGGAAAAAGAAAATGTATAAAAAAAGTGTAAAATTACGGCACTCAATATTATGTTAATATTTGTATTCCGTAAAAGGGTCCATTGAATAATTTTAATGTTGACTAGAGAATATTTAATATTATGTAATATTAATCTTAGCAACAGGTTGTTGAATTTACCGTTATTTGTAACGTTGTGAAAGAAAATATATTGGTTGTTAAGAGAAAAATTTGTGGTAAAAATCCATTGTTATATTTTTTAGTATGATTATGTTGGTTTATAATTACCATTTGTAAACATGTGATATCAAACGTATTGCATCCGGTATTACCATTGAATTATATTTAATGTTGATAAATACTGGTATGGACTTATGAGAATTTAAAATGAAATTGAAATTATGATATTCTGTTGATAGTGATTTTAGTTCAGCATATACCCGAAATATTCCCGTTTTAATAATTTTATAAAATCCCCAGTTAATATTTGATGAGCCTTAAATACGGTTGGTATGAATTGCATTTCCAGTACAAGACAGTTAGACTCGATAATTTGTAATTATTTAAAGAGGAGTCATGTCATATGGCGGATCTATTTTTGCCGCAACTAATAATAATAATGATAATTGAAATAAGTACACTATCCGAATACTGCGGAAGTGTCGGCAAGCTGTAGATTCCATTTGAAGTTTGCAAGTTGTTCTCGGGAACGGTCCTTTCAATATGAGTGATTATACGATAATTAATCTACGTTAGGAATGGGAATATTTATGTCCCCCAAACATGGTTTGCTTTTGTATATTTATAAATAATGCCGAAGTGATATACCGCAATAATGGTACACTATCGAGCAAATGGAATATATGTATTGCACATACCTGAATACCGAGCCATCTTATTACTTAACATTTAAAATGAGGGCATTTTACATTTTTTATCGGGTGAGGGGAATATGTTATGACTATAATTCATATATGTATATAACTACGTATTTATTTCTACACAAAGCTCTAAAATAACATTTCTTCTAAGGGTTTTGAATTTCTATAATTGCTTACTTCCCGTCGGTAACCAACCCTCTCAGAAAACCGTTTATACCATCTAACCAAATTGTATGTTTCTATATCCCTATGTGTTTGTTTCCAAAGTAGGCCTATTGTTTGATTTTCTGATTGTACCCTCATAGGCCTAAGTTTTAGTCTCGTCTGCCTAAATACTTTATTAAGTCAGAATTGGCGCGACACTAGCTGGGGTAGGACATAATCATATACTGTTCTACCCTCTATTCCGATCATTCTCATAACCATATTTGCCAAACTGTGTATTTTTATATTTGTGCCTATAATAAAACTGAACCGGTCATTACCCGCTTTCATTTCCTGTGTAATTGATAGACATTAATTAGATCAGTTACTGAATTATGGAAATAATAAATAATTGGTTCTGAAGGGATAAATTCACATATATTCCCATTAAAATTTGAAAGTCTAGTGTCAATTCTCAAACCCAAGAAGTAAGCATAACAGTCCTCAAAATTCTACTCACTTATCTAGCCCATGGTTACGGCGAACCTGCCATCACTAAAAGCCTCATAGAATATCAGTGAATCGACTTTCCGATATGTCTATTTCATAAAAAGGTTTTTAGATATTTAAAAACATAAAAGAGTATAATTTTCCATTTGGAATAAATATAAGAAATAATCTTCATAATAAGATTATTTTATGATTTAACTCCTTTGTTCTTGTGCAATCGTGAGTCATTATGTTAAAATAAATTTTATGAAAAGACAGCTTCCAAATCGGATTAAAATTAAAGTTACAGTAGAAATCATTTAAGTGAACTCCTGTATATTGAACCATTATTATAAGTATAATACTCTAGCCTCCATATCTGATTTCTATGCAACTCTATATAATAAATTAGTTTTATTACATAAAAGACAAGACACAACTGTTACACCTCTTTTATAAAGCCTTGTGTAGTGAACGATCCTGAATTTTAGAGTTCTGAAAAATGATTAAGTTTGTATACTTAATTTACTAAAAAAATATTTGTATAGACTGTCATGAAAAGGGCAGTTTTCTATCGTCTCTTAAAACCTAAGCTAAATTACTAGGGATTGGAAAAGTTAAGCCTTATTATATGATCAAAAAAGTGAAGACGTCCGAAAATTTGAAATTTACACATTTGTGAAGATGTAGAAACTTCTTTCATAAATTTATTATAAATGTACTAGAGTCGTGTTACACACCTGTAAAATTATACTTCTATTTGAAATAGATATGATTTCAAATTACATCACAATTATGCATATCTTATCTTCTTCTGATCTGATTTGGTCGAGATTTCATGATTTCAAATGAAAACATAAGAAGTGGTGATCGTTAATTAGTTTCGAAATTTTTTCAGTTATAAATTATATCATATATATGTATGATTTCATTAATATTCAATTTTTTCGCAAAATTACCTAAAATAGCTCTATAATAATTCATAAACTGGAAATAGTCCATCTTGATGATGTTTCATCAATCAGATTCATTTTGGCATAAATTAGTGCAGTGTTTCTCCTCTATCCATATTTGTAGTATAGTTTCCCTTATTTAATTTACTCCGTTTTATCTAAAGTTTCCATATCTGACCTTTCTCCATTAACATTGTTCATGGAAGGTATTAAGTCTCCAAAAGACAATGATTACTTTGTTTGCTGTTTCGTAAAATACTCCTTTGAGAATGTACCAACCCTATTGTTCTCAACTTGACTGATGACTTTGTGCAGTCATTAGAAAAATAGTAGTTTTTTTAGAAAAGTCTATTAAAAAGTATTGTAGGGACTTTCCAGGTGATGATTATAAAATAGGGATATTTTATTGGAATTATTAATCATAAACGGTGGAGATGAAACATTTATCTATATTGGCTGGTGTTATTTTATTCATATTTTTTATTTTAATTTATATATTTTCATATTTTATTTTAATACTTTTCATTTATACTTGGTTGTTATAATTTGATTAGATATAAATTGATAGAATAGATTGGCCTTTTTTTTATCAATTTCATCACATTATTTGGTTGTTGATTAGAAAAAAAATCAATTGAAATTTATTTTTAAAATTGAATTGTTATATTTATAATTAATTTAAATGTTGAGGAAATAAAAATTGCCTTATTCCTTTTTTAGAAATCTTATTGGAGAAAATCATATGGGCTAAATAAATAATACAGTGAACATTAATGTGTTTTTAACAAATAATTGAAATTAATATTTGATACTCTTTTAAATTCAACTGTAGAAAGAATTCTTCAGTTTTGCCATTTTGTAAGTGTAATTTTCTGTAATTCCATTAACGTCACTCTAATTTTCTTCTGTTTCGAACATTATTTCCGACACTTGACTCTTGTGTTCGAATTGTTGGGCAATGATCTTCGTGTACTTTTATATTTATACTTTTTCAACAGTAAACATATTCCCATGAATTATTAAAATGTATTAAATATTTGTTGACGATACAAATTTTCTAAAAAACAATTTTTTAAATAAATAATAACTCTTGCCCGAATCCTTGCAAATATAGTTATTATATGAATTACATATTTTTCAATCTGTGTCATAGCTGAATGATATTGTTCTCTTCGAATATCAGATAAAGAAAGTAATTATTAAAGTATATTTAAATGACCCTATTTACTAATTCTTTCAACAACTACAAAATTATGTCTTTTAATATTTGATTTGTCTCAGGAATAGTTTACAAACTAATGAAAAAAATCAAATAGAACATTTTCTGTTAAATTCCAAGCCATCCAATCTTACAGTTCGTTACTTGCGACAAAAATGTAAATCAAATCGAATCTCACTAAAATATTCGACCAAATTACAAAAGAAAATTAGAAACTGAATTTTCGAGTTTATCCATCAAAGAGTTTTTAATTTTTGTTTTGTAATCATATCTTTGATCTGTAAAATTAAAAGAAGTAGAATTTAAGTTGATCGAAATTATATTTACCAAAAATTACAGAATGTCGAATTACTGCAAATATTTCTTTCAAATAAAATTTAGTTCCATATTGCAAAATGAACAATGCTGATGAATTACTCTTAATAATGTACGATTAATATACAAAATTTATTTTTTTCTGTTTAAATCTATCATCAATTTTTTTATATTAGGTCTAATTTAGCCAGAAGTAACCAAAAAACAAAGCAACCATAAAATTTTAAACTATAGCTTTGGTAATTTCTGGCATCTTATAATTAAGTTATGCAAAGAAGGAAATCTGTAATCAATATATATTGTTATATCATATAATAATTAGGGTTATTATTCTAAGGGTGATCGGACAAATCGCCGCCAGACAATTCGCCGACGGATAATTTACCGCGGACAATTCGCCGTGAGGATAACTCGCCGCTAGGACAAATCCCTGCTAGGACAACTCGCCGCCCAAACAAGTCGCCATGTGATACATGTTTTACCGCCATATAAAATATTTATACAAAAAATATTTTAATTATAAGCTGCGTGTGGCAAATTTATTATCACTCAGTATTTGTAAATGTTTTCTTTCCCATTTCAAAAGTTAAATTTACTGTTTTGTATCTATAATTATATAAACATAGTGTGTGTTGTAAATTAACAATAACAATTTTTTCGTTCAATTTGAAAGTGCTTTGCTAAAAATAATTTGCAATTTGAAATAAAACAAGTTCATGTGTCTTCTTAATACGTTTCATGTCCTGTAAGAATTACTTTAGTTCAAAACTTGTACATCAGTACAAACTGAAGGTTATTTACCTACTAAAACTTAGATTTTTGTCTTAGGTAGCCTAATAAGTTGCATTTACAATCACCTCTTCATTTTCCTCATCTATTCGAGAGTGTAATCACCTGTGCTTGTGTCCTTTTTCATATCATTCCTTGGTAACTGATTGCATCCACGAAGTAGTTTTCTGATCTATGGGCATTGCAAAGGACTGGTAGTTGGTACCTTTGTTCAAAGAGTCACTTTGCTTTCTGACTTATTTTTCCTGTCCCATGTATTTAATTTCCTTTTGAAAACAAGTAGAAAGCACTTTGTTTCGAAACAGACGTTAAATACTTCATATTTATATTAATAACTTTGATATTTGTATGTTCTCTCAGAACAAAAGAAACTAATTAATTGAGATAAATAAATCGGTCAACTACTGTTTAACGTCAGTCTTGAGTGTATAAAAACATAACAGCTAGTGTTCAAATTTATAATATTTTTAAATATATGTAAATGATGTATACACCGGCAAAATACAAATCACGCGGCGAGTTGTCCTACCAACTAGTTGTCCTCATGGCGAAATTATTGTTCGAAGCGAGTTGTCCGGCAGCAAATTGTCCGGTGACAACTTGTCCTAGAACCTAATCATAGTAAGATATATTTATAATTTATTCTCCCGTTTTCAAAAAAGTGGTTTTCCCATATATCATCATTGTAATTAAATCAAATGATTGATGTATTTTATTATAATCAAAAATATTTTTTTTAATTATCCTATAAAATATTTTTGTTTGCAAATGAAAATGTAAATGAACTCTTAATTTTAGATAATTTAATATACTCCTTCATAGCGTAATAATTTAATTGTCGGTGAATAGGGTAAATCTTTGTCTTTTTTGCCCTTCAGTGAGAAATTTCTGCAAATTAATTCTTATTATAAAATATACGTAACTATTTCACTGCCAGATGTTTCCAGATGTGAGAACAGCTAAATAAACTTTTCACGTGAAAATAAAGTTCATATTTATATAATGTACAGAGCCATTAAGACATCCTACATTTAAACAATGATGGTAGAGATATTTGAGAATATTAACTTCGTTAATGTATAGGACTATACAGGTACTAATTTCCAAATATTATATACATATCTCAAATTTGTGCTTGATAATATATAGCTAGTATGACCAGTGGAAATTCCAGTTGACAAGAAATAAATTGATGATGACGAGAAATATTGATGTCTTTCTTGGAAAAATATATTTGTATTATATACTGCGAAAAAGGGAGCAGAAACAGGAAATTATTAATTCATAACATTAAAAGTAAAACGTTCAGTTCGTATAAGCATAGTTACTGTGTATATACAATTACTGAGAGGGTAACGGACGAACTAACTAACTAATTGGGATATTAATGAAGGGACAACTAGAATATGTATTGTACTATTATTGAATTATTTGTTTATTTTATTTACTCTCCATTTCTTGTGTTGAATTTGTACGCAACCTTTACCAAATTAATATAATCATTAACTATGGTTATAATTAAATTTCAGATTTAAAATTGAACAAATTGATTCAAATACCAATATTATTATCACGTATAGAATATTATCAGAGAAAAGTTTTATTGGAGCCAAAAAAGATTAAAATAGGTCAACATTTTTCGTCCATGATTCTTTTCTATAAATGTATGACTTCATACCTCACAATCTGAGACACTGCAAGTATCTCATATTTAGCCAAAAAAAATTTGTGTCGAGAACGAGACACACATAACTACATCAACTATGAATTTGATAACAATTATATGTTCCGAGAACTCGAAACTGTTCCAGTTCGATGAACTTAAATGTCTCAGTAATAAGTCTGTTAAAATAACTCCAATTATTTTAACAAACGATAATTTGAGATACTAAACTGAAAACACACACATTCACGTTAACACTTATGTGTCACGGCACATCAAGTGAGCGTTAAACACGTGGGTGTCATTCATGATTACCGAAAATAGTCATATATTATTATGTATAATGCAGTTATTCAGATATTCTGCTCTAAGCTCTTCTTTTGAAAGTTAATATTCTTGCTGTTCCAGTCCCAAAGTTTTAGTCTAATGATATTCACACCTGTGGTCGACGTCTCGAGATAATTGACTCAACGGGAACTTTCCTCTTAAACTTCTAAGATATTGTCAAATGTTTATTTAGACTTATAGATAATAGAATTTTGGTGGGAAGTATATTATGAAAGGAGTATACAGGGTGTCCGACACTTTTGTTGCCAAACTTTAACATAAAGTTGCATTCGTCGAAATAAACACTTTTTATTCAATGAAGGTAAGGTCTAAAATGCTTAGTTAAAGAGTAACAAGGTTAGGAAAGTAGTATCTGTACCATTAATTATTATTAGTTAACGTCATTTTTTTAATGTTGCAATAAGAAACAAAACATTTTTTTCGAGTAATTATTAGGAGCACAAGAAACTTAATCTTAAATTAAGTTACATGTTTACAAAATGTGTTCAAACTGCCTCCCATTTGTTGCGATTCAGGCGTTCAATCGTTGATTGGTGGACGCGACCAAAGACACAAGGAGTTTCACGAATCCTTGCTGGACAAACTTTTGAACGCTTGCATCTCAACAAATAGGCGGCAAATTGAACACATTCTGTAAACATGTAACCTAATCTAAAATAATGTTTCTTGTGCTCCTAATAATTACTGTTAAAAATGTTTTGTTTCTTATCGCAACATTAAAAAAATAATGTTAACTTATAATAATAAATGGTACAGATACTACTTTCCTAACCTTGTAACTCTTTAACTAAGCTTTTTAGAAAATACCTTCATGGAATAAAAAGTATTTATTTCGACGAATGCAACTTTATGTTAAAGTTTGGCAACAAAAGTATCGGACACCCTATACATATTTTTAAATTCAAGAGAGAAATCAAGATTTTTCACTATGAAAGGTATTCGGCATTTTTAAGATATCAAGAGTTGCTTAATTAAATATTTTATACATTAAGATTAGTGAAATGAGTGTAGTTCCGGTTCCTTTAGTTTATTCTTAATACTCAAACGTTATAGGTTACAGATGATAATTCAAGATATGACGGAAGAGGTTACATATGGCGACGGGTTATAGATCAGCCTACGATATAACCTACCTTGATGGTTCTGACTGCTATGGACAGACTCTAACTCCTAAATGACATTAAGTATTCAATCTCATATCTTAATATGTCCTGAGCTTCTAGCTACAAAGCCTAAGTTGAATAATATGTATGTGTAATTGTATGCCAATAAGATGAGAAAGAAACCACAGAGAATGTCAATAGATCATAAGTCTAAGTGATCAAATATCTAAAGAATACTTGATGAATTTTGACTGATCTCATCACGTTTAGGATAATTTTACAATCTTCGGTTTCCAAATATTTCCATTTCTCTAAATGTCACTAGTGTGTGATAATTCTTTCGACAACATAATGAAAATATGTTTATCAAATTATTGCAGTTCAATAACAATAAAAATCTTAATTAATTAATCTAAACACTGAATAATAAGCATGAATGAAAATTTATAAAGAATACTTGTATAACAATAATTTATACAAAATATGGTTTTTAATATGAACTGCTGTGTCATCCAACATATCTAATTTAATTTTTAAATATATATGCATTTAACTGTATGTGCTAGCGTTACTATTTTTCGTATTAAAGGGTCAAACTTGTATAGATGATCAATAGAAAAATATTCAAATTCAATTTAATTTCTCCTACCAAAAAAATTTCACATGCTGACGACACTGAATTCACTTTGTCAGAAGTTGGGTATATATTTTTTTAAGTTTTCAATTTGTATGCGGAAACCAAATTCACTAGTGAAAACTTCTTGAAACTTCTCCTACAAGGAGGACTGGAAATGACACAGGAGAAGATGATTCAAGGAGAACCAAACTATACATCATGCAAGGACTCTGAAAGAGTAAACAAATTTCTTAACAATAGTAACAAATATAGTTGCATGCAATTATTATTTTTCCTTTGTTGATTGGCTTCATCAATTGTTCCTTATATGAATTCTGCAACAGTACAGAATAGATTAAATTAAAAGTTAATTATGTAAGAGAGTAGTTATGTAAGAGAGCTATTATTAAAAATAAAATAGTTATAATTTGAACACTTGTTTTTGTCACTTACAATAGCTTGTATATAAACTTACATAACTGTAACTGAAAAGAACTCCTGAAAAAGTGAATGAGATAACAAATGTTATCAACGTCGATGTTGTCAGTCAAAGGAAGAGAGAAACTCTCCCTTTATTTTTGTTAGTGATTCATAAAAAACGAGATACCATCTTCGAATTAAACTTAGGTGTAAAATCATTACCAATTAATCTTTAATTTCTGACAGCTGAGAACATGGCTGACACCTACCATATTACCTATATGCGTCATAGGTCGTTGAGCTGAAACTTCTAAATGTCATATTGGCTTATGACTTTTGTTATTATTTACTTTCCGAGCAATATGAGTGTCAGGGAACTGAGATGTCCCTGTGCATTTAGAAAGAAGCCCACTTATCGTTCATCTAATCTATTCGTAAACTATTCCTATATGCAAAATGGTTCACCATGATGAGAGAAAATTTAATTCCAATTAAATAATATCAGTTATTTGTTATGGAGTCAGTAAAATCTAAAAAAGTAGAATCCTTTGGTGGAACACATTGCAAATGGATTCGAGAATATAAGTAAAAAACTTCATAAATTCGAATTCGCAGCGTACTTCAGCTTTCATCACCCAATTTAACTTCGTTTGGATACTTAAGATCAACCATATGTTTAAACTTTTAGTGAATAAAGTATTAGGATTATGAAAGATGAGCGGGTGTGAAAAAATGGAGATTTTATAGAGAGCATATTCTTTGACATCGGAAACTTTTACAAAGAGAAATGAATGGATCTATGAGATTGATATCATATAATTTTTACATTTCCGAAGTTTTTTTTTTTCTTGTTGCTTAAATTGCACTCATTTATCTATTCGTTATTAAATGTTTAAAATAGAAAGTTGCATAGCACGTACAGATGATTCTCTCAATTTAAAATAAAGAATCGAATTGTGCTCAAATAATGTTGGGGAGAAAATCCATGCCTGCAATAGAGGCGACGAGTTCTAAGAAGAATTATAAAAATACCACAAAGAATCTTTGGTCAGGTCTCTGTTGTCCAAAATTTTTTCAATGTTTTAATTTATTTAATCATAAGTTACCTGTATTTCATTAAAAGCATATATCATTTATTTCCAATTATGAAGTGTTTTAAGAAAATGAATGTTTCAATTAGAAGGAATTATTTCTAAGATATCACAAATTGTAATTCGTTTTCCATGAATATTCAATTGGAAGATTAGTTAAATTTACAATTAAATCAATTTGTTTACTATTTGTTAGGTTCAAGTAGGTATTCTAATGATATTACAAAATAAGTTGAATGATTAATACTTTAAAAAAAAATACTGCTCCTCAGAATATTGTGGATGGTTTCCAGTTGAATCTTAGCACCTCGTTTCGCTATCAATTTTATATCATAGAAGAAAAGAAATAGGCAAGAGTTCTTATTGAGTGTGACTGTTATCGTTATCGCTCATGCCTCGTAATCTTTAATGAGTAAATAACATGCCACAATCTGTACCTATCAGCACTGAAAACTTTTTTGAACAATGCAGGTTATTTTAAACTATTATTCGTAACCCATACAAAACTGTAGAACTTTCATAGGTATTAATCCCTATTAGTAAAATGCTCTATGTCTAAAAATATATTCATTTGTCAACGTTTATTACCTGTAAACGAGCTTCACAGTCCTAGCTACATTGTTTTAGAATAATTTTAAGCAAAGTTATCAGAATATTTAGATTACATATGGAAGATATGTTTGAAAGAGATGCTTTGATAACATATGAATGTGAAGAATATTTTCTATTATGTATTATATATATATACATATTTTTAATGTTCATCTGTTTTCATCATAATAATTAAAAATAAAACTAATAATCATAAAGCTGAGGTATTATTCCCCCTCTAATATTTGAATATTAATATTACCAAATTCAGTATTACATTTTGTCAGATCTATTTTCATAAAGAAAAATATCTGAAGGAAATAAAAGAAGGAGAACGGAGAATGGCAGTCATGTTGCCAGGTCGATGCGAAACCTCGCACACCCTCTTCTTCGTATTCTACAATGACACAGTAAGGTCATTCGAACGAACACTGTCAGCTTTTAATCTCAGTGCAAAAACAGAGTTGCATGATGAAATTACAGCCTTTGTGGTGAACCACAAGGGAAGTACCTCGGTGATGACTGATAATGTAAACTGTAAACACGGCGTAAGATGCAACATAAAAATGACATCAGTTCCTGAACGAACAACTCTCTATTTTTAATTATTTTTTTTCATCTAATTATTTTAAAATGCACTTATTATATATCAGTATGTCAGAATTATTAATTATTTTTGTTTCATCAACCTTCAATTTCTTTCTAGTTATTTTTTAGCATATCTATATTATCTAACGTGATCTGTAGCACAATCAGTAATTTAATCACTGTTAGGAAACCTTGGAAAAAAACTGAATAAGTCAACACGTTTAACAAATGTTCGCTGCATATTTTTTAAAAGTATAGAATTGAACGGGGAAACCATTATTAATGTTCTATGAAATCATTGTATATTTCCTACCTGATTTATTGCAAATGGTTACACTGATTGATTGAGTATCTTAAGTATTATATTTGGTCTGTTGTATAGAATTATTATATTCTCTCTAATTAAAAAAGTGTAATAAATTGTAGCAGGTTGTAGATATGAATTACATTAAATTTCATCACTAACTGTTGATGAGAGATGAAGAAATTGAAAAGAAATGTATAAATATTGAGCTGTATTCTCTTAAATGTACAGAGCTTAAATTAACACCATAAGTAACGTCAACAACACACTGTGATATGTTATTCCATCCGTGATTGGATTATCTGCTCTCTATGTTCCTCTATGGACAAAGGGGACATCATAACTCTTTTGTCATATTGGGACAAAATTGAAACTGAAGCTTAGCTTTGCATTATTTTAAAATTCCAATTATATTCTATTGCACATGCATAAAATGACAACAATAAAATATTAAAATGAGTCTAATCTTTTATATATGAGGTCATTTGTGATTGAACTTATTGATAGATAGATCGAGAGTTCCAATAGTTTCTACGATTAAAATCTATTATTGAAATTTGGTGCCTCATGATGTGATATATTTTGAGTATGACAGGACACTCTCCCCGTGATGATAAAGTCCGGTACGTGGTTTACAAGTTGCAATTTATACTGAGATATATTTATACCTAAAGGAGTTCGCGGGATTCGAACCCTGGACCTTTAAAGTACTGTGTCAGAGCTCTATCGACTACGCTACCAGGTGTAAAAGCAGATCGGGTCCTTGCGAACTCGAACTGCCCCACGTAATAGTAGCAAGTTTTGACGAAATAAGTTGGCACCGCAGTGGAAGGGCTGACGCTCCTAGCCAAATAAGTTGTAGGTCCTGCGACCCCCAGATACATATGAATGCATCTAGACGGAAGGGCTGACGCTCCTAGCTTGGGTGAAATGAAACATAAATACTTAAAGGAATTCACGAGATTCGAACCCTGGACCTTTAGAGTACTGTGCCAGAATTATATCGACTACGCTACCAGGTGTAAAAGCAGATCGGGTCCGTTTTTGTGCAGGTGTGGTGAGGGAGGGGGATATTTGACCAGCAATCAAATTTAAGTCATATGTAAGTTTCAAGATATATGTAAATAATAACTTTCGCTGGACTTTTAATCAATGTCATCAATAAATACTTCATATTCTCCCTATAAATCGACTAATTAAATAAGTATAAATTTCAGAATTACATTAAATAATTTTGTTTAATTTTAATTTACCCCAACATTTGCTCAATCAAATATCCTTTACGATCACAATCATTCAAAAATTAATAAATCTAAATACAAAAAATGATTAATTGAAATGATTTCTAAAGTTTCGATCTTCCAATCGAAAAAACAGTGAAAATATTCCCTTTTGAAAGTTATGTGTGCTCTTCCTTCTTTCTTCAAACCCGAAATGGGAGTCACGGAATAATTTCTTTATATATCAAGCCACGGCCATTAAATGCTGAATATATAGAATATTTCTCTCTCTCACCTGGCCCTCAAAAATAGATTGAATTAATAAGAATCAGAATGAAGAGTGGAATTCTCGAGCTTACAGTGCGTATGAAGTGCCTTTTTTAAATGAAAAACATCCCCACTATTTCGCTGTTACGGAGTAAACAAGTCCATTTTAAATCTTGGAATTAGCATTATGTATTGTTGTCTTCGGTGTTTTAGTGTATCATTCATGACGTTTCAAATTATAGAGAAATTCTTCATGAAAGTAATTCAATTATGTTTATTTCTATTTTGATTCATTTACCATCCAATGAATCTACGAGCAGATTTCCATAAAGTTTGTCTTTTTCACTTATCATTTTCACAAATAAAAACTTCATATTTCTTTATATTATGTTTTACTTTTGTTTATTTTCGAATCTATTTCTTCTTCCATAGGCATATATATTTATTTTTTTGATACTTCTCCGTAATTTTAGTCTTAATGTTAGGTAATTTTAGGATTAATTGTTTTCTTTATAAGATTCAGAGATAGTATTAATATTGTTTCTATGAAATAGTCTTTTTTTCATAAGTTCCGAAATAGTTTTAATGTATCAGTTCATTTTTTTATAATAATTTGAATTATTAGTTTCCTTCGTTAATCAAAATATCTGTGAAGAATGAACTTCAGCTGATTATTTTTGGAAGTATATCTGTTAATTAGTTAAATATTCAACACATTCACTTTGTATCGGGCCATATGTGGGATTACCCATGTACCGAATGCAAATTTTTATTGTGTTTTAAAAATGCAAATAATTATCATTATAATAAATAAAGAAAAGAAAATTAGAGCATGATTTTATTTTTAGTATTATTAATTATTATTGGAGAGTGTGAAACAATCGATATTCATGATATGTAATGATATTTATTTTGTCACACATTTTTGTAATAGCCACTTTTCTGTTTTAAATATGCATTCTAAATATTAATGATGTCAGAATGACCTATTTTTCATTCAATAGTGTATTTCATTGATTAATTTTTTTTAAATTTTGCTTGTATTCATTACTCCGAAGAATCACTATATATTATTTTCTATGATATCATCACTGCGCATTCTTGAAAATTAAATATCCTTATTTTGGTTCTTTATCTCAATATTATTTTCTTTTGGAAAAAATAACACCTTGTTTTCAAAATACACATTTCAGAATCTCGGACTTGAAAGATTGGAAAATATTTTCTAGAATCCACAAAATGATCAGAACTGAAGATGCAAATTGTATTTTGGTACATGATTGTTAATCGAAATGAAATTTACCTTACCAAAAACTGTAAGAATAATAGTTTTATGAACATATTTCAGATAATTTAAACTATGAAACGAATGATATGATTTACATAACTAATACAATAGTTAAATTATATTGAATTTATTTATAGGTTTAATTAAATCATACATTAATAATTTCTTTATACTAATATTTAATTTTTCGATTTAATCAGTTGGAATATTATGTTTAAATGTTTATTGAAGGTTTTCTTTGTGGCCTATTCAAAATTATTTAACAACATTGATTTTCCAAGAACATAGACAACAATTTCACCGCACTATGTTCTTGGAAGCAATAAATTTCCACCTCGAGGGACATATGATCTATAGCAAAGTTTTGATTTCATCAGGGAATAAATTATAATGGGTCTAGGAAAATTTATCGAAAGCAATTGATCGAATGGAAAATTGGTCTAATGGAATATTAATTGAGAGTAAAATTGATAGAATAGTTCAGCCACTAAACACAAAACAAATATAAATACTCATAAGTATTTACAACAAAACAATTGAAAGTTGCAGATTATTTTTCAATTCTAGTATTTTACAATATTTGATACTTGATGTATCCTTATCATTTGTTTTTCTTCTATGTACTTGTCTATCATTTCAATTGTCTTTCCATACAGTTTTTAACCGACAATGTACTTCCTCAATATTTATTATTACTTTATTATTTATTATTCTCCTCTTCCATCTAGAAGACCCCAGTTGCTCTATCCTGAATCTGTCTGTCGTGAATGGAGTAGAAGGGGATGGCGTTTCTTGGGCTCCGAACTTTTGTAATTTGGATTACGTATTGTCTTTTTTTTGTCCACGTTTATCATTTTTTTAACGAAATTTACAGTTTTAGAATATAACGGTATCTCAGGTCATATTCTTCAACTACAAGGTTTTAGATTTTATGTTAGATAGGCTCGTAGGCTTCATTTACTATCATCTCTTCATTTCCACTCGACCAATTATCCTTTCGATCAATTTTCCATTCGACAAATTTTCCATTCGATCAATTTTCCGTTGGATCAATGATTTTCGATAAATTGATATAGAAAAATTGCTTCCGATATATTTTCCGGATCACAATTATAGGGGATCCGGAAAATTGATCGTAAAGAAAATTAATCGAAAGGAAAAGTGATCGTAAGGAAAATTGATCGAAAGGAAAATTGATCGAATGGAAAATTGATCGAAAGGAAAATTGATCGAAAGGAAAAGTGATCGTAAGGAAAATTGATCGAAAGGAAAATTGATCGAATGGAAAATTGATCGAAAGGAAATTGATCGAATGGAGATTGACCGAAAAAAATATCGAAAATGATAGTGGATTTATTTACACTAATTGACGATGATAACTAAAACCATGGATTACCAGAGAAACTTACCTGCAATATAATACAGCTAGTTGATCTTGTTACCATGCTTTATATATAAGAATAATAATAATTCATATAACAATTTTTACAATAATAATATGTAATAATAACTTATGTATAACATTTCTTCAATCTACTGTTTTTTTTTTCTATAACAGAGAATTATATGCTTTGAAATATATTTATTTTCGTAAGATAAAAAATATTAATATTATTATGGTATATGGTATTTATATATGATATATTTCATGAAATATTTTGTATAGCTTTCCATCGTAATCAAAGGATCGGAGTGATTGATAGCACCCCCATTTTAACAATGAAAAACTGATAATAACAGTAAATCTAATTACAGTGTGTTTTTTTTCTTCTTTTGCAAGACTTTGAACCCCCACTAGGAATATTTGAAATAAGAATGTAAAGGGAACATTTGTATTTTCTTGAAGGTAAAGCTTGGTACTTACATTTCATGTAATTCAAACTTATTTGAAACTCATAGAAAATACTTCTAAAGGCGATCTACAAAAGGTGTTGGGAATGACCGCCGAAGACTCAAGACGCTCTTTGAAAGTTCGTCACCTTCTCAATTGTACTTTTTGTCATTTCTATAGTTTTATTCGACAATATCATTATGATTCTTACCTGCAAATTATGACGCAGCAATAATTGAGAGGGTGACGAAGAGCGTCTTGAAGCGCGCAGGACTCTAACCACAGGATTCTGGCGACCATTTTCAACACATTTTGTAGATAGCCTTTAGAAGTGTTTTCTATGAGTTTCAAATAAGTTTGTAATACATGAAATGTAATTACCAAGCTTTATCTTCAGGAAAATATATTTTTTTCTTCTAAATTCTTATTCCAAATATTCCTAGTGGGAGCTCAAAATCTTGTAAAAAGAAGAAAAACACACTGAAATATTTGTAAAAAAAAAAAACATAAGAGAGCTAGAGAATTGATACTTGATAAATAACATCCTCGATTATCTTTTGATAATAAAAGTATGGAGTTTCTTTTATGATTAGTTATCAAGTAATATCAAAGTTTGCGGAAAGAGCGATGGATCACCCCAGATTTTTATTTAGTATATGTTTTAAGTACTATAATTATTTTATATAGTACCTATTTGTTGGGAACTATCTTGTGGTCTTATATGTATGTATCGTAATATATTTTTAGCTCATTTATCTCGCACAATCTCCATGCTGCAATCATATCTTTTTTAGTAATTATTCTCTCTTCCCTTATATTGTTTTCACACTACTGACATGAAAAGTCACTTCCAAAGAGAGATATGGCACACAGTTTCGGTGCTGCACTGACAAAACCCTGTAAGCTGCACTGTATCCTCCCTAACTTTGAAAAGTACTAACGAACTGCAAACGAACTAATCAAAATGTAATGTGATTACTTTGACTTACTTAATTCCAAAATATTCCTGAATACTGATAGCTTCTTAAGATCTAAAATAATGCTAAGCAATAAGCATGAGTTGGATGATAAACAAATTACAATCTGAAATCATATTTAAAGCTGTTTTTTTTTCTTTTCAAATTACCTTTTAATATAAATTTCATTCATTTTCATATACGCGACTTTTTAAAGATGGAAGTTATATTTCAAACTGTTCACCATATGTACACCAAATGCTCATAATATGAGTATGTTGACATTTATCAACTTTTTGTATAATCGTATGTATTTATTTTGAAAAGTGAAAGTTTTGAAGAGACAGCTTCCAAATCGGTTTAAAAATATAGTTACCTAATAATATTCTTTCATGAAGAATGGTCCGCCTGGACCAGTGCCAAGTTTAGTGTGCAAACATTCAATGGCTAGGTTATAAGGGGAGTGTCTCACTGAAATTTGAGATAATTAAAAAAAAATTGCATAGAAAGACACATTATGTCCCGAATCATGTGGTAAAATATTAGGTATGAAAGTTGTCTGCAATTTCCTCAAAAAGGGGAGGGGGGGGGGGTAAAAGCTGGAGGAGAGGGGAAGTGAAGGGGGAGTAGCTGGGGAAAAAAAATTGTAATTAAGTAATATTTGTTTGTTTCTAGTATTTTTCATGTAATCGTTAAAGTACTGTTATTATAAAAAGAATCGAAAAGTGTCTGTTCTGAGCACTTTTCATTTCTCAACTTTTAAAGCCTGCTAGATCTTCAATTTATGACTTTATATATAGAGACATGGAGTTTTTCTCTTTTTATTCAGAATTTAGTTGTCCACAAAAAAACGATCAGCTGATTTGTTATCAAAAAAAAAGTGTTAAAAAAGTGTATATATAAAATACAACCATATTTCGAAAATAGTGGAAATTTTTTTAATTTTCATTATTTATTTTTTTGGTGTAATGCGAATTCGATTAAACGGATTGAACTATGGTAGAGTGCAAAATTTTGAACAAAAAGAAAAAAAACATGTATCTAACCAAAAAAAATGAGGGAGAAGTAAGAATTTCAAAAAAATTCCAAATTATTCTGTTTTTCAGGAGGGGGACATTGTCTTTAGTAAATAATTGACTATTTTTATAGTTTGAATAATCAAGTTTGAGAAAATCAAGCATCTCACTCTTCAAACAAAAAAAAGTAAAAAAGTGAGACACTCTCCTTAAGACTATAGTAGTTCACACACATCTATGTTCTATCCGTGACATGTCCGTTCCTTGTCCTCTCATTACTTCAGTGTAAAAACAAAAAATATATCATTACTTTGAATTAAACGGAAAAGAGGTCACACACATCAGTTTCAGTAACGTATCTTATCAGTGTTAGAAAAATCACTGAAAAACACTTAAAGGACAGGTCTCGGATGTGTATAAACATTGAATATGCTTTTATTGTTCACTCTCAAAAGTCAGAACTATGATATTTGAATTAATTAATTTTAGTGTGACCCGTATCAATGATGTTGTCGCAAATTACACATGTTTTTCCATTTAATTTCTGTTGCTTGATTGTCCACCAGCTTTATATGAGGTGCTGTTGATAGAATATCTGTTTAACTCATTTTGTAACTAACGAGCAAACCAAAATATGATAGCTGAACAATACTAATAATTTATATTTTCAATATGAATTTTTGAATAAATGTTTGACATACGGACGGTCAAAAGAAATTGGCTCCTATTATAGTTTGAAATAGATGGATGTTCCCACAAAAAGGTTAATATTAATTTTAATAAATTTTATATAATTTTTCGATTTAGAAGGTGTTATTCCTTTAATGGGTTTTGTTTGCATTAGGTATCCATTTACGATTTTAATTTTAATAGATAAACATTAATATTTTTTTATTCATGAGAGATTGCTCCAATTATATTGCTGCTATTCAGTCCGTTAAATAAATAATTTCACAACGCGTTTATACAATACCATATATATATTACACTATCATTATTACTATAGAAATATCTGTAAATAATAATATTCCATTTCTCTCATCAATCCTAGTACTCGAAAACTAACGACAAGTACGACTATGGTCTATCAGTACCAAAAACTTCAGCACTTACCACTAACCATTTCTGTAAGTGAAGAAGTTCACCTCAATTAATTTGTAGGAGGAGGATAATTCGGAGCGGCGAATACCACAGAAGCGTGTAGGTATGGCAAAAATGAAGGCCAAATTTAATTATCGTGGCGAAGTCTAAAGTGGATCTTTACGTGTCATGATTATTTCAACAGGTTGTAAAATAACCTGACGTGATAATGGAGTGGAAATAAGTTTTTTATTCGATTAGGTTAGATAGAAACATAGATTTGGTTAATGCATTTACTGCACTTATTTCATTTTAACAATCAACTTTAGTTTTAATTCAAAATTAAAACTTCTAATAAGATATAACTATATTTTAGTCGAACTTAAAAGAAGAAGAAGAATAAATTTATTGCAATTAAAACACTATAACAATCAACTGTAGTCTTCATTCAAAATTGAATCTTTAAGAAATATTGACAATTTTAGTGAAAAATACTTATATTTTCATGGAAATTAAATTAGGAGAATGAATATTCATTTATATTTGAAAGCTCCTTGTCTTGAGTAATCGAAAATTTTCTATTTCAACAGTTTAATTCGATAAAATGCTTTAAAATCATTAAAAAAATCATATATCTATATATATACTATAGCATATATGCAATCTTACTATCAGAACATATTAACAAATAAAAATCGAAAAAAGACCACCTTAACTAATATGCCAAGGATTATCATTATTCACATTGTACTCTTATAAAACCACAGTTTGATACAACCATTGGGCGTTTTAATTTCAAACAAATAATTATTTTAACATTATTATTTTTTTGAGAATTTATGCATTTATCTTATATATGTACATGATATTTTGTTGACAGTTTTATTAAACCTAATTTCTTTTATTTGATATTTCTATATTTTGATTTAGCATGGCTGATATTTTCTTGTACAGGGTGGGGCGTAAGTTTGGAAGCAATTTTTCAAACATGAATATAATTCTTAAAAATAAGTTCCTAAGTAGGTGATAGGGTTTGAACTACAGTAGAGACACTACATTATGACGTCCCAGTGTTATATTTTACAAAAATTTAGTCAATTCAAAAATGTCAGACAAAAGAGAAGCCATTATTGCTCTACACCGTGCCGGGAAGTCAGATTCCGTCATTTCAAAGACTCTCTCAATAGCAACATCGACTGTTTGGAAGTGTGTGAAGCGTTTTAATGAGAGAGGAGACTTGACTGATCGTCCAAGAAGTGGTAGACCACGCTCACAACGCACCAAACAACTGATAAAATGTGCCCGAGAGAAGATCAGGAGGAACCCGAAAAGGTCAATACGATTGTTAGCCAAAACAGCTAATGTGAGACCCAGAACAATGAGTAGAGTTGTCAAAGAAATCCTAAAGATGTCCACTTTCACCCTCCAAAAGAGACAGACTCTGTCAGAAGCTGTAAAGAAAAAGAGATTGGAGAGAAGCAAAGCACTTCTGAGAGAATTGAAGTCTGGCACGGCTGGTGAAATTGTTTGGTCTGACGAAAAAAATTTCACAGTGGAAATGGCTCACAACCGGAGGAATGACAGAATAATTGGTAAAAGTGCAAAAAACATCCCATACAACCAAACTTGGAGATCTCCTTTAATTTTTGTGGAACAAGGCGCCAAAATCAATGCTAAATGATATATTGAGAATATTTTGACGCCAATGTTGGAGTCAGCTAAGGATCATTTCGGTAATGACACTCTATGGACATTTCAGCAAGACGGCGCGACTTCACATACTGCAAATGTCACTCAAAACTGGTGCCATGACCATCTTCCACGGTTTTGGTCCAAAGAAATGTGGCCTCCCTGCTCCCCAGATGTTAATCCTATGGACTTTACGGTATGGTCCATTCTTGAATCAAAGGCCTGTGGTAAATTCCATCGCAGTGTGGATGATTTAAAGCGTTCGCTCCAGAGATCTTGGAAGGAAATTTCACAAGAACAGTTGCGTGCCGCTGTAGGAGGAATTCGGAGGAGATTTGAGGCTGTTATTAAAAACAAGTGGGGACATTTTGAATAAATTTATGATTTTTGAATTCTTAAAACCCTTATGTAATAATACATAACTGTAAATTATTAAATATATTTTTCGTTGGATTATAATATGCACTTTCATTTGCTTCCAAACTTACGCCTCGCCCTGTATATCGTATATACTACATTACTTCTTGTTTCTATATTACCAGAAAAATTCCATTTTTCTGACGAGAAAATTACCTGGTATCCCTTATTAATGGGCAACATTTTTCTCTGATAAGAAATTCTTCTTGTTGTTATATATATGTGATATTGAACAATCACTTAATGATACGATAGGAATGAAGATATATATGCTATGATACAAATTAGATACAAATTAATAATACAAACATTTATAATTTAACTCTTCTGATCATGAAAGGTCATAATTATTGTCCCAAGAATTTAAAAAAAATACCCTTCTTTTAAATTAAAAAGGTATGGGATTGAAAAAGTTTGCAGTGAATATTCTACATGAATATATTTTCGTGCATTTAAGTATTTAATGTATAAAAATATAATTTATTTGCAGATAACAAAATAATTCCAAAAAGAATATGCCATTGAGGCATATGTCAAAACAAATATGAAATGATAAGAAGACATTTCAAATTTTGATTATGCAAAATTAAGATCGAAAGGATTGAGTCATTATTATTATCCTAATTAAAATTCATGTGAAAAGAGAGAATTAATGAATAAATATTTTACATCGATTAATTTTCAATTGTACAAGAAATTTTGATTAGAAACAAAATAATACATTAACAACTGTAGTTTCTGAAATAATTTCATTTGATATAATTTTGATGAATAGTTTCATTGATTTGTCTATCGAATTCACTAATTGAGTTTCTATTTTTCCAAATTGGATTCATTGCCATTTCTAACGGACATTAGCTGAGGCAATTATCATAAAATTACACCTCCATATTCGTGTAATGTAGCCATTATTGAATCTGGCTACGGTAAGCTGCGAGTTAGAGTCAGTAATATGTTTTCGACTATGTTTCAAAAAATATAATAATTTTACTGTAATTGATATCCATTCGATATACATAGATCTACTGATACATTATATATAAAAAATAATAGTATTATTTATGATAAAAAGGTAAATAAAACTTATGTATGAATTAATTTCACGGTACTATTAAATTGACTCCATTTGTTAAGAAACGTACCTATAAGCTACACATGATAATTATATGAATGTTTTATGGTTCAGATTATTTATAACAAATTTTAATCTTTAATTTTAATTCATATTGTATTAAATGTATAATTAGCCTAGTGGTTATACAGTTATAAATCTGAGCAGGTTCTAGGCAGCAGTCAAGCAGATCGGAGTAGTCACCTCAGCAGCCGTGAGCAGCGGAAGCGCAACGGGGGTGCCAATCTGACCGCTTTGGGGGCTATTTTCGCTGCGTTCTCGCTGCTTAGAACTACTCTGAGCACCTGCTCCAACCTGCCTACGCGCGACGCCTAATTGCAGATGCGCGACCGAATGGAGTCCGTGGCCACGCCTGAAATATTTTATTAAAAATCCCTCGCGGCAGACATTGACTGCCTGAATACTACCCTGAATATAAATGGCACATTCATATATATAAATAAACGCATTGTATGCATATAGCTATATTATGAATGTGACATTATTCAGCAGCAGCATCCAGTCAATATCTGCCACGAGGGTATATAATTTGATATAATTTAATTTAAAAATATAGTAGGGACTTACTTAACGTCTGCTTCAGAACCAAAGGCTATAACACTGACGTCAAACGGAAATTAAATACAAGGTACTGAAAGAAGCAGTCCGACAAAAAAGTTTCTCCATGAACAAAGTCACCTACCACCGTCGTAGAGAAAAAAGCAGAAAAGCTACTCTGTGATTACAATCACTTACCAAGGAATGTGATGAAAAGAGATACAAGCATCGCTGACTGCACTCACGGATGGAAGAGGAAAATGAAGAGGTGATATTAAATGTAGCTTACCTAACACAAAACCAAAGACTTTGTAGTTGAAGAACATAATCCTAGCACTATCCTCTACAATTGCTATTGCGTTAAAAATGGTAAACTTGGTTGAAATGAAAGAAAAATAAAACTTTTAATCCAAATTACAACAGCTAAAGGCCTAAGGGACAACATCTCCCTTCTCTTCCGTTCACCTCAGACAGCTTCAGGATTGAGCCCCTGAGAGAAAGAGGGTATATAATAAATTTGAATACGTGAATTAAATAATTGAGTCAGTAACTCCTTAGAACGAACCATGGACTTAGCAATAAAATGTAACCAGAATTCAAAGTAAGCTATCGTAATTCATTGATTCGTAAAACTGCTCAGAGAATGCAACCAAATACAAAACTGCATTAATTAGAATATTACGCTATAAGAGGTCTATACCATTTGTTATATAGCTCTAACGCTAGCTGAAAAAACTTAAGTAACGTCATGAGTCCAAGATAGGACAACAGCATAACTTCTATTCACAAATAGACATATAACCCACCAGATACAAAACTAAAAATAAAGGAAAAATTAATGAGGTATGCTTTCACATTTCTATAATTAAAAGGAAGAAAAACAATTGTTAATAGAAATAAAATTTATTTGAGGAATAGTAACAACAAATCACTGTGTATAATATTTTTTTTTATTGAACTGGAAAGCACTCAGCTAGGTGTATCACAAAACTCCATTATGAAAAGTTATATGAAATATTTTTCAACTTTTTATCTGACAAGAGGAATGTTCATAGAAAAAGACAAATGAAAGTTCTCCCACTTGAATTATCACAAAACAAAATTAGTTCTGTATGACACCTTTAGTAGCTTTGGATTATTTCCCCATCTTCTTCTTTTGATGAACAGTCATTTCCACGAGAGCATCTGAAAGTACATAACTTCTTTATGTACTTTGTAGCATAATGTAGCTAGTTATGTATAAAAAATTAATTAGACATACATATTTTATAATTTTGTATAGCTGCCTAAAATATAATTAATTAATATTAATTACCTGTAACCTCAGGTTGATGATTATGTAGAAAGAAACTGTTATAAACTAATTAACAACCTAACTTTTATTGTAAGGGGGTTTAGACAAAGCCATCTATAGTTTATCAGGCCGGACCATTCTGGCGTTAATAGTTTGAACAGCTGATCGCCGAATCATAACAAAGCATCACGCTACCATTAATTTAGATAGGAATAAATAGAATACATTCTCCTTTAATTGACTTATTTTTATAGTCAATGAGTGGGTTTTTGATTTACAATTTATACTGTGTATTCTCTAGAATCTCTGCTATTGAATGGAATAATTATTTTCGATAAATAATAATTTTAAAGGTAAAAATCTTTCATGCAATGTAGTGTACCTAGAATTAGTGAATATTGATGACATTGTTTTAGATGCACATCCTATAGATATTGATTTCAAGAAATTATGGATTACCAACTGTTCAGGTGGTGATTTTGTTATGATACCTGTTCATTTGAAAGAATAGAATTAAAAAAGAAAATTGCATGTATTCTTCATTATCTGCTGGAACTCTACTAGTTCCAGCAGTCTGGCCTCCTTCAATATGGGAGCATAATTTAACAAGTCACAAAATTTAATGGTGTGGACCCTATTTCAAATTCTTTGTTTGAATCATGTACTTAGTTGGAAATAGCTCAGCTGTAGTAAGAATAATTATTAATATTCCATAGACATATCATTCATGTGTAAAACACTGCTGATGAGTAGTGAATACAACTTAGGTATTTCAAAATTTTCAATGTTAAAATTAAAATTTACGGTAAAGAAATATTCCAGTCGATAGCAGAGATTCTAAAGAATGAAAATTAAATCAAAATTCAACTCGTAACTATAAAAATTAGTCAATTGAAGGAGAATTTGACCAGTTTTTTCTATTTATTCCTATCTAAATTAATGGACACGTCGCGCTTTGTTATGATTTCGGCGATTATTTGTTCAAAGGGGTGACACCTCTAGGGTTAGAAATTATATAGTTACTAACACTAAGAATATAGCTTTTTATATACATGTTCTAAAATTATAATTTTAAGATTATACCATATCGCGAATGAGAAAGTAAAAATATTGACTGTTATAGTTATGTTTTTTTAGAATAATGTTTATAAAGATACGATTCTTAGATATATGTTTTTAAAGTTATAACATTCTAAAAATACTAATTTTAGGGAATAATAGTATAAAATTAATGTATTCACTGAATATGTTTTAAGGTTATAAATCAAAAGGTTACTGGATATAAAAATAAGACAATTAAGAATAATGAACTACCGCATAAAATTGTAACGTCTAAACTTTTAAGAATATTGTTCCATGCCGATAAGTGGTTTGGGATATTGTGTACTTAGGTTACTAGCTCTCTGATTGGCTATGGAAGCATATGATTAATTGGCCAATAAGAGAGTTACATGAAAATGAAAACAAGTGGTATTCAGCTCACACAGCAACAGCGCTTCATAAATTGAGTTGATATTTAACTGAAAATTTAAAAAGGAATCGGGCCTAATATGCTCATTTTAGTTAAGATTTAGATTAAAGACGGTTATTAAATATTTAAGAATATTTCAATTAATCTCTTGGTAAAGCCTAACACATTTTTTAAGTTCGAATATTAAGTAATCAATTATTTTCTTCTTAGTTCTGTATAAATGTGGTTTAATTATTCAATATCAATTGCATTTTATTTAGCTTCTATTTAATTTTACCATTTACAAGTGTCATATTGTTACGTCTATAATTAAAACGATATCAGATGATTCAGATCTCACTCTATAACTAAGGTTTTCTTGTTGTAAAGGAATTTCAAAAAAATAAAAGTAAACTCTAGATTATTGAAGCCTGAAATATTGTAATTTCAAATTTAGCACACTAAATATAAATTTCCAATTAGGTTTAACCTATATGTACATTTACATGTATGTTAATGTATCGCACAGTACTTACCTATTGCTGAAAAGTAACTAGGCATTCATCTTTTAATATTATCTTACAAAGGGAAATGATGAAATTAGTTCAATTCAAGATGACGGTCCAATATATTAAATAAATAGGCATTCATTTCTTGAATTTCTTTAATATCTAAACATAGCCCTTCTTTAATAATTGTTGTTGTTTCTTATTAAGATGTTATCTTTGCAAATATATTTAATGATTATTGGTAGCTTATAAAGTGCAATGATGAAATTTGTTCAGTTCAAGATGACGGTCCAATATATAAAGAAATAGGTAATAGTGTTACTGAAAATTAACTAGGCATTCATTTCTTAATTTTATTTATTTTCTACAGAAAGTCTTTCTTCATGAACTGTTTATTCTTATTAAGATATTTTCTTTGACAATTTGTGAAGATTATTTGATGTTTATAAAGTGAACTGAGGAAATTTGTTCTGTTAGCGCGTTCACGTACGTGATCATAATTTCTTTCTACAAATAGGTAGGGCTAATAGAGCAAGTCCCGCGCCTTGAAAGAATTTTTTTAATTCTTAGTTATTTTATAATAACTGTAATTAAAATAATAACTAGATACTAATTTATCATCATCATATTTGTGGAATTTATAAGTAATTTGATCTCAGCAATTAAACGCCAAGCTCTCTCTGTGAACAAGTTGACAAACTAAACAGCACCACATAAATTGACGAAAGTTAGTATTCACATCTTAATATTATTAAATTTTTCAGATGGTCTTTATGATTCGTTAATTATCTTTTTCAAGATATTTGTATGCAAATATTTAGTGTAGTTTATGTAGGAAGTGAAATGAAGAAAATTGCCAAGAAATAAAATAAGCGTTTGCATGGTCAGGTAATAGGTAGGTAGATAGGGTAAGTTACGAATTATCGGTCATGTCACAACTTCGATCAAATAAGAAAAACCGATAGCATAATAATACTAATTATATTATTTTTTATTTTAGATGATATCTGCAGGTGTCATTGATACCAATTAAAATAAAAGTAATAATTATTATTAGGTATATTGCTTCGTATTTTATGACCGAAGATGTGAGACTGACCAATAATTTGTACCTTACCCTACATCTTATTATAGGCTTTGCGTTCAAATAAAATTTATGCATTAATTAATGAAATTAAAATTTCATAATAAGTACGACCAACAGTTATTACCTTCGCAAAATAATTGCGGTAGGTAGTTTATGTTTTGATGGGAATATATTTATTTGTATCTTGGCATCATAAATTATGTGCTATCTTTCTATTCGAATAACTCATAAAGTATTCAATCAAATTACCTGTAATTTGGTGGAACATTTGTTCAATATCTAGGAACTATTTGATTAGATTTTGGGAGCGATTAAATCGAAGGGCAAGGTCACGAAAAGGTCAAAATCGATTGGAGCGTTAGCGAACTTGCGAAGATAATGCATGCGCTCTGAGTGCCCCTTCTACATATATGTAGTTATTAATTTAAAATGATGGTCAGATTATTTTGTGAATTCGTCATATTTCGTGAACTTTCCGAACGTTTATAGAGAAAATACCTACAGACAAAATGTATAAAGGTAAAAATGGTTAACTGTCTCTTCCACAGGCAGCTGTATGTGATGTAAACTGCTATCACAATCAAAATAACTGCTACATTGCAAAAAACCAACTGCTATAAAAGAAATAATACATTGTACTGAAATGTAAACCTATGAAAGAAACCCGGTACTATAAAGATATAACTTTTAAACTATTATAAGTGTAGGAGCTTCTGTGTAAGCTTAACCACTCTGTGAGCCTTTACTATGCCCGAGAACATTTATTTTAATTTTTGTCCTTACCATTTTCGCGTAATTCTTTTTGAAAGCTTGAAAGAGTCGTTCAAGAAACCTAGATTTTAAACCGGTTTTTGACAATCTTCCAGTAAAAATTCGGACATTTTGAAACCAGATTCGGGATCAACGTGAAAAGGCACATCTGTTAGCCTCACTTGAAGCTCTATCTCTTTTTTTATAAAGTGATCCATAAAGTGATCCAAGAAATGAGGTCACACTTTATTGAGCCTAGAATCTTTGTCGTTCTGTTTTGTGCATGACATGACTGAACGTTTTTCCTAAATAACTTTTTTATTTTTCGTCAAAACTGAAATCTCTTTACACCTAGTGGAAGAATTTGTAAATACGCATATTTTGGTTAAAAATTTTACAAAATTCCATACCGGGCTTTCGGACACTATGTCGTGACGCGGTTGACCTCATAACTCCTTCATTGTGAAATTTTTTATAAATCTGATTACATAATCTAGTACAAGATTCTTATATAAATTAATTTTATTCGTGAAAATTTTCCGAATTTTTGCTACTTTCGAGAGTTATGAGATTCTCAATTATTCGAACTTTTTCGGAGGTCTCCAAATTTGTTTTCAATAAATTTAATCAAACTGGTTTAAGTACATTAAATTATTATATTACTATCCTACAATTACATTGAAAAGTTTTTGAATTCGAATACGGGTGGCCGAAGACAGAGCTATATTTGAATCCATTTCATAATTTAAAAAGTATTCTGAATTTTTCGGAACGGACACTTCGGCCCAAAATCTATCCGTATAGTAATTTTTAGGAAAATTGATCAGTTGAAAAAAGTTATCAGCAGTTCATTATATGAATTCAATTTTGTACAGATATGCAGTAACCGGTATTTGTGCCCCTTTTCATCACATTCCTTGGTAAGTGACTGCATTCACAGAGTATCTTTTCTGCATCCATGAGCATGTCAACGACTGGTGGTAGGTGACTTTGTTCATGGAGCCACTTTCCTTTATGACTGTTTCTTTCATTCCCTTGTACTTAATTTTCTTTTGAGATCAGAGATATTGCCTTTTGTTTCGAAGCAGACGTTAAACCCTCATTAAAATAATATTCAATGGATGCCTTAATTTCATTACCGAGTACTCGAACGGTGTTGCATTAAATTATCTAGATTATGTGCACTCGGTAGAGCGCATACCTTCTCCTCCGCTTTGATCCGTTCGTTCCCAAAATTTGAGAAACTGCTAACTGGATAATAACCAATCGTCCCACCAATTTCATGCAATATGGTACAATACTTTTTGAGTTATTGAGTTATAAATGACCTTACTTTTTACCGGATCGATCCAAAGATCTATCAGATAGTTCCTGGACATTGTCGAATCGTCACATCAAATTTCAGACAATTTGGTTGAATACTTTTTCAGTTAAGCGAATAAAAAGATGATAAATAAATAAATGGCGATGAAAATATTACTTTCCCGCATTCTGCGAAATTAATTACCCTTCCATTTTACCAAATAGTTTTCCTACAAATCTGTTATTTCATTTCACAACTACCGTTGTTACCTCTCCTGGCTCTACCTCGCAGCCTTCACTGCAGCCTATCGATTTTTTATAATTCATCACAGTAAATAGTTAAAACTTAATTAACCCTAAAAATCCCTTTTTCAATCAAACTGACTTTTGGAAATTCTAGTAATAATTATCTTTGTTTAAATTATTTAAATTATACCTTATTAAATCTGAAATTTCAATTTTATTTATAGGTGTTAGTTTTTTGGATAAAATGAGCATAAAAGACCTGATATTCATTTTAAAGTTCCCTACTCAATTGATGAAGCGCTGTTGCTGTTTGAGCTAAGATACCGACCAATCAGAGAAAAGTCTGCGTTAGTGCCATAATTCAGAATACACAATATCCATACTGCACTGTTTCGATAGGAACTTAGGCAGTGGAGACATTAACTCAAAAACCTTAGACGCTGTTTACGTATTTTTAGAAACAATATCTTTATTTACTTTATCTTTAAAAACTTATGCGTTATAAATGTTACTTTAATAACCAATACCAAAAAAATATTATATTCAAAGAATAATATACATTAAGAACTGTATTTAAAAAGAATAGGTATAAATACCTTAACCTTATAACACAATATCCTAAAAATAATATCTTAAAAATTATTATCGTTAATCGTAACTATTTTTTATAGCCATATTCATTAATAACAGTATTTTTATAAACTTATTTTATTTAAACGATAACCTAACAATTCTTAGACGTTTTGAACTATATTTTTAAAATTTTAGACGGAAGAAACTTAATCTTCTTGGGCACACCGGTTCAAAGCTAGGGTACGGCCTGATTACACTAGAGATGGCCTTGGTTTGAAGATCATCTGTTTGAAGAGATTAATATAAGCGGGACGAAGTTTAAAGATTTCCAAACATATAACTAAACCCCTTTGTTATTAAAATACCGAAACAAATAACTAAACCACTTTGTTATCGAATTACCGAAACACATAACTAGAGCCATTTGTTATTGAAATACCGAAACAAATAACTAAACCCCTTTGGGCTTTGTTCTTTGAAAACCGAGATTAGTACATAGTGGAATGAAAATAAACTATAAAATAACTACCACTAAGTCAAAACAAAGATGCTAAACTGGTATGTTCATTGTTGAAACTAACCTTATATTCAGTTCAGTGTCTCAATTCCAATTCTTGACCACTCGTGTCTTCAGAATATGAAAAGAGGTTAGTCGAACGGAAATAGAAAGAGAAACAAACGACGGATGATCCTCAGTGGTTTCAATTCACTTTGGGCTGTTACTGAGTAGATTTATACTCAAGGATAACAAACTTCTCACCCCAATCAGAAGTATCTGAAATATAAAATTGTACATAAGTGGAAGTATCCAGATGAAAAACTGTTGAATTAAGTTTTAATTAGTTAAAAAGTTTTAATAGTTTGTATAATTATGAAAAATATAATTAACATCCACAATATATCTGCAATATATATGTGTTATAATTATCTTCTTCATTAATTTTTATCTGTATTTTTAGTTCATAAATATTATTTTACCAATATTTACAGTAAATAATGTTCATCAAATCTCATTTGAATTCATTATATTTCGAATAATCAAAAAAGTTATGGAATATTTATATATGACTTGTATTGTATACAACTGTGAAAGAAAACATGGCTTAGGAGATCTAAAATATTTTCATTAGGCTTGACTTTATGAATTTGATACATACATACATATATACCACTAAACTTATCAACAGAATATACACATATTATTTCCATATCATTTTTTTTTCAGTGCAGTGCACCCATTTATCTCTTACGGTATCAAGTAGTGACGCATAAATTCTGTTATTCTTTAATGAACAGCCTAATGTTTATCTAAATAAGTCATACCACACCTCACAATGAAGTAGACAGCAGTTAACATTATTTTGGATTAAGTGCAGCTATTGTTGATGGTTCATATCCATTAGATTGTGTTTGTGTTGTAGTGGTAAATGGTTCTCAGGGAGAATATATTACATGGAATGAATTTGTGAGTTTCATTAGTTAAGAATAACGTCATTACTTGGCAAGGTTTTCTCCTGATTTCCTGTGATTTGATTTGAATTTCATTTTAAATGTGTTTGTTTAGAGTATATTTGTACAGTTTTTTTCTTTGAATGCAATAATTTAACTTTTCCAATGAAACAAGAGAGTTTTTAGTATTTTATTCATTGAAACTAATTCAATTCATGATATTGAGAATAACATTTATTGATGCAGTTATTAAAAAAAGGATGAATATAAGTTTCCTTTTAAAATTTCCCACAACACTGACTGATATTATTATACTGTTATTCTAAATTAAGTAAGATAAAATATAGAGTTTCATGCTTATTTTAGGTAGTGATTTCATTTCTCGCAGTAAATTATTTCGCTAATTTATCATATTTTATAAATTCAGTTGATTATAATTTATTGAATAGATTCATTTATCAAAATTATTATTAATCTTCACCAACATCAATGAATAGGTTTATGATTAATGATATAAAGATTGAAATTAAGTCAAATGACTATATACGAGTATAATCAATAGAATGATTATACGAAAAATATCCCCAGTGACTGAGCTCTAATTCCTCTTAAGATCACCCATTGCATTTTCTTTAATATAATCAGTTTTTTGACTTCTGATAGCTGCACTTGACAAATGAAGTTAATTAAGAAGACAACTCACTTATCAATTACATTAGAAACTGGAAGATATAAATTCTTATTCAACATGATAAGGGTTGAAGAGAATTCCTGAAACATGGACAGAAATTTTGACATCTTAATAAATTTGATTTATAATTAGTGCTATCATTTTTTATTTGATTTATCAATTATTGATAAAATTTATTCAGTTTGATTATACAGTTTTCATGAGGAATAGGGAAGGTTGATTGTTCAGAATATAATAATTCATGTGAATGATGATGACTGTGGTTCATTTATAATCATATTGAAATTATATTATAAATCAATTACCATTATTATAATGCAATTTTAGCTTCCCATTCATTCCATATCATTTTTTACCTGATCTTAACAGAATACTTTTTTGTACAAGGAAGGGTGTCACTTTCTGAGCTCTGATTGAATGAACTGAAATACGAGTAATCAAAATACTCACAATCGTCAGAATGTACGAAAACCAATGCTGGCATTTATTCATCTCGAAAATTATTAGATGCACACATAAATTATTCAAAATAGTTGCAACCCTTAAATATATATATTAAGAATATTCTAATAATAATTATATGCGTATAAGGCCCATACTATACTAGCAGTTTTACCGCCGCGTTATAATATTTACTTTTTCCAACGTTATAAGCCTTTGAATTCAGGTTTCGTTTTCTTTGTCCATATTGTTCAGTGTACAATTTATTCATTAACAAGTAGAATCATTTCAATTTATTTACATATGCTCAATGATAAGTCACAGAAAGTTATATTTCTTTTATCGAATGCAATCGAGAATACCATGTTGAATACATTCTGTGAAAATCCACCATTTTTATATTTAGATTAAAATATGAATAAATAGGATTGTATATAGTACATATGTACAGGGTGGTTCAAAAAAAGCGGAACCCAACTTTGATTTAATATATCTCAAAAACTACTTACGTCATGAATTTTCTAAAATTACCATTGTGTTCGTCTACTTTTTTAAATAACTAGAGTAAAATTCAAAACTATTCATAAATCAATTTAGATGCTATAGATATCATAGTAAACGGTGTCATAAGATGCTTGCGCACAAACATAAAGTTACGAAGATTGCTTTTAATTACAGAAAAACACGATGATCATTTATATCATATCATAACAACCATTTTTAAAATATATCTATATTTCTATCTCATTATCTACCGACTCCCCACACATGTCCTCCATTTCTTCCCAAATTATCTAATTCAATCCACATTCTCAATGCTGCCATAACGATTGCTGTGCGACATTTGCTAACTGATTTGTTCAACAATCGCATTATTGCACTAATCTATGCAAATGAATGACCCCCAAGATCACTGGACATGACACCAGGTGATTTGTTTCTTATTTGGACATTCAAGAGTAAAGAGTACTCAACTCAGCCTGTAAATTTAGGACACTTGAATCAGAAAATAACAAGTGTGAGTGAATTTACTCTAAGAAAATTCTGCATTAATTAAAAGAGTTAAGGCAGCAATGAGAACAAAGATTGAATTATGTAGAAATTAAAGAAGGAATCGAGACTAAATATTTATTTAATAATGGTTTGTTAATGATATATTGTGAAGGATTGTTGTGTTAGGTATTTTTGTTAGAAAAACTATTTAGTAAACTTTTCTGTTTGTGTGCAAGCATACTTTTGACACCGTCTACTATAATCACTGTAGCATTATTATTGATATTTAAATTTTTTTGTAATTTTCTATCATATATGTAAAAAGAGTAGACGAAGAGAATGGTGATTTTTGAAAATTCATAACATTAGTACTTTCTGTGATATATCGAATCAAAGTTGGGTTCCGCGTTTTTTGACCCACCCTGTATAACATCGTGCACTATGAATCCAATCTTATCTTTGGATATTCGAAAACTAATATCTTATTTCTTTGTTGTACAAATCCTTTAAATGAACAAATTTTCACCTTTACTGACTTACTAATTTGTACTACTTAAAACCAATAGTTATTGCGAATATATTTGCAAGATTCTCTTCCAGAGCTTAATACGTATTCTTTCTTTATTGAATTCTAAACCTCTTCTCTCTCCCTGGAAATGTTTTCAAGATGCTGCCAATATTGGGGAGTGAAATTTGCCCAAGAATTCTCGAGATATTTAATATGACGTCAAGTTCACATTATCATGTAAGGTATACATAATTTGTTGTTACCTAGAAATATAAAAGCTTAGAAGACTCGATATAATATCAATAAGTTGCTTACAGACATGGAGATGTTTCTCAATTGGTATTCAAATACCAATTGGTAATGAATTTATATAACATTTCGCCGTAAGAAAGACTTACTATAAAAATGGATGTTAAGACAATCTTTACGAGGACAATTCGTCCCATTTTCCAATTATTTCAAATATTCTAATTAAAAAATGATGCAATATGTCCAAAACTTGGTATCTACAACACAAAAGATTTTTCTAATGAATAAGTAATTTTCCATTATATTGAATTTAATTATTCCACATTTCGAGAAAAATTATTAAACATACATATAAAATAAATAAAAATAATTGAATAATGAAATAATTATATCAAGACTTTGTATCTATAATACGAGTATTTTATATAAATCTTATAACCTCAGATCAAACCAACTCAAAATGTCTGGATGTAATTCGTAGAATTTAAAAAAAAAGGATATAAAATAATGTTGAATTTTTGTTCAAAAATTATTGATATGAAAATAGAATTTTTTTAGAGAACTGTACGCAACGAATTGTCCACGGCGAATTATCCTCAACGAATTGTCCGTGACGAACTGTACGCGACAAATTTCCCGCGACGAATTGTCCGCGATGAATTGTCTATGACGAATTTTCCACGACGAATAATTGTCCACGACGATTTGTCCCCGAGACGAGTTGTCAAGACACGATTAAATAGTACTTAGTGAAAACAAATATGAAACTCAACATGTAAAAATATCTGATATGTGTGTTCAGTATTTAGAATTGAATATTTCCTAAATATAAATAAATTATAAAACACATGAGTAAAGCTTGCATTTTTTGGGAATAATAAATTGAAACAGAATCCTCTTATACATTTTATTATGCATAAACATTTATTCTGTATCTCAAAAATTCGTTCATTTACACAGAAAATTAAATCTGAAATTGTAAATATGTATTTAAACTCTCAAATTCGTAAATTTTGGACAGAAAAATAATTACAGTTCAAAAAAATAATTTAATTGCAATAATAATGTATGCAATTCATATACAATTTTTGAGTGTTCTCCTTCGTCAAATCGGACATATCGAGTAAAATATCTATCTAAACCTGTTGTCCGTTTACTCATGAATAAATAATCCTTATCAAGCTGAATAAAGGATATATGTGAAGATAGATCCTTTGCCCCTAAATGTTGGATGAAAACTCCTCTCTATTTCTCCTCCAATTACTCCAGTGAGTTCACCCCTAAAATTGTGACAGATGTCCTTTAATTGACATCGAGTTGCCAACATTCCAAAGATATATCAGGAGAATCACTTCCCCGACATCTAATATTACCTACACAGAAATAAAGTTATGGTGGGGCCATAGGAGAACATGTGTGGTATCAATCTCTAGTGGCTTCACCATAACTGTCTCTCTAAATTACCAATGGGGAAGTTAACTTCAGACAACTCTGATTGTTCAAGTTGTTGTACCAGATGTGTTGCTCTCCACCTACCGAGCTAGAAAATGTTTTTTTAATTACCCTGACTGTGATAAAATAATTTGATTGAGGAAAATACAATTCGAACAAAATTCAATCTGAAAATACATATTTTATCTGTAATCTGATATGAAACAATTACTTAAAGAATAGTTTTATTAACTTGTGAATAACTTGTGTACGTAAGGAAATAGTCAATGTGCTGTATTACAAGTGGTTAGGCATATTTGTTTGTTTCGGTAAATAAATTCTATGTGTTTTCTTTCGTAATATTCGATCATTTTACGTTTCCCCCGTTATTGCCATAAATTACGAGGAATGAATTGTGAATTCGAAACTTTTGAAAAAAAACATCATTTTAGAACTTCTGACTTTGGCTTATATTAAGGCACAATAATTGAGCTATATCCTGATAAAAAAATATGATATGAATTTAAGCTGGTACACGTGGACCATATATGAGTAAAACTTTTGAAAAAGAAAAATAATATCTACAAGTATCTGCTAAAAATTAATTGAGAAAAATATAGCTAACAGGAAAAAAATATATCACATCATTCCATGATATTTAACTTAATGATAAACTGTTTTAAAAATGAAAAATTGTCAAATAATTCACTTCCAGTACACATTTTACTACATTTATATGCTATAAGATTTTGATATACGATATTAATAACAATTAAAGAGCGCACTATCTCTATAAAAAAAACATATTTTCCCATTTTTTTGCAAATCATCATCTAAATTATTAGCCTCCATGGCAAATACATATTTTATAAATTATAGAATAATCGGGCAGAGTAATTACACTAAAAGAGACCATATTATATGAATTATTAATGGGTTATTATTATCTATATTTGATCATGGTAGCCGGTAAATTGCTCGAAAACAATTGCTCGAAAGACAATTGCTCGAAAACAATTGCTCGAAAAACAATTGCTCGGATGAACAATTGCTCGAAAGAACAATTGCTCGAAAGACAACTGCTCGAAAAACAATTGCTCGAACGAACAATTGCTCGAATGAACAATTGCTCGAATGAACAATTGCTCGAATTATGAAATTGTTCGAATGAACAAAATTGCTCGAATTATAAAATTGCACAGTTTTTGATTTTATAAAAGTCAGTTATTCATGAAGTGGAGCTGCACCTAACAATCCTTGTTTCTTTTTAGTAATTGATCATTAATCATCATATAAATAATTTCAATTATTACTCATTTTGCATAATCTTTTTTTAGACCGTTTGTGTCATCTTGTTTGTAACATGTGAATTGGAATCATGTGGTGAATCACTACTATTCATGCTTCTATTTTATCATAAAACCCGAAAATTTATTTATTACTAGCCTATCTGTATGTGACACCTCAATAGGTGAAATAACTCAAAGTTATGGCAGAGTTTTAATAAATCTACAAAAATGTTCGGGTTTTATGATAAAAAAACATGAATAGTAGTGATTCATCACATGATTCCAATTCATATATTACATACGAGATGACACAAACAGTTTAAAAAAAAGATTATGCAGAATGAGTAATAATTAAAATCATTTATAGAATGATTAATGATCGATTACTAAAAAGAAACAAGGATTGTTAGGTGCAGCTCCACTTCATGAGTAACTGACATTTATAAAATCGCAAACTGTGTAATTTTATAATTCGAGCAATTTTGTTCATTCGAGCAATTGGATAATTCGAGCAATTGTTCATTCGATCAATTGTTCGTTCGAGCAATTGTTTTTTCGAGCAATTGTCTTTCGAGCAATAGTTCTTTCGAGCAATTGTTCATTCGAGCAATTGTTTTTCGTGCAATTGTTTTCGAGCAATTGTCTTTCGAGCAATTGTTTTCGAGCAATTTCCCTAGAACCTTTGATCATCCTTCACTTAATGCTGTTAATATCCAGAGAGGTAATTATAGCTTATGAATGAGCCATAATGTTTACTCACTTTATATGTCAACAACTGATTCTTTATGCTCAATATAAGAAGAAGAAGATTTTTTATCTCTCTCTTGAAATATATGGGTAAATAAAGCATATTAAACTAGATGAGAGGCACTCGCCGTCGCTTATAAATGACCTTATCCTTGACCTTAGACCTATTTGTTTCAAAAATTTAGTAAACTGGTACCTAGATAATGACAATCGTCCCATTGATTTTGAGGCAATTTGGTTGAATACTTATCGATTTATATATGACCTTGACCTTTGATCTTCAACCCGATCGCTCCCAAAATATATCCAAATGGTACCTGGGTATTGACAAATCGTCTCACAAAATTTCTACCAATTTGGTTAAAAATTTATAGAGTTATATTTGACCTTGACCATTGACCAGATGCTCTCAAAATCTTCACAGGTGATTCCTTGACATTGACCAATCGTCCCGACAAATTCCAAGTAATTTGTTCGATGACTTTTTTGTGTATGCGAATAACAAGATGACAAATTAATAAAAATATGAATGGCACCGAAAATATAACCTTCCGTAATCTGCAAATGTAACAGTAAAAGTATTATTCAAAATAAAACCATAAACATCTTTCTTAACTAATGTAAGCGCATAGATGAGTTCTAAATACATAAAACTCCCAAAAATCATCATTTAAAATTTGACGTACACAATACCACACAATATGTTGACGTAAAATCTACTGATTGATCAATTTAATAGAAATTCCCAACTGTTTTACATCAAGTATTTAATTACGAGCTTATTATTTATTCAACAATACTAATGTGATAATAAGGATAATTTACAATATAAATCACCTTTTAATTAGATATCAAAATACTTCCTACATGATATACACATTAGGGTGGAGCTTTTTTTTTTCATTTTTATGAGTTGGGTCTGGTAATAGTAAAGAAAAGTAGCCATTTTGTGTTAAAATAATGTGTGAAAAATCTTAGATCTCTAAGTAATCGATTTTTATATGAATATAAGTCCAATTGGCTCCAGTGAAAATATGATAAGGCTCTGCTACATCATTTTCAAGCACCGCAAATGTGGTAAATATATAATACTAAAATATTGAAAAATATCGATTATTTTCCACTTTTTAATTTTATACCTCAAACTTTTTTTTTATACATTGTAATAGGTTAATTACAACGAAATTTGGTTATATAAAACTAAATTTCGAGTCTCAAAATCATAAGATATCTTCTTATTATCGCCACAATTAAGCAAATTATTAACATATACAATATCGTAATTGATTAATAATATTGGCAAATGACGGTACAGCTCACTTTATATTCATACGAAATTTATTAATTGATTTCAAATAATTCATAACAGACGTTACCACGAAAATGTGGCCGCTCATCGAGTTCCACCCTAACCCAACCAAGCTGCCTCTTCCAGTGATTGAAGTGTCCACAGCATGGCTTCACAAAACGATGGGAAGATGAATTATGAACGTTTTTTGACCACTGCCAACAGAATTACAGGGTGATCAGAACAGGTGTAGACAAATATTTATTGGAATATCTCCTTATAAATAACAGAAAAAAGAAAACTAATTTAACAGAAAAAATCCTTATACATCTAAGAAATAAATTCCATAGTTAGTTTTCAATATATCCTCTCTTAGCCTTCACCAAACGCCTCAACCTTTCAGGAACTTGACTACAAGCGGCACGGATGGTTTCTTCTGGAATTTCGTCTCAACAAGTCGTCAATTTTTGCTTCAGAGCGCTCTTATTTGAGTGATTAGAAGAGCAAGCTTTACTCTCCAAAATACTCCAGATGGAAAAGTCCATAGGGTTCAGATCAGGAGAGGAAGGAGGTCAGAACTCCTTCGACCAGAACCCAGCCATATTTTTCTTGCACCATTCTTGAACGCGATTAGCCGTGTGGGACGTGGCTCCGTCCTGCTGGAGGGTAACACCTGTTTTACCGAACGTTGTGTTCACCCAAGGCACCAACTGATCCTCCAACAACTTCAAATAAACGTGCTGGATCACCTTAACACCCTCTTCAATGAAGAAAAGAGGACTCTTCTTTCCAGATGAGGTTACCCCGGCCCAGACCATAACAGAAGCTGGTTTTAGTCTCCTAAACATCAGCCTATCGTTCAGAGGAATATCGTGCGTATTCACTGCATAGATCCGGCCGTTCTGATGATTATGGACGGCTTGGACCGTGAATAACTTCTCATCAGTCCACAAGACCGTAGGTTGCGTGCCGTCTCTCAGCTTTTCAAGAAGAAGCTTTGCTCTTTGCAGCCGTTTGGTTTTTGTGGCCTCTGACAGTAGCTGAGCTTTTGTCTTTTTGAATGGGAAAAGGTTCAGATCTCTTGTGAGCACTTTCTGCATCGGTCCATAGCTCACACCAGACGCTGATGCCAATTTCCCGACGCTTCTTTCATGATTCCTCCTGATTTTCTCCCGGGTGCTTTTGATGAGCTTAGAGGTCCTAACCTTGCGATCAGGAGTGCTCTTAAACTTTGGGAAGGTCGAACCTGTCTCTCTGAAACGCTTCAGAGCCTTGTAAACAACAGATCTACTCGCACGACCCTTCAAAAGCTTGCATGTTTGACCCGGGGACTGTCCTGATTCAAACAGTTCCTCATAACTAAATTAATATTTAGAAATACCTCTGTAAGTAAAAATATAACAGTTAGTGCATATAATGAGCTATCCAAAAGTGTAAATAGATGAATAATTTTCACGTTTTGAAGGTTTTAAAATTAAACATTAAAATTTGTCTACACCTGGTATGATCACCCTAATATAATGTTTTATATATATTAACATTCCATATAATGTATGTAAAACTTCTTAAATAATACGCATTCATAAATCATGATCGGTATTCACACTAGTATAAATCACTGCAATGTTGGGACTTCGATTTCTGAGATGCTTCTTCCCATCATAATCTTCTATGGACCCGCGATAACATATTCAGCGTATTTGATATTGCTAATGTTTCTTGGATGTTAGTTGGTGGCTATATTTGCTCTTGCTGTAATAGTATGCAATCTACTTAAACATAAAATATTTTATTGAATGTAATTGCATATCTCTTTATAAAATCACAATATTGTAATAGCATTTCACATATAATTGATTTGTTACTGATGAAATATATTTAAATATTTTTTTTTGGAAATAATAAAGAAAAAATCATAGAAATGCTCGTATTGAATAATTTAACTGCAATTCATTGGCTTTGTCTTAATTAACATCTTTGAAGTCATAATTGGAGTAATTATAGAATCAATTTAGATTAGTTGATCCCCTTAAGATTTCAAGGGAATATTCATGAAATTTGTGAAAATGTGTTGGTCCCCTTGTGATTTCGAGGGAATATTCCTGAAGCTAATGAAAATCGGTTGATCCTCTTACGATTTCGAGGGGATATTCCATGAAATTTGGGAAATATGTTGATCGCCTTACGATTTCAAGGGAATATCCCTGGAGTTAAAGGGAATTAGTTGATCCTCTTATGATTTCGGTAGGATATTCCAGAAATTGATGGAAATTCATTGATCACTTTCCAAATTATAATAGAATCTAATATAAAAGAAACTCTACAAAATTAATGAAATAATATGCTATAGTTATCGATAATAACTTAAAAATGCAGGCGTATTATCATATTGCATAATTAGTGATGTATGTTTTGAATGAAGGTTTAATCTTCGTAGATTTTTTTATACAAAGTTATATATTTTCGCATAAATCTTCTTGGCGAGTAGCTATGTGAATATGTAAATTGTGTAAGAACTCCTATTAATCTTTCACACCTAACAATAACTTTTTTATGAGTAATAAGTTAATTTTTTTTGATAAATATTCGTTCCTAGGAAAGTCTTAGGGAATATGGAGCACTGAAATACGAGAAAAAACCTTCAAGATACTGTATGAATAAATAATCCTCCTTAGGAGGAATTATTTCAAATGTCTCTCGCTCAAAACGATAACTTCAATTCAATGCGAAATATTCCTTCACAAAGAGAGTCTTTTAGCTCACTGATTAGCCTTAGCATTTTGTGAGATAAAAAGACAGTTCAAAGTTTAGAGTTATCAAAGTATAATGGGATTTTCATTAATGTAATAAAGAATTAATGTATCACAATTTTATATGCATCAGTGAATTATTTCAGATGTTTCTCCAGTATGAAATATTAAAATTAAGAGATAAATATTACAATTGATAGTATGAATCGGAAGGATGTAGAATAGGTATACTCGTTACGCTTAATTATGCATATCATATTCTGATGCATTAACTTAAATTGATTCTCTTTATAGACATCAAACATATATTAATGACTGACATGAAAGTCAATCGATTTAATGATAGTCAGTCGATTTGATTTATAATACTGCATGCATTTTGTTGTTACTTTCATTTCTATCGCTCTTTTTTGAAGAAAATTATATTGTAACAATTTGAATATTTTAGATTTTTTATTGAATTATTTTTTTATTGAAGACTGCGTAAATTAAATTAATAATACAAATTAGATAATTAATGTTCATGTAAACATTAATAAGGAGTGATAGTGATTGATGTTAAATTTCATGCTTGTTTTAAAATTGATTGGCGTGTAAGTAAAAGACAGAAACAGATATATGAGACTCAAATTAATTTGAAGAATTGCATTTTCAGTGTTTCGGAAATGCAGTGAGTGGATAATTTATATCCAAGCTCTGATGAATGGTAGACTATGACAAAAAAATGACATACACTCTCGAATATATTTTTCTGATAGAATTTTTGTATGAATGACCTTATGTTGAATACCGTGAAGATATTTTCTGTTCTCAGATCTAAGAGATTTATTTTCTAATTTTTCACATTGACTATATGAACGATAGTGCATATTTAAAAATTGTATTTTATTGAGTTTAAAGTACACATTTATTGATGCGACTGTTCTGATTTAAGGTCCCCACAAAATATTTTTCAATTGTTTCCATCAATACTGCTATTAAACCATACGAAATATTATAGCATATATTCCTTACCTCCGCAGATAGCGGAAAGTCATATTCTATGCGTCACATATTACATGTCAGTTTGTTACTCTTATAACTCAAAAAGACTTGGAATTTTGAGTAAATTTTTTCTTCAATTTTGCGATTGGGGCAAAGTTGAGGTCAAAATCATTTATAACTTAATACGTACTAAAAAAATTGCCTGGCATTTTGTGGGACGGTTGATCCATATCAATGAACCAGTTGATTATATTTTGGAAGCGATCGGGTTATCAGTATAGGTCAAGATCATTTATTACTAAAATTGTGACTAAATTCCCACAAAATTGGTTAACTAGTCAGGAACTAGTTTATTAGTTTTCGGGAGCAAACTGGTTAAAGGCCAAGGTTATTTATACATTCCCAGGGGAAGGCATACGCTCTATGAGTGCTCTTCATATAGTTTCTAATGCTTTTTATAAATTTCGAGTCAATACACTTCAAAATATGTTTTGCATCTGACTTGCTAATTTTTAGTCACTAGAAAATGATTTGTAACAGATTTTTCAAGGTCAGTTAGCCAGATATAACTAATGCAAAAGTAAATATTCAAGTAAATGTATGAAATTGGAGAACAATTTTACTTTCACAGTTTTTGTACATCAAATAAAATTTACAGCTAAAATGTTGAGTCAATATATGAACTGGTTGTTAACCAGTTCATATATTGACCTAGGGACTGGTCCAGGCGCACCAGTCCTCATGAAAAAATATTAATAATTTTATTTTTAAACCGATTTGGAAGGTGTCTTTTCATGACTTTTACTTTTCAACATAAATACAAACGATTATACAAAAAAGAAGGTGATGGATGGCAAGATACTCATATTATAAGCATTTATTCAAATATACAGGGTGTCTCGAAAAAAAGGAACAAAACTTTAATTTAGTATATATCAAAAACTATTATTGTTAAACCCTTCTCCACCCACAATTAAATTTTCATTAAGTTTTATTAATTTTGTTAATGTTAAAAGGATTTTATTGGTTGGTAGTGAAAAGGGCTTATTAACAATTATTTAGAAAACCTAAGAAATATTTGTTTGTCATCTACATATGTTTGTTAATTTTATTTTAAATATTTAATTATTCTTTGGCGTTTACAAATGGATGTGTAAATATCAAATAAAGGTTTTTATGTAAAGAAAATATAGAACAGTAAATTTGTTAAGATTTTATAACAGTTTTAGTGAGGAGTGGGGCGCACGTACCAGTACCTAAGTTACTGGTCAAACTTTTATTGGCTAGGTTACTAGAGTTAATATAATTACAATTGGAGAAAAATAAAGTAATTCAAATATTTTACCTCAGAGTCAGATAAATGTTTCATACTACTGATGCATAAAAAGTACAAACAAAATATAAAAAACGTATACAAACAAACTGAACTAATATATGATCATAAAAGTTTATTACAATATTATGTAACAACTTTTTTTTCAATGTGTCTTGAGAGGAACTTTAGAAAAGAAATATTCTATTATAACATCATTAACTTTCTGTGAAAATACACCATCATCATATCAAATGGTGGAACGATTAATTTGCAGAGAAATTATTCATATTCAAACTTGTGAATAAACATGCAAGGAACATGCAAAAATTATTTCATTGTGAATTGATAAATTCAATTTTCTGTACAATGAAACTTTTAAATATAAAATTTCAGGATATAACTTTCTTTTGTATTTCTATGAGATAAACATAGTTCGCTGTGTCATTATTGCCGTCAGTTTATGCCTATTGAGGAGGTTCATTAATTGAGACTGTTTGATCTGTCTGTTTCAATTAGTCTTGAATAATAATTGCTGATTAATTGATGAAGATATTCAAGTCGTGTGTACATAGAATGCATGTCGTTATCGTTGAACTGAAGTCATTTGAAATACAAAGCAATTGCAATGGAATATATTGATGGATTAAATATAATATATTTAAAAAATCATTTTCCTCCTATTATATACATTAGAATATGTATGCATATAGAACCAATATATGTATTGCTATATAAAACTTTTTGACTAAAGTTAAATAAAATTAAAACTTAAAATTGATAAATAGTGTAGTGATAAAACGGTAGCCTGTAAATTGCTCGAAAACAATTGCTCGAAAGACAGTTGCTCGAAAACAATTGCTCGAAAAACAATTGCTCGAATGAACAATTGCTCGAAAGAACAATTGCTCGAAAAAACAATTGCTCGAACGAACAATTGCTCGAACGAACAATTGCTCGAATGAACAATTGCTCGAATTATCAAATTACTCGAATGATCAAAATTGCTCGAATTATAAAATTGCACAGTTTTCTATTTTTTTTTTTCGAAGTCAGTTATTCATGAAGTGGAGCTGCACCTAACAATTCTTGTTTCTTTTTAGCAATTGATCATTAATCATTCTATAAATAATTTCAATTATTACTCATTCTGCATAATCTTTTTTTAGACCGTTTGTGTCATCTCGTATGTAACATGTGAATTGAAATCATGTGGTGAATCAGTACTGTTCATGATTTCTATCATAAAACCCTAATACTCATTTATAACTAGCTTATCTGTATGTGGCACCTCAATAGGTGAAATAACTCAAAGTTATGGCAGAGTTTTAATAAATCTACATTTTTTTCGGATTTTATAATAAATATACATGAATAGTACTAATTCAACTCATTTTTATAAAATCGATAACTGTGCAATAATTTTATAATTCGAGCAATTTTGTTAATCGAGCAATTTGATAATTCGAGCAATTGTTCATTCGAGCAATTGTTCGTTCGAGCAATTGTTTTTCGAGCAATTGTCTTTCGAGCAATTGTTCTTTCGAGCAATTGTTCATACGAGCAATTGTTTTTCGAGCAATTGTTTTCGAGCAATTGTCTTTCGAGCAATTGTTTTCGAGCAATTTACCTAGAACCGATAAAACGCATGACACACTAAATTAATTTAAAATAATTAATGAGAAATATGTTTACGATATGAATAGTAACAGAATACATCGGATGATATAATTATTGTGGTATACAATAATAACAGATGAAAAGATCTTTGATTAGCTCCTATAATGGGAGTAATTAGTAATTGCAATATATTGTAGTTTAGTAAAAATTAATTACCTATATTCATTCATTAATATGTACATAAATCTATTAATGAAGAATAACATGTATATTTAATAAAGAAATCAATTCATAATTTAGACTCATTTATTCAAATAACTAATTTATACACTATAAAATACTAAATTGTTTTATGGTGATCAACTTTATATTTAACAAATTATTTGTTTTGAAGTAAATAAGATAATAATGTTATTATCCTTAGAATGGAATTTAAATATATAGAAACAATTATTGGCCATCATTGTACCAATATCAGTAATATGTATTACTTTATTATATATAATATGTTGTATATTCGTTATCTTGTTTTTTTTTATGTATTGTTATTCTATTATTTAAATTACTTACAAAAATATGTGTAAATGAAATTCGTTTAGTATATTGGGTAAACTTAAAAAAAATTGAATCACGTGATACTATTGTGTATTCTCATTTTAATTGTGATGAATTAAGTAATCTATTTCAACAGTCATCCATATATTTCAGCAATAATTATAAATATAGAGTAAAAATTTACCTCTAAACTTTCAAGAAAAAAATGTAGTGAATTTATATTTCGATATTAATGCAAATAAATATAAGTAAATAAGTATGGAATTAAAAAAATAAAAATTGTTTAATGTAAAATGATAATAACATTATAATTACATTATAATGTAAAAATCATGTTAATTATCGAGAGTAAAATAATAAATATATTCACGTACTCTAAGTTAAAGTAATAAACTCTCATTCATTGCTATTGCACTATTCCTCCCTGCGTATATTTTCAGTCTTCACATAGTTTATTAAGGAATAAAATGAAGACACATGGGAAAATAATTAATGTGATTGAAGCGTATTTCATCAACGCGTGGGATTTGCAAGATTAGTGGAGTAGTGCTACTCTTTGCATTTCACTGTTTATTGGTTGAAGTTAGAAAAATATGAAAACGTGAAGTAATTGAGATAAATTATAACAATTTTTCCGCAAATTTATATTTCAAGATGAACATTATAGTTATGATATGATTGTAATATTTAAAAATGATATAAATTTAAATACAAGTTAGTTACTCACTCACTTCTATGTTTTAGTTTAAAAAGTGTTGTATTTAATATCTACTGCAGTTCCACTCTTTCTCTCACCATTAAAGGTTTTCAAATCGGAAGTTTTAATGATAGCGTAAATAATATTTCTGAAAGGGAAGACCGTAATCTTTGCTTCGTTCTCCTTCACGAAATATATGTGAAAAGTTGGTGGGAAATGTTTTAATCCATAAAACTTAGGATCTTTTGAACAATTTGTTCAAAATCTTTGAAGCCGATATCATTACACCGTTTACCATTGGAAAAGGAAATTCACTATAAAAGTACGTAACAAGAAAACAAAATAAGACAACCAAATATTCTATGTCATTCAATACATATACATTAAGCAGTTACATGCACGGTAATGTTCGTACATCTAATTTGTATCATTTTTTTCACCAAGACTACTATTCTTCCGCATGTTGTCACATATAATAATTTTTTTATAGCTTTATATCATCAGCCTAACAAATTGCAAAGAAATATATTGCAAATCAGTGTTATATCTCGGATGTAACCCAGCTTGTAGATTCAGTAAACTTGTTATCGATTGAATAAAGTTAATATAGGATTAATGTATTTTGTGTGAGCTGTTTTTCTCTTCAGTAATATGTAAGTTTTCCAATAGAAGTATCATGTTCTTCCAATTGCTCAATATTTGTATATTTATAAAATTATAAGCTTATCCATTTTGAGGTAAAAAAAAGGTATAAAAACGGTTATGAAGATTCTAAGCTTCAATTTCCGTTTGTCGTCAGCGATATGGCCTTTGTTACCGAAACAGACGTTAAACCCCTACTCCCCTACTTTAATATATAATTGCGATATTTGTGAAGTAGGCTGCTAACAAATAAAGGACCGGCAGAAAAAATCAGTTAAGATACAAATCATCGATTCCATCTGATAATGAAACAAATCTAATCTTAGTATTCTTATTTCGTGTACTTTGAAACATTGATTGTTTGGAATTTTTAATCCTCAGTGTAATAAGTTGTAATAAGTAGTTCGTCTAGTATAAAGCTGATTTACTTGAAAAACCTCGATTAACATACAAAATCCTCATATCATAGATACCAACTTATATAATTCTAATTCAAAATGAAATACAAATAATAATATTAAAACAATATAAATCCATTACATCTCTCTCCCTTTATAAATCCTTTCTTCAGTTGTTAGGGTACCTGGCAGGCTTCTTAAGAGCAACTCCTGTTCTTGACCGAGTTCGGGTACTGATTCTGGCTGTGGTCACAGGCGTGTCACTTTCTTTACTAATGCCCTCTTCTCTTTGCCACACAATGGTTTTATTCACATTATTATGATTAACTTCTTCTGTCTTCTCAGTAGTTCTTTCTTCTTCGAATTTTTCAGATGTTTTTCGCAGTTTTCTTCTATTTCTAATTACTGTCCCTCCATCTTGCTTTAATACTTTGTAATGCCTCTGTCTAACCTCTTCCATAATTTTCCCTTTTATCCACTTCTTCTCTCCTAAAATCTCTGGTTCTAATCTCACTGTGTCGCCTACTTTCAACTCAGAAAGCTGTTTCGTGTTTCTATCATAATATTTCTTTTGATTGTCTTTCATTTCTTTCATTTTTCTTTTTAGGCTTCCGTCCACACCCTTATCTAACAAGGTACATTTTATTGGTAGTAATGATTTGGTTCTTCTATTGAAAAATTTCTGAGCTGGTGAAACATCATGACCCATTGTTGGTAAGTTCCTCCATTCTAATAACATTTTCAGTGGATCTTCTCCTGCATCTTTGGCTTTAGTTAAAATCTTCTTAGCTATTTTAACACCACTCTCTGCTTTGTCATTGGATTGCTGATGGTAAGGAGATGACAAAGCAGAGAGTGGTGTTAAAATAGCTGGATAGAAGTGGATAAAAGGGAAAATTATGGAAGAGGTTAGACAGAGGCAGTACAAAGTATTAAAGCTGATTTACTTGAAAAACCTCGATTAACATACAAAATCCTCATATCATAGATACCAACTTATATAATTCTAATTCAAAATGAAATACAAATAATAATATTAAAACAATATAAATCCATTACACTCAGTATTAATTTATATTATTCTGTAAATTTTGTCACATTATAATAATTTGGTGGAACCACAACAGATTAATTGTATTACCAATTTAACTCTTTTCCTTGGCACTGTAAATGTTGACTACTAAACTCATTAATATGTTCCAACCATATATCTGAATCACTCTCGAGTAACTTGATATGCAAATGCCTGTGAATTGCTGCATGAACTAATATAATGAAACTTGACTTAGGTTACAACGTAGAAAACACATTTCTATGGTAAATTAATTGAATTATTGTTAATGTTATCAAAGCATATCTTGTTTTGGATTAATTAAATGAAAATATTTCAGAGTTTCACATATTGAATTTTTTTGATTTATCAAGTATTGCAATGAGCTATTTTGGCAATATTTTGTTCAAAATTTCTCATAAATAAAAGTATACATTAGAATGAATCATTACAGAATAACACAACTTATTCATTATCCATATTTTACCGTTGAATAAGTTTTGTAATTTGTTGCACGATGTTTCAATTAGTTGTTTATTTAAAAGTTTCTCAAATCTCTTCACATTTGCTTGAAAGTTATCAATTTTATTTTCCAACATTTACCCATAATTGAAATGAGATTGCCCCACTATCGTTACAACATTTCCCCTATATTGTTACAACATTATCCCATTAATGTTACAACATTTCCCTAATATTGTCACAACATTGCCCCACTATTGTTTGAAGATTGTCAATATTGTTATAACATAGCTATAAAATTGTTACAATATTGTCAATATTGTAACAACATTGATCCAATATTGTTACAGCATTGCCCCAATGTTGTAACAGATAATATTGTAACAATATTAGTGCAATAGCGAGAAATAATATTGGTAATATTGTTTATATTAGTTCAATGTTGCCTGTAGAAAGCCAGTTATCTTAATTATTTATCTCATTATACATAAATAACACAGTGCCCTTTGGTGATTATGAAGAGAAAATATTTATAATAAGGAAATATTAATTGAATAATTTATTAAATTAGAAGTACATATAAGAAATCTATGTATATTTTTCTTTTATTCGAAAATAAAGAATTTTCAAATATCTTGAACTGACCCTTGTACAACTTTAAGTTCTTTCTTTTATTTTCTAGTCCCTCTTTTTCTCTGGTCGCAGTGTGTCATTCTGTCAATGACTCTAGCAGTCTAACGACAGTTCGAAGCTTCGTTTATTTTTAACTACTTCGACGATGAGAAGCAATCTGTGGTAATGCTGACATAATTGAGTTAGCTTATTTCAAGCTATTTGTCAACATGGAGACCATTTTTGCAATCAGTTACGGAATTTGTTTAAAAAAAAATAGGAAAATGAAATTCTATTGTGGATTTATTGTAAATATTAAAAAATAACATTATAAAGAAACTCTAAATTATTATGGAATTTCCATTCATAATGTTCGCTTGATATTTATTTAACGGTTCTAGGTAAATCGCTCGAAAATAATTGCTTGAAAGACAATTGCTCGAAAACAATTGCTAGAAAAACAATTCCTCGAATGAAAAATTACTCAAATGAACAATTGCTCGAAAGACAATTGCTCGAAAAACAATATTGCTCGAACGAACAATTGATCGAATGAACAATTGCTCGAATGATCAATTGCTCAAATGATCGAATAGCTCAGTGTTCAAATCAATAATAGACAGATAATCATCAAGTTTGACCACTTCAATTAGCTCCACCTAAGCGTCCTGGTATCTAATTAGTAATCTATAATAATTGCATTTCATATTTCTCATCACTATTTACCATACATCATAATACGTTTTTTAAGTATTATCATCCTGGTTTTCTCATTTTTATTGAACAGGAATACTACACCAATTTTGTAAAAATTAATTTTCGTTTTTCGTCAGTCAATAGCTTCACTGGGCTCCGACGAGATGTTCTCAGGTTAAGATTTGGTTTGTTAGGTTTTAGCAACTCGGGCTATGGGAACTGTACCCGATACATTTAACATGACCTCAGCTATTCGTGCCACTTGTTTTTATTGTATGTATTAAATTTTCCCTTTTTGGATATCTCTTATATGGTTGACTTTTCGTCTTCTTTTACATTAAGCAATTGACTATTTGAAATTTGATTATTTGAGAAATTTTCTAATTAGTATTCGATAATAACTTTATTTCATTTGTTTTATATTATCTGAACGATTCGAGCAATTGTTCATTCGAACATTTGTTCTTACGGTCAATTGTTCGTCCAAACAATTGTTTTTCGAGCAATTGTCTTTCGAGCAATTGTTCTTTCGAGCAATAATTCATTCGATCATATATTTATCGAGCAATAGTTTTCGACCAATTGTGTTTCGAACAATTGTTTTCGAGCAATTTACCGGCTAACTTATTTAACTACTGAAATATTATATCTGATAGTGGTATAATATGAAAAAAAAAAATTACACAATCTGATCGAAAATCATAAATATATAAAGAAAATTGATTTAGGATTATCCTACGATGTTACTGTTCAAGATACACAAATTGAAAATTTTATTTGAGTTCAAAGCTAAGGAAATTCCCTATATTACTAAGGTAGTTATACAGAAAAAACGAGAATGGGGTGATTATGCCCCCACTTCTTGTTAAAAATAGGGTTATAGTTTTCTTTTAAAACATCAATAAATAGACAATATAAATATGAAATATATAATTATTCTAAATTACATGTTGCCACTTAAGCCTTAAGTTACAAATTGTAAATGCAATCATTTCCTTTGAAATAATGAGTTTATAGATGACTAGTCACTGCATTGATTACCATCATATGTATGAAATAAGTTTAATTCAGTTCACCAATGAATAAATATTACATATTTATTTACCTCCACAAAATCCTTTTTAAGTAAAATATTCCATCTTCTAGATATATTTCTTATTATTATTGATCAATCTTAGATTAAATAAAGTTATTCTGAAATTTCTCAAATAAAAAGATCCATGAAATGAAAGGGGTCAAAATATAGCCAACTCATTCACATTATAATTTCGAGGCTCTTACTGTTTTTCCTTCAGCAACCTGTTCAAAAATTCTGATTTCAGTGTTCACTGTTCATTATGGCCAATTGAGACCAATGAAGCTAATTCAGAGAATGTGTTGGACGATAGTGTCACTCATCAGCTTGATGATATCAGTGAGCTTTTTGGAAGGGAAATCTGCCAACATGTGAGTGCGATTAGGAAAAAAAGAACAAATTAATAGTCAACTTGTTTACTGTACAGAAATTGAAAACGTTACATCCGAATGTCTAAAATGGTACATTCATGGTATTGATGCATCGTTCGATTGATCTGTTGATCAGATGTGATTGCTTGATATTCGACTCATCCCGATCGTCTGATTTCTATCTCATAATAATTACTATCATCTATGGCAATATCTTGACATTTGTCCCAGTGGCAGCATCTCGGGTGTTTGTGTCACTGCTTATATTGAAACTAGGCAGATCTTGCGACTGAATTTTAATCTGATCTGATGCTTCGATTGATTTGACGATTTATCTGAACGTATCCAATGAAGAACATAATTATGAGTGTTATATGAAAAGCTTTAGAAAAAACATTAATAGTTGATTTTTAAACCAGCATTTCATTAATTTTGACACTTTGTAATGCAAAAAATGTCGACAACACAAATTGCATAATAAAACATTGAATTGGTAAAGTCCGAGTTTATTCGAATTTATTGGAATACGGAAATATTGTATAATGTGTTCGTAATATTAAGGGGCTTGTGAAAAATAATACAATACCATGGATTAATCTGCAATTTGGCGTGTTATTTTCTTTTCCATCAAACTAACTAACTTGGTTGAACATTTTCCTCAATATGTCAATAAAATCACAGATTCACAGAACGCATTTGCAAACATTAAAACCGGTTTCAAGATTTTTCTTTTTTAACTAACGCTCCCTTTTCTGGCAGCCTGGGTGAATTGCTTATTTTATAATATTAATATTTTTAAAACTGTTTATGATATCAAAGTAGCTTCATCATACGAAAGTCTATGGTTAACTGAATTTGAATTCTCCATTGTTTTGTATGGAATTAAACCATACAAAATCCACTGTATAGAACGATAATGATTCTCTTTACAATCATAAACCAAAGAAGTAGAAGAAAGCCATCAAGCCCTATCTTTCCAGAAAATGTATTTAATTGCCTCTCGTATTCGGAGTAATTTAACTTTCTTACTACTATTTTGGAGTCTTAAAATGTTCTGTTTCTTAGTTTCCTTTGAAAGCTTTTTTTGTTAGTGAATTAATTGAATATTGTGTGGTGATATGGATATGTTGTTTGTTAATTTAAAACGAGAAAAAAAAACAGTTTGGAAAAAAAATTCAGATGAAGATATTTGTTCTAGTTATTTTTGCACTATTGTATTTATGTTTTAGAAACACGCCAATCTTTTACTATGCCCTTCTTCTCATAATTATTTGAATCACCTTGTAATATTCAGGAATGTTTTAAAACACTATAATGATAATAACATTGTTGATAATTGCATATAATATTTTCAATATTAAGTTTCCCTCAAATTATGGAACAATCTTAATTTTTGATTAGAAGAATATATATTTCTTAACATTTTCATGAATTGAAGAAATAGTCAGAAAATTTTAACAAACTTACTGCTTTCAAAACACATATACAGAGACAACATACACATTTGAAACAGCTATATTAAAATAATTATTATTTTTATTGTCTAAATTACTGCTTTTTGAACTCTATTACCCAATTGAAAGTAGGAGCAGGTTTGAGGCAACGGTTAAGCCGATGGGTGTAGTCACTACGAGAGCCACGAAGCAGCGAGAGCTCAGAATGGGAGCCTAACTGACCGCTGTGGGGGCTAATTCTACTCCGGTGTAGCTGTGCAGAACTACTCTGGGCACCTGCTCCTATTTGCCTAGCGTGCTGACTAACTGCGGATACGCAGCCCGTAGCCAAAACTGCTATAATAGTAATATAATAATACAGTCGTAGCTAGATTGCCCGTGTTCGCCCGAGCAAAAGTATTTCCAAACAAAGGGCATTTGTCGGAGCGAATGGACGGGGCTTAATACCTGTCGTGTAAAAGCGGACACCAAATAAATAGATAAATAAATAAACACACGAGGGAAATAATCATTATAGATAATATGTGGTATCCGGCGGTTTTTCCGAAAACGAATTCGCCGAAACCAAAATCTCCGATAACTAATTCATCGCACCATAATTCGCCGAACCGGATTCTCCGAATTCGAATTTGCCGAAACTCAAATTTGTCGAAAACGGATTCGCCGAAGTGAAGATTTGCCGAAAGACAAATTCGCCGAAAGTTAATTTTAACGAAAGACTTATTTAAAACAAAATGTAAAATTATACAAAAGTTACAAAAAAGAAACTATATAACGAAATCATAATTAACCCTTCGTTACATTACACTAAATTATCCTTTAATTGTTCTATCTCCTCTTTAATCATTGCAATTGTTAATCTTTGTACCACAAAATGATTCTTTGTCTTTCTTTTTATTTTTAAAGACGTTCAAGCTTTATTCAGTCAGAATCATTCAGTCAGCTATGGGAGCATGTTACATTTCTTTCATTTGAGCGTTTGGTTTGTTTTTTAGATTGTGTGTTACTAATGTGTTTATTTACTTTTTTGTAAATAATCCATAGTTACTGTTTTGTCTTAATGCAGGGATGATATTATATCACGGAGACTTAAGTAAACTACATGTAAACAACTTTATGTCATTACTTAACTAAAATTATTTGTGTAATACGCCATATAAAGCACGCAGGGGGTTCTTATTTTTTATTCAGATGTTAATAATATTCCATACAGAAGGTATTTCGAAGGTATTAGAGATATTTATTCCATTTATTGCGTTTAAAATATAAAATTGTTAGTAATGAATAATATAACTATTAGTTATGTTTATATCTTCCCAATGTACCTCTGGCTTCAACGATAGTGTCACTTGAATGAATAAATTTGTTTCAAGTAAAAACATTTATTTCTATCAACCCTTTATTAGTAATGCCATATACATATTATATTTAATATATACAGTTAGATATATGAATTTTGCAAAATGATACGGAATTAGCGGAATAAAAATTTATAAAGCAATAGTAATGTCAAATTCATATAAGAAATGTGTTTTTTTAAGTATAAGATATAATGAGGAGAGCTACAAAGCCCCACAGAATATTCTTTACAATTGCATCAAATTTGATTTTCGACAAATTCGTCTTTCGGAAAATTTGTCCTTCGGCAAATCGGTATTTCGGAAAATTCGTTTTCGGCAATTTTGGGATTCAGCAAATGCGTATTCGGAGAATCCGTTTCGGCGAATTAGTTTCGGAAAATTTGGTTTTGGCCAATTTGTTTTCGGAATATCTGCCTAGACCCATAATATGTATATCAGTAAATATGAGACCTATATTGATATATAGTACGGTGTATTGTAGTATACGATGTTCAAATACGTTAGGAATATTACATATATTGAAAAGTTAAGGGCCAGTAATATAAAGTTGTACATACAATTATATGTCAAGAATCATATATCAATGATCAAATTTAAGGAATTATATTATATTAATTATAGTGCAAGAAGGAAACATCAATATTTAACCAGCTACGTATATACACAAACGGATTGTAGAATTTTGGAAGACAAACAATTTAGTCGTGGATGTCAGCAGCACCTATTTGTGACTATAATCATGAAATACAGAGTTATTGGCAAATAAAATATTAATATCAAAATTTAGCCAATAATTTTCCAAATGACCTTTCAATCGATTAATAAGCATATAAATTATTGTGAATTAATAAGCATATAAATTAATAAGATTATAAATTCCAATTCATAACAGTCGCGAATCAATTATATCAGATTTTTGTTTAATATAGTGTAGGAGTTTCCTATTAACATCTATTGCTATAATAAAATAGTTTTACATAAATAATAGAAAAATGTAAACCGTAAACATATATTTCAAGATATAAATGAACTATAAAGTTTCTATCATAACTAAAATTATATTTACATTGCATTTATTCTAGTCTTTTTGTCCACATGTAGCATGAAACTATGTGTATAATAAATACAATGCATAGCTATGCAGTCACTGGTAAGATAGACAAGGACATCCAATGCCAAGTAACGATGCCTTGCCACATTACCTAGGATGAGAGAACTACTAAATTCGTCTGGAAAAAAAGGAAAGGAGACTAAGTCCTTTGTATTAAGTTCAAAGATTTAGTTAACAGTTTAACTCCATGACTCATATATGAAATATCTATTTAATTAAGTACATGAACTACTTAAGTAATAATATTTACAGAGTTTAAGAGACATTGAAAAATTCACAATATTTTGTGCATACAGGGTGACCCACAAAAAATTGTCCCAAAATTTGAATTAATATGAATATTGGATTTAAAAATAAATAGAAATTGGAACTCAAGTAAAATTAAAAATTAGATATTTCTACCTCATCCTTTATACCACTCAATGCTTAATATTTATTAAGCATTTTTAAATACAACAATATTTATATCTATTCAAAGATGGGTACACTTTTTTGTGGGTCACCCTGTATATATGACATCTATTTGTATATGTGACTCTCAATTTGATTATTTTTCTTTGAATAATCTAATTATAGCATTACTGTTAGGTTTTTCATTGAGATGTAAAGTATTTCAATATTAATGTATATTTAACGTGATTTTAAACCTAAAAACTGATGATAGAAAGAAACATAATTTTTATTTTCGTATTGTAAGAAAAAACAATTCAATCTACTCCAGTTGAATTGTGCTACCTAATACCACATTAAATTATCTTTATTCTTCGGAAATTACGTAAATCTTTATCAATATTATTTAAATAGAGAAAATATGTGTTTCACTTCGTGAATCCGTCTGAAAGTGACTATATAGTGCACACTTCTCATTTGGCAGATAGAGTTTCATGTTCACATCTAGGGTAACAATAGCAATTTGCCTCTCAACGGACTGAGATAAATGAGAGACTTTCACAGTATCATCCACGTAGAGGCTCTCAGAGTTACAGATAACAGTGCAAGAGACTAGAACTCATGTTAGAAACAAGAATTAAAGAATGCAATTCCATATGATATAACTAATAGATCAGACTCAACTAATTCGTAATCATTTTTCTCAAGTTTTTTTTAAAAGTGAAGATACAACCCAATAAAATTAAATATCATTTTATTTTACCCTTCTTAATTTGTCTCCCCTTAATATGAAATGAATAGAAAACAATGGGAGTTATTTATGATGTTAATTATTTACATTGTTACATACAGTATGGGCAGCAAAAATGTTTCCTCTTTTTCAAATACTTATAAATTGTTAACCAATGGGCTAAAAAACTGTATCTTGGTCTCTTTTTCTCCGCCTCTTGATGTACTATTAACTAAAATAAACTATTTTTTACTGATGGACAAAGTTTAAGAACAGGTAAGCAAAGAGTGAGGGTGACTATTTTTATCATTGCGCGAAGGTTATTCTTAGAGCTAACTTTGTTATTTTACTTACTAAAAGGCATTGAATAAAAAAGGAAAAAATATATAATGGTAGACATTTTAATGCAGGGTGCTTACACTTCTTCCTTTCATGAGAAACCATTTGGATATAGAACAACTTCAGTTACATTTTGACCTCGTTGAAGTTTCCACTCTGAATGTTCTTTCTTAATTTGTTCATTGCATGGTTAAGGCTCGCTTCGCACTTGCATTTTCAACACCGCAGAAGAAAGCTCTTCCTAAAAAGTGTTCACACATGTCGTTCAAATAAAAAATTAATAAGATTTTTCCATCATCGGTAAAAAAAACGCAAGTGTAAAAGCATTTTAAGAAGATCTCTTTTACGCGGTGATAAAAATGCAAGTGTGACGCGGGCCTTAACCATGTAATAAACAAGCGAAGAACGAATGTCACTGAAGTTGTTCTATTTCAAAATAGTTTCCAAGGAAGAAGTGTAAGCACCCTGCATTAAAAGGTCTACCAATATATTTTTTTTTCCTTTTTCCTATCACAAATTGATTTTATTTGATTTTCAATCAATTTATGGTTAAATTTTTAATACCTGAGTATTAAGATCTATTTATTATGAAACAATATTGCATACAATCTACATGCAACCATTTATTGGTTATCATATAGGTATTTAATATACATAGAAGATTCATTTAAAATTCATATTACAAATGAATAAGTAAAGAAAGTGAATTACATTCTTCTCAAAGTCAGTACACATCAAATAATATTTTATGGAGTTCTTTGTATTTACTTTAATGTCCACAGATATGCATTCAGCAAACCTTGAATTCAGAAGATTGTTTCGAATTCAAAGCTGTACTCAGGTGAATCGGCTTTCTCTACCATAGCACCACTAGAATATTATTACCCAAATGGTTACACATCAAAGATAATGCCAGTTATACTGATATATATATAGTTCAACTCATGAATTTCAGATGTTTTAAAAGATAGCATGGTTTCGGATGATATAATTAATCATACGTTACATATAATTAAGAAGCATTGCTCATTTACAATAGTAATAGGGGTTTGAAAGGTGAATTGACTTGCTGTAGTTAAAATAAGTTAGTTAGAAAATCTAAGTAATATTTATTTTTCATCTTTGCTTGTTAATTTTATTTTAAATGAATGACTATTCTTTTGCGTAAACCAATGGATGTGTAAATATCAGATGAAGGTTTTTATAGCAACTAAATATCAAAAAGTCAATTTGTTGAGATTTTATAACAGTTTTAGTGAGGACTGGCGCGCCTGGACCAGTCCCTAAGTTAGTGAGCAAACTTTTAATGGCTAGGTTACTAGGGTTTGTTTGAAATAATTTAAATAAATAATATGTATAAAAATAGCAATGTATTTAATAGGGTTTGTTTGAATTACTTTACATATATAATATGTATGAAAATAGCAATGTATTTAATAAGGTTTGTTTGAATTACTTGACATGTATAATATGTATGAAAATAGAGATGTATTTAATAGGGTTTGTTTGAATTACTTTACATATATAATATGTATGAAAATAACAATGTATTTAATAGGGTTTGTTTGAATTACTTTATATATTTAAACCATAAGTGACACTCTTATATGTTCATTATTCATGTCAATCCATTTGCTTTTGTATTCTTCATATTTTGATAAAATATTATTTTCTTGTCTGGCTTTATTTCATTTCACATTATATTGTTTTTATATTTACGTGTGATTATTTAATTCTATATTCTAATCCATCTGACTCTGAATTATGAGTCACATGACTCTCGATTGTGGGTAAAATAATTAGTATAAGTCTATCTGACTCTGAATTATGAGTCAATATGGACTCCAGATTGTGAGTAAAATAATTAGTATGAGTCAATCTCACTCCGACTTATGAGTCAATATGACTCTTGTTTTTGAGTAAAATAATTTGCATGAGTCAATCTGGACTCTGAATTAGGAGTCAATATGACTCTAGATTGTGAGTAAAATAATTAGTATGAGTCAATCTGACTCTGAATTGTGAGTCAGTATGACTCTCGTTTTTGAGCAAAATAATTTGCATAAGTCAATCTGACTCTGAATTGTGGGTCACACATATTTGATCCGATTTTGGGACAAACTGAAAACTCAAATTTTGATTGACTCGTATTTTTTTTCAGTGTATACAGGGTGCGGATAAAGTCCCCGATCAAATTTTATTTTTCAAATTAAAGATGTTATTTATTTACTTAATCTATCCATTTATATCTCATTCTGTTCCTATAATCATATACTTTAATGTTCCAGGTCTAAATTATGATAAATTTAAATTGTCTTTTGTAAAAACGAGTCAACATGAGGCTATATTGTGAGGCTACACTGCGCGGGGAAGACAAACCCAGAGATTGTTAAGCTGTTAAACGCACTGAAATCGACTGTTAGGGATGCTGTTAAACTTTACCAAGAACTGGTGACAACAGGTGATCGACCCAGGTGTGGACGACCTCGCACTGCACGCACTCCAACCAAAATCAAAGGCATTAGGGAGGGGATAAGGAGGAACCCCAAGCGAAACACGTGAAAGATGGCTAAGAGTATGGATATCGACGAAAAAAGTGTGAGAACCATCGTCAAAGAAGACCTCAAGTTGTCCCCCTTCAATATGATGAACATGCAACAGCTCACGGACTTGCAGAAACAGAAGAGGCTGGGCAATTACTGAATAATATAACAAGTTAACCCTACTAACCAATAGCTATCGAAAATTTGATCACTGAACTAGCCGCTGGTCCCGGCGAACCTGCTCTTTTATTCCATGAACAAATATTCATGTGTAAATCTGACATTAACACAACAATTATAAAATGTAAGAGATTATAATATTTTTAATTAAAATAAATAAAATAAAAAAAGTTTATTACGTATTAATTTTAGTCGATCTGTGCGAAGTTAGGTGTGCGTAATTTTTGGGACATGTTGCTTATGGTTAAAGTTCACTGATTGAAGTAAGATATTCACTCTTACGTTATCAGATTCAATAGTATTTTGATCCCTGAATGGAGCATTGACGTCCGCCTAATTATTTGGATATATGCTGGATATATATAAGCTCATAAAAAATTAAAGTTATGAAAAAAGCTTATAAATTGGCATTTAATTAAAGTTACTGTACAAATCCTCTCTAGTGAATCATTCTGATTATTAGAGTCCTGAGTAATGATCTATTCTCTATAGTGATTTTATTTAGTTTTGTCTGCCACATTGGACCATGCGTTTTTATGCCTCTCTATTAAATGCATTGTGGGACAAAGAATTAAATGTGGAAGTTTTTTTTCGATCCTCATTTCTTATTGTCGCTTTTGGTCTTTTCAGTCGCTGACGTGTCATTTCTTCATATTAGTCTTTGTTTCGTCATGATGAGAATAGGTTGGGTGCGGTCTACTGCACATGCATACACGTGTTTGTTTGAGTGGTAGAACCGGTTTCTTACTTGGTTACTTTTCTGCAGCTTCATTATTGATTGAATTAGATTTCTCGCGAGCTTGTGAATTGATTCAAAATTTATTTACGAGCTAAGCATTCCCATACATTTGCGAATCTGTCGATAGTTGATGCTCAGTGTATATTAGAGCCGTAGACAGTATATTCTTCATTCCGGATTCAGTTTTGGAAGGATTATTTGGGGCCGGAGTGAAATATTAGTCAGGTGATATAATAGTGTATGGAATTAATTTGAATGATATTCATCTGCCCTGTGTTTGAATTGGTTCCCAGTAGAGAAACTAAATCTGTTTGTGTACATGTTGACAGCTTTAATTTGTGTGTTCGGCTGTAGAGATTAATTAGCTAGGTGAAATAAAAATTTATTACGACCATTTTATTAACGAATACAATCATATAGATATATTTAAATTATTTTATTTGAGTATAAAGATTGATGAAGAATCTCTTATTTTCAACAAAGAAGTAGTCTTGCTTTTAATTGTTAACTTAACCATGATCTACCTAACAATTGAAGTAAATTTTAAAGACTTGCACTTGTATTACCATCAACTATTGTTACCAAGATATAATATAAAACTGTGAGGTAAATGGCGTTTTGCTCCCCATCTCCAACTGACAATCTCTATATAATAAATGAACTGTATTTCATGAAAGATTAGTTCTAACCGGACAATATATCTTTTATGAAGTAATTTAAATTGAACGATCCTTAATTATAGAGTCGTGAAAAATAAAATAATATATGTAATTATTTTATCAAAAATAAAGAAAATATGGTGTATAGGCTGTCATGAAAGGTGCACTTTTCTATCATTTCTTAAATCCTCTATTGTGAAGCAAACTCTATATTGAACTAGTTGAAGCTCACTTTAAAGGAGCTCTACAGGTCTGCCTTCTATTTTTATTCCACGAGTGCTGTTTTGCTCTAACCAGCGAATAGATCACTAGGGACCAGAAAAGTGGAGCCTTATTATATGATTGGAAAAGTGGAGCCTTATTATATGATCGGAAAAGTGGAGCCTTATTATATGATCGGAGAAGTGGAGACTTATTATATGATCGGAAAAGTGGAGAATTATTATACATATGATCGGAAAAGTGGAGTCGTCCGATAATTCGAAATTTACTCAATTTTGAAGATTTAGAAACTTCTGTACTAAACTTCTGTATATTCTTAAATCTTGTTACACACCGGTTAAATTATACTTTTATTTGAAATAGATTGGATTGCAATTTATATTAAAATACGCTTATCTGATCTCATCGAGCTTCAATAATTTTAAATGAAAACATAAAAGTTGTTATATTCTATTCGTTTTGGAATATTTTTAGTTTTATCTCATATATGTGTATAATTTCATTACTATTCATTTTTTTAAATTACCTAAAATACCTCTATGTATATCAACCTGAAAAGTTGTAACCAGATATATTATATAGTGATATTAACATGAACCTTTTAAGTTTTTCATACAATTCTTTAACTGGAAATAGTCCACCTTGAAGAAGTTTCTTCAAACAAATGCATTTTGGCTTTCTCCTTTATCCACATTGTAGAATATGGTCAAACCCTAATGAGTTTGACGGGTGTTTTCTAGGCACATCTTTCTTAAATTGCTTTATATCTTTCATGTCATTCCTTTAAATTTACTAGTCTTTCTTGACTTTGTTTCTACATAAAAACCAAATATATTTTTGTATTTAAAAGTTTGAAAATATTTACTTATCTGTGTATATCAGCGTAATCACGTAAATTATGAATTTAATTGTACTTTGGTGACATGTGGCAACGTAAAAATACTGTTCGGTTATCCATTAAGCACGAATTTGTCCAAGTTTTTATGGAGTAAAGACACATGCGCAATCGGTTTTTGGTTCAAACTCCACCCAATCACAGCCCAGCTCACTCAGTTGTCAATGTCTTATATACTTATGTATTTATTTCTCCTTATACATTCAATAGTTCAATAGAATGTCCTTGTACATTCAATAGTTTTACTTTAAATTTGGTACACATCAGTTTAGTTTAAATACTAACAACTACTAAAAAATACAGTACCGTAGATTTATAAATAATTCATGTGTTTTTTTAACACATAGTCAAACCTTCCCGTTGATTATGACAGTCAAACTCATTAGTGTAAAATTTCTCTATTTTATCTACAGTTTCCATCTCTGACCTTTCTCCATTATCATTGTGCATGGAAGGTATTAAGTATCCAAAAGGTAATGATTTCTTTGTTAGCTGTTTCGTAAAATACTCAATTGAGAATGTACCAACCCCTATTGTTCTCGACTTGACTGATGACTTTGTGCAGTCATTTGAAAAATAGTGTTTTTTGGAAAAGTCAGTTTGAAAATTATTGTAGGAATAATTCAAAGTGATGATGATAAAATATTGGGAAATTTTATGGGCAGTAATCATGAACGGTGAAGATGAAATATTTATCTACACTGCCTTGAGTTATTTATTTTAACTTTAGTAATGGCTGCTATAATTAGGTTAGATTTAAATTGATTGAATCTATTGATATTATTTATATAAATTTCATCACATTATTTAGTAGTTTATTAGAAATAAATTCAACTGATATTCATTTGAATAAACTTTATTTATTTATTTCGAAATTGAACAAATTCCATCATCAATAATGATTGCAAAATGTTCAGTCTTAGTTCATTGCGGACTATTTCAACTAAAAAATACCTACTAAAATGGTGATGACAATAATACTAGAAAAATAATCGTGTTCTGCCTATTGACGTGTAACACGTAAATCATTGCATTGTAATAACTATCAAACTGCTATTAAATCAAATAAATAAACTCTGGCAACTCAAGGCAAGTTGTGCCATCAATCACCAGCAACAGCTGCCTATAATATACGCAACATGGGAACCTCAAATTCTGTGACACCGTTTGATTTGTCGTCATATTTCGAATGGAATTGGGTATTTGGTGCACCAACAAAGATTCTACATTGTTTATTGAATTGATATGTTTAAGTATGCATCATGAATGATTGATATTACTAAATTAAACTACTGAAATAAAATTACTGTAGTGATAATTGAGTGTTATAGATTTCTCAAGTTGAATTATAATAAATCAAGAGTATTTGCAAATCATTTTACAATATTATAACACACATTTTTTTCTTCATTAAAACTTTCATGGACAGCTTTTAAAATTTCCTTCAGATGTCCATTTGAAGTTCATGGACTCTTCGCAGAGAATAATGATAGCAATAAAGTGTGTAATTCATTTTTAAATAGCTCAATCAATCACAGCTTTTCCTGCTAATCGGAAGAGGAATACGGCAGTCATTCAACCAATAAATTTATGCAAGGGCTTGATAAAAAACTGTTTTTTGAGAATAAAACGAGATTTGTTTGGATATACAAATGTTAAGTATTGTGAATAAACAGTAGAAAATCATAGAGTTCCACTATATTTTCTGCAATAAGTAATTAAACAGAAAATATAAAACATATTGTGAATATATAAAGTAATTGGCAATTATGAAAGTATCGGCATGTGAGGCAATAATCCATCTGAAATAGCTTTCAAATACGTTTAATTTATTATTCGATTGAGTTAAGTAACTTTGTTGCTATAAATCAGATTTTGGCAATACGTACATTGTGAAGCGGAAGTGGCTCTAATGCCTCTCAGAAAAGATTCTTCATTGCGTACAAAAGCAGTTCTGCTTTTGATACGTGCAGGTCTACAATCATTTGTGGATTTGACCCAATTTCAGCATGCCTATTTATTTGTAGATTATGGAGAGTGAAAGATTTCTCATGCCGAATGCAGAATCTGAGAAAAGACTCACTGTTATGATGTTCTATCGGAGAGAAAAGTCACTGTGATGATGTACTATTAAAGAAAAAGTCACTGTGATGATGTACTATCAGTGAAAAGAGAGCAGCATGATCAAATCTCCCAGATTACCGTTTTCCTGATAATTATTTTCAAATCTATCAAATTATTCTTTGTGTATTAATACAAATTTAATATATGTTAAGTATTATCATCAGTTTAGATGATTTTAGGTTTTGAATCTACAACATGAAAATAAAAATAATTATTATAAATTTTTAACATTTTCCCTAATTATATCTCATGATATCCACCCTAGTAACCTAGCCCTAAAAAGTTTGCTCACTAACCTAGGGACTGATTGAGGCGGACCAGTCCTCATGTAAAAATGTAAGTAATTTTATATTTAAACCAATTTGGATGCTGTCTCTTCATGACTTTTACTTTTTCACCATAAATACATACGATTACACGAAAAAGAAGGTGATAAAAGGCAAGATACTAAATATTATGAGCATTTATTCAAATATGCAGGGTGTTTCTAAAACACTGAACACAACTTTAATTAGTATATTTGAAAATCTATTAAAAGGTACACAATTCTTTTATTGTAGAACTCTTCTCCATCCACAGTTAAATTTTCATTAAGTTTTATTCATTTTTGTAAATATTTAAAAAAAATTATTGATTGGTGATGAAAAAGGGTTTTGCACAAATAGTTAAAAAACCTAAGAAATATTTGTTTCTTATCTTTGCTTGTTAATTTTGTTTTGAAATAGTTTAGTATTCTTTGGCGTTTAACAATGGCTGTGTGTAGAACAAATGCAGTTTTTTATAAAGACAAAATATCGAAAAGTCAATTTGTTGAGATTTTATAACAGTTGCAGTGAGGACTGGTCCACCTGGACCACTCCATAGGTTACTAAGGTTTAATCAATTCATACCTTACAACTGATCATAAAATTAAACCTATAAATATTTTTATTAGCTCATAGGGAAGGTAGGGTATTCTTATCTTTCAATGGTCCAGGAAAAGTTTCCTTTCGAATTAGTGACATTAATAATTCAATGTAACTAGATTGGACTAAAATCAGATGAGACAAATAAAGTCTTGTTAAATTGATAACAAGAGCTTTGCACAACCCTGTCAATATTTTTAATTAAAATGAAAACAAAAATTATTATTAACTGATTTTCACAGAAAATAAAAAATAAATGAAAGTGGATATTGTTGATTTTATATGTACATATATTGTATACATAGATCTTTCTAATTTCGGTATAATTATAGCTCATTGTTTTCAATTTTACTTTATTTTTTCGCTCTTGTCGTTAGTGAAAGGTCTGACTTTCAAAATTGAAAATATGCTAGATAAAATTGGTGGGCAAGTTTCACATACGTTCACATTATTCTGACGTTAAAGAGTTAGATCAGTGAGACGATGAATATGCTCCTACAATCTACATGGTATAATACAATCATCAGATATGGTATGATACTTTGCAATATTTTGCTATATACATTATACAATCTCGTTGAATATTTCGTAAATATTCATTTAAAAAATACAGTACGCCACGCGGAAACGATTCGAGTGAATTGTGAATCAAAATTATTTCACAGAAAATGAAAAAACAGAAAACTTCTCATATGATTGACTATATGAAGGAATACGTTTTTTATGAAGCTAGTTTAATTTATTTTGTTTAGATTTTATATTCTTAATCATCATTTTCTATATTTAATTAGATCCACTATTAATAAACAAATATCATTTCACTATAATTTCATATCAATTCCAAGCTAACAATTCGTCGAAATTAAGTCTATTGTTTCAACGTTCAGAGTACGAATATACTTCCACATATTTCTACTAGTAAATTATAAGCCTTCCTCAATGACTGATTATTTTGACACCTTCCTGCGCGAAAAAAACGACCTATCCCATGACAGAGGCTGAAAATATTGCACGTGCCTAAATGATTCGCTGTCAAAACAATAATTTTAGAGATTCAAAATCAGAAAACTCATTTGTTGTATTCTCTAATCATCGAGGAGGTGAATGAATTTTCAGGCTATAAGAGGCAATTGAGCAAAAAAAAAAAACAGATATATATATATTTTTGGTCTTTTTTTCGCGGGATGGGCTTGAATAATTTTCGAAAATTCAATTTTATCTAATTGTTATTTAGTAAAATTCTGGAATATCAATAGATAAATATCTAACAAACTGAGAAAATATTCCGAATATATTTTAAATATCGTTTTAATTCAGATCGGTTATAAGGTTGCAAATATAATACAACTTTGCATTACAATTTAAACTAAATTTGGGATTATTTCTAAGTTATTGTAGTAAATCTCAAATTGAGAAATCCTAACTCCTTTATCAAAGAAGTAATTACAGTCTAATTATCTTCATGATTTTAAATTCTTATATCAAAGACTACTGCAACAACCACTATATTCCACATATAAAGTAATTGAATATATATTCAACTGCCCAAACCAATTCTCACTTGGATTTTAATAACAAATTTAATAGACTTACTTAATCATCAGAATATCATAATAGTTTTCGATGTATAAATTATTGTCAGGTCTCATATAATTTTTTAATTAAATTATTTCACCCAACCACTCCGTTTAAAATTTATATTAAAATATCAATTAATTCCTAAACATCCAATTCAAAATGGTTAAATTTCAAATTGTATATTTGAAATTAGAAGCCACACAATTATAGGAAATCTAATATGTACAATGACGTTAATTAGATAATATTATTATACTGTCCTAAAAGCAAGCTGTCGTATGTGTTCATAATAATTTCACTAAGATTCTCAGAATTCCACATTCCAATCTACATATATATTTGTATAGTTTAGATTGTATGTTTGTATATCTCTAGCATTTATCGCTTAATCTACGAATGAGACTAAGTGACATCTTGACTGCCGAGGCTTTTAGAATACATCTCCACTTTTATTTGTTTATTAGTGGTACTACCTCCTATTAAACACTGTTACTCGTACAATTTAAGATTGCTAGTGATATTATCTGATACAGTATTTTTTTTTTTACGATTGTTATTGCCATCGTCTAAAACTATTGTAAATTATTAAAAAAATATATTAGTTTATGCTATTGCTCTTGTTGGGGGATGAGGGGCGGGAGTTAATTCGACGAGTGTCTTCCATAGTGACATAATGTTGGGTCGGACAGGGTATCACTGCGCACAATCCCGCAAACTCTGCATTTACTCGGAAACTAATTGTACTAGATAAATTATTTTTCTCGTGATGAAATGGTCATGAATGAGGATGGTTCTCAATCAGTATCGAAATAATACCTGAATAAATAAAATACTTATTGGCAATTTTTTGTGCGTAACTTTTAGTGAGTGTGTATCGGGGTATCACCGCGCACATGAGGGGTATTATAGCGCATTGCATAGATACAGCACTTCTCTCCCCCACCTAAACACCTCCTGTCTCCATTTTAATGCCCCTCCTCCCACCTATCTAAACCCTTTTCTTTCCCCATCCAAATATCCCTCTCCTCCCATCTTAATCCCCCTCCCTTCACATCTAAATCCCCCTCTCCTACCATTTTAATCACACTCTCTCCTCATCAAAATCTCCCTCTCTTTCCATCTGAATACTCCTTTTCCCCATCTACTTCCCTCTCTTCCCCATCTATTTCCCCCTCTCCCACATCTAAATGCTCCTCCCCCTGATCTAAACGTCTGTGTTTCCCTCTCTAGATGCTCTCTCCCCAATCTACTTGTCCCTTACTTTTTTAACACATATTTGATGAATCTGCAGAAAATTTAACACTTAAATTTTGCGAGACTAGTTAACTCTTTTATCAACTAATATAGTACGATCGTACGTTTATGGTTAATCAATATTTAATTCAAAAACATCTCACCCCCTCCCCTTAAATACCCACTCTCCCTATTTTAATACCCCTATATCAAGTAGCATAGATACTACGATCGTAAGTTTATTGTTAATCCAATTTATAATTGAATAACACCTTATTCAATATATATTCCTTTATTAAGAGCTAAAAACTCATATTTTTTTATATTTATTCAGATAAAAATATGGTTATTAATGATACGCAGTAATCCCCTCTACCTCTAAATTATCTGGGGTACAAGTGGTGAGTCAGTGGCCAAAATAATATCGCGTCTTGCGGGACGCTAAAATCCTTATTTTGGGGTCACGTGACTGACAATCTAGAGTCAGTTAAATTGAGAAATGATATAACTGAAACAAAACTTAATGGAGAAAAGATATAACTGAATCAAAATAAGGTTTTACACCGTCTTCCTTAGCGTCCTGCAATCGCGACAACAGTTCCTCTCTCTAGAGTAGTTTATCATAACTCTATGCTGGGGTATCATTACTGCGCACGGTTGTGGCAGTAAAACCGTTTAAACTGAGAAGTTGAAAATTTGACATTATGTAACTATTATTGTTTGTGCTAACATGTTAATACAATATGAATCTATAAATCTTAGTTGTAGAGTTATTGGAGAGTTTGCGGGATTTAAAAATCACAAGCGCAAACTTTTTTCAGATCTTTTTGAGAGCACTACATAATATCGCGACTCAGCTCTAGAAATACTAATAGGATAATGGTTCTTCATGATGCTTATGGGAGGAAATAAGATGCTTGAAATGATGGTGCAATCAGATTTAGGCTAAAACAAGTGGTTTTAAAATTATAAGGGGTTTGGAGAGATACTCCATAAATTGGGTTTGCGCAGTGATACTCCGTCCGACCCTATAGTTTATACTGTAGTGAGTTGTTTACCTGGAAGTGGGGATATTCATTATAGAGCCTTACGGAAAATCTACTCCAACGTGCTATTCAAATTGAGTTAAATGTCCTCTCATTCTATCTTGTTATAGAGAAAAACATGTTTTAATTAGATAGTGTGAATAATTAGCAAATGAATAAATCAGTTTTAATGATGATATGATTTAATTAAAATCTTTAGAATGCAAAAATATTTTGCATAGTTCAGTGGTGAAAACATATATAAGACACTCTTCAAAAATGACAACAATCATATTTTTACATCTCGTCTCTATATAAAATATGAATACTATATCAAGATGGGCTTAGTATTTTAATACACATACAATTTCATGGAAAATAATTAGAACAATTATTGAGATTATATCATAAATCAAATATATTTAAGACACCTTTGAATAATTAATTGAAAAGAGAAGTTTATGCCTATTTCAGTATTTACCTTTGCATTATTTAGCCTGCAGAACGTTAATACATCTGTTATCTGTTTTGTAATACAATTTGTATCAAACGACCTCACACTTATTTCAACCAGTATATGTGCAGAGTGAATTATCATATTATATATATATTTTTTTTTCTGCTCATTTGAAAATTCAATGTAATTCATCTAGATTCTAGAGCAATATCAAAACATTATAACCTTATTTTTTTTAAGTATCCAAAAATAAATTGGCAGTTTTCCATTCAATCAATATTATTATACTAAATCTAATCGAAATCATTATATATACCTAATTGCTGAAAATGTTGTATCATTAGTACTTGAATATTTACAAACAAATATAGCAGCCAACTTTAAATACATTTGATAAACAGACGCTTTATCCTGCAAGTAAAAAAGGAGAAGACTGTAATACGTTAATATGTTAGAATATTAAATTGTATTTGGTCTTCCAATGTAGGTTTTAGTGCTCAATAACAGTTGACTAGGCAGAGGAGCTTTCACGATAATTCTCTCTGTAGATAATAAGATTAATTTGTATTATGTGAATTATGTGTTCAATTACGAAGCGTGATAATGATTAATTTCATTAATATTGTAAAATTGAGTTCATTGTATACATCGTTTAAAGAATATTGCAATTTTTATCATTTTGGTTGCATGTACAATTGAACATTGCATAAAAATTAGTGTTTGCTCACAAAATATGTTACGCAATCACATATGTTTCACTCCTCTACAATATACCATATCTTCTATCAAGAGGTTTCTTTACATACCGACGTTAGAGGACTGATTGGTTTTGAGCTTACCAATAAAATGATGCATAATCAACATTAGAAAAAGAAGTAAAAAAAATTTCACTTGTTCCGATGATGAATAGATATCTCTCTTTTCGAAAACTTGAATTTTAATTACCTTCATCGTTGATATTTTTTATATACCTTTATTTCCTGCATTTTATATTTTAAAAATTAATAAGAATACAGAATATGGAATATTTTCTACAGTTTTATCCAGCTTCCATCTATAACTATGTATGCATCTTAATCTAATGATTTTCAAATGTGCTAATTTACTAAATGTCATTATATATGTGAAAGTTATTAATCTATGTTGCTTCAACAAACTTTCAATTTCTTTCTAGTTTTTTAGTATACATATGCATCATTTAACTAACGTAATCTTCAACACAATCAGTAATTTGATCAATGTAGGGAAACCTTGGAGTACCCAGACACTGCTAGTAGTCGGAAAACGAGTGTTAGGTTTGATCATGAGAAGCCAATTAGGATTTTTTTACGGACACATTGTGTCATTTGTTCATTAGCATAGGACATGGGTCATTGGAAGTAATTAATTCAAATTTAAAGAGCACATTGGTTCCTAACCTACGTACGTTAACTTACACATTCCAAGTGCTGGAAGTGTCTGAGTGCTGCAACGCTCCTCTATATTCAAAACTATTCACGAATGTTCATAAAATATGCTAAGCAGTTATAAAATATTAAAGCAATAATTATAATGTCCAAATCTATTTTCAAATTGTTTCTGTCTCACCAAAATGAGTTTAAACAGTTCTACATACCATGACACGTACAAAATAAAGAGTGAAAATAAATTATTATACAGTATTTCTTAAATAATTGAAAATCTTGAAGTGTCTGATAATTCGGAACTTTATACAAAAATTGTATATCTACATTGCCTGATATTTGGTGAGATGAATCGCCATTATCCATTCATTAGATTTTGGGAGTGAACGGGACAAAGATCAAGGTCATTTATACGCGACGGCAAAGGTATGCGTTCTACAAGTGCCCGTAATCAAGTTAAATGGTACATGCAAATAAAAGTATATTTTCTTAACATAATTGATGTGTAAAGAAACTTGAATATTTAATACACATATTTGCATGCCATTAATGAAATGAAAGATGATTGAAAATTTTGTTCTACTAAATACAATTCCAACAAAATAATATTTCGTATTCATCCTAACCGGATACCTATTTTTCAAACAATAAAATTAGTTATAATGTAAAGGTTACTATTTTATTACATAAAATATAAATTAAACCTTAAAATGTAGTATGAAATGGGAAATTATTCAGTTAAATGAGAAAAATATCATATTTCCTTCTAATTTTTAAAGTATTCGAAAATATTGATGGTAAAATATATTCAGACGATCTAACTCGTTCTATTCATTATTTTAATATTTTTTCTTTCGAAACCGATAACGCGCAAACATCGAATTAGTAGAATTTACCAAAGTTGTCAATATATATTTTAGTCTAATTTTATCATGATAATATTAACTATTTCACTGTTATGATAGAAAAATGTGTATCAACTTTATTTTTTTTCTTTTCAGATAACAGAATAAGAAACTTCCTGGTACCATTGCTGATTCTACTAGGAGAGTAACAAGCAAACGGTGGTAATATAAATACATTTCAGGGAGAATAAGCGAACTATGATTTTCCTACAGTTTTGAGTCAAAGATAAGTGAAAAAATTAAACAATAGATGAACAATCATTTAACTATTTTTCATCTGCTGATCAGTGATCATATCTAGTCACTTCCCTGGAAACGATTTCACATTGCATGCACATGGCTACCATTGTGGTTGCTCTATGACTATAGGGTTTAATGGGACAATGCAGTATAAATATCTGTTATCCACATTGAATCAATCTAACGATTCTAACCAATATAGAACGGTACAGGGAGAACTGCCAGTTGGAAAATTACCAGCCGTTAAACTGCCAGTTGGAAAACTGCGACGCTGAAAACTGTCATTCGGAAAACTGCAAGTCACTAACTGCCAAATTAATTAATTTAGTCACTAATAACATTTCAATTAAAAAAAAACGGCTTTCGCCTTTCGTTGAGATATTAAGGGGATATTCATTTTTAATTAGTATACAAAACAAAAATAATTGTTATATATGTAAACAAAATTATTAGAAAAATATATAAAATACATTATTATATGAATATAACAATAAATAAATCTTTTCTTACGAAATACTATTAGTACGAAACAAATAAATAATTGTACTATAGGGACAGAGTGCGAATTCTCTATTCACACAACGCATCTTTACCTTATCAGTGCACTGCGGGTTTAGTGTCTAATAACCTCTTTATTTGTTTAAAATATGAGAATTGAACATGCCATGCAGCTTAATATTCGCTTGTACTCATTACAAAACAACTTCGATCGATGTTCGTGAGATACTTAGAATTTGCAACCCAACATTTTTGATTAATGAACTGCTATTACTAAAATAATTCTTTACAATAATTCCACTCGATTGAATTGCATTTCAATTAATAATAATTTTTAGTATAATTAAAATTCTAAATAATGAAGGTGTTAATGACATGGGGAATAAAATGTAATAAATATTGACCTAACAATTAACATATACATAAGTTGATTTAACATTCACTTAATTTATTGTATAAATTATAAATATATAAATTATGAGAATATCTAATATGCTAGTAATCAGAAATCAGTATGAACTGAGTTTAACGTTTGATTATTGCCTTAACTATTAACGAGTGTTAATCCCGTTTTTTTATGAATGGAAATATTCATACAATGCATTTATAGTTAAATAATATTTCAGAAAAGTTAAAATATACATGAGTTGCCCTCAATGACTGGCAGTTTTCAGCCTGACACTTTTTCATTTCGCCACTTTTTCGCCTGGCAGTTTTCCGGACACCTATAACAGAGCATAATTTAAAGGTGGATATATATACTTTACTGAACTGTTAGTTCATTTCGAGAAGTTGATTCTAAAATATTTGATTTGTTTGGGAAATATATGTACGGACACTGTCAATGAATAAGAATAACTTTCACTATTATTGTCATCATTTATGTACTGTAGTGATTTACTCTACCATGATAATGAACGCCATATTTTCAGATTATACGATTCAAAAGTGTGATTAGTATTGAACTATATCAGTTAGAAATAAACACTATGGAACTCTTAATCTTATTGATAAAACAAAACATGAAAAAAAATCAAAAGTTATAATCAAAATAAATCAGAAACAATTAGCTTAATAAATTAGTGTATATATTTTATGAATATTGAATGCTAATACTTTGAACTTAATCGGAACGAGTGAATTAATAAATTGACTGAAAAAAATTCTTATAACTTCGCTCAGACCATCAAACATCGAAAAGGAGGTAAGAATTGCATTTTACAGAATATATTTTTTTCCATTAATTACTTCTTTACCCATCTTAATTAGTGTCAGCTGCTTGTGTTAATGTGTATAATGTATATGCTTTTAGATTGTTAACCTGGTTATAGACTTATAATCTAACGAATGTATTTTAAGTTTCGCTTAAAACTTTGTGCTTCCATGAATTTCAATGAGGAAAATACGATGTAAATATAATTATTTATGGTGTGTCTATTCACAAGGCACAGAATATCATATAGTGTGATTGTAGTACTGAAATAAATTAAAAGAAGAACTACTAGATGAAGAATCGCATTGAAATATAATATTCTATATTGCCTAATATGGTGAATATTTTTCATATTTTATTCATGTGTTGATTTCGATTATATTTGTATAATATATCTGAAAAAATTATTTGCAGTTACATTGGGTAACAAATTACCGGATGCTCACAGTTAGTAGAGAGTGATATTGACCTGAAATCGGATTGGCTATAATGTGTTTAATCAGCTTTAAAATTAATTCAGTAAGTGTAGTTTTCATTCAAACATTATATAATTTGATAATTTTAGATTTCAATGAGAATACCTGCCTGTACCAGCTACATTAAAATATTTCATTTAATTGTTTCTATGCGACTGTATATTCATATATAGTACGTATTAATTTTTTTATTGAAGATTCCTAATTTGATGGTATACTATAAGTATATCGTATTACATATTAATGATTTATATTGTGATGTACAGAATGGTACAATATATTGAAAATGTTTATTACAGTAAGTTCTATCTTCAGTTTTCAATCGTAATGCAACGAAAATACTAATAAGAAACGGTTAAATATGTTTCCAATATACTGTTTCAAACCATTAAAATATTCATACCATTTGCATTAAAAAAAATAAACCCTACCGTTTACATTTAACATTCATTTTACATTGAAATATACATTTCACAAAAAGTATACATTTTGCTTTAAAACATACCTTTGCATTAAACATTCCTTGGCATTAAAATATGCCTTCTACATTAAAACAAGAGAACGAACATTTTATTTCAAACCCTCATTGTATTACAGATTCTCAATCGATAAATCTTAGTTGTCTCCTATATGAGTGCTGAATACCTTCCTGGCAATAGTCTCTACCGCTGCCGTTACTACCCCATATTTCTTTTTAGTTAATGACTTTTAATGATTCATGAAGTTTGTATAAGTGAAATTTGGCATTTGAAAAACAAAAATCCATGTATGCTTTACTTTTAAATGTACTAAAGTTGTTATGGTTCTTTAGGATGTAAAAAAAGTACATCGTGAGGTAAAAAAATGAATAAGGAAATTTGTTTGTTAATGCATTTAATCAGAGCTATACTGAGTTGGCACATTCAAAATTAATTAGATATACTATACATGCATTTGGAAAATAGGTTTTTTCATATTTTTTATATCCATAAGTAATAATTCGGATGTCAAAATACATTAATGAATTCATTCTCTCCACGTTACATAGCATCGAAGACTAAAGATCAAAGTTGGTATTTTGTATTTATCGTTCTATGAAACAGCTTTAGTATTTCAGTAAAAGAAATCCTAATGGAACGAATGAAAACAAATAGAAGGGCCAAATATCATTAGTTTTGGGCCATTGAGAGAAAAAAATAATGAATGCAGGTGTTGCGCTGATGAAATGATTTACTGTTACATTACTTTGAGAGAAATAACTAGCGTAATTTTACTATGATAAATCCCTCTGACAAGACGATACGTCGATAAAATAGGTCAGAAAGAAAATTCTATGAGTTATGAATCGAAATTGGTAGTTTAGTATTTGTAGAAGCGAGACTGAAATTGATGATTAAGTAAGAGTTGAGGTTTATTTAACCTTTTAATTGTATACAAGAGTCAATAAGTGTTATATTAATTATTTTTCAATTTAATTTCCAACACGTCAAAACAAAGAAATAATAATTAATTATTTTCTGTTTACGGTATACATTGAAAATTTCTGGTGTTATAAGAGCTTAAATTAAAGGGTGGGGAGAAAGTTTGGAAGCAATTTTTCAAACATTAATATAATTCTTAAAAATAAGTTCCTAAATAGGTGATAGGGTTTGAACTATAGTAGAGACACTACATTTTTTTTTTTTTCATTGAAACAAATAGCACCCTTTACAGTTGAACAGGGCTGGGGCCTCCCTGATCAAACCTTTACTATTAATTTATTTACAGTAAATTTCGAATGCTATGAGGCCCGGAAAAGCACTAGGCTTCAAGGGCAACCTAATTAAAAAATATATTTAAAAAAAAAACATACACGTATATAACGTACACAACAATTCATATCAATCTTCATAGGAATCAAATAAATTTATATATATTAGACGTGATCTAAAATGAAATGATCTAAAAATGAAAATGAAATTTATAAATAATTAAGTAATTATTATGGTAATGTAATTGCATACATGTTAGTTTTTCAACAAACTTAGATCTAATAACAAATTCTTATTCCAGTAAACTAGCTAACAAATACACTTTTAAATTATGAGAAAATGATCTGACAGTTAAATGAGATTTTAAATTCTCAGGTACAAGGTTCCAAATTTTAACAGTGCAGTAATGAATATGGCCATTAGTTTTTATTCGATTATAACGTGGTAGCAGAAAATTGTGACATCTTCTAGTGGTCCTACCATGCTGCTCAACGAGTGTCTGCAGTTTGTTATACAAATCTCTGTCGAATCCATCTATTTTCAGAGTTTTGAACATATATAAAGTAATTTTTAACTTATATATATCCTTGACTGGTAGAAACTTCATATTAATGAAATGCTGCAAGGTGTGGTCATTATGAAGCATTATGACGTGGCAGTGTTATTTTTTACAAAAATTCAGTCAATTCAAAAATGTCAGACAAAAGAGAAGCCATTATTGCTCTACACCGTGCCGGGAAGTCAGATTCCGTCATTTCAAAGACTCTCTCAATAGCGAGATCGACTGTTTGGAAGTGTGTAAAGCGTTTTAATGAGAGAGGAGACTTGACTGATCGCCCAAGAAGTGGTAGACCAAGCTCACAACGCACCAAACAACTGATAAAATGTGCCCGAGAGAAGATCAGGAGGAACCCGAAAAGGTCAATAAGATTGTTAGCCAAAACAGCTAATGTGAATCCCAGAACAATGAGAAGAGTTGTCAAAGAAGACCTAAAGATGTCCTCTTTCACCCTCCAAAAGAGACAGACTCTGTCAGAAGCTGTAAAGAAAAGGAGATTTTCTTTACACTTCTGAGAGAATTGAAGTCTGGCACGGCTGGTGAAATTGTTTGGTCTGACGAAAATATTTTCACAGTGGAAATGGCTCACAACCGGAGGAAAGACAGAATAATTGGTAAAAGTGCGAAAGACATCCCATACAACCAAAAAACTGTCCACAGAACCATGAAACCTGCTTCAGTAATGGTCTGGGCCGCTGTTTCAGAAACTTGGAGATCTCCTTTAATTTTTGTGGCACAAGGCGCCAAAATCAATGCTAAATGTTATATTGAGAATATTTTGACGCCAATGTTGGAGTCAGCTAAGGATCACTTCGGTAATGACACTCTATGGACATTTCAGCAAGACGGCGCGACTTCACATACTGCAAATGTCACTCGAAACTGGTGCCATGACCATCTTCCACGGTTTTGGTCCAAAGAAATGTGGCCTCCCTGCTCCCCAGATGTTAATCCCATGGACTTTTCGGTATGGTCCATTCTTGAATCAAAGGCCTGTGGTAAATTCCATCTCAGTGTGGATGATTTAAAGCGTTCGCTCCAGAGATCTTGGAAGGAAATTTCACATGAACAGTTGCGTGCCGCAGTAGGAGGAGTTCGGAAGATATTTGAGGCTGTTATTAAAAACAAGGGGGGACATTTTGAATAAATTTATGACTTTTGAATTCTTAAAACCCTTATGTAATAATACATAACTGTAAATTATTAAATATATTTTTCGTTGGATTATAATATGCACTTTCATTTATTTCCAAACTTACGCCCCACCCAGTATTTCATCAATTCAATTTAATTGAGCGAGTACTCTGACAAGTTGTTTGTTATTGTTAATAGCGTAAAGCATACACAGAAAAACCATTACTTAGTCATGCATGAAATTTCAGAGATATATTGGCTCATTGATGGGATAGTTAGAGGGTGAGATTCGTGTTACTTGAAACATATTGGACGTCAATTTTAATTAAAATGTATGCATTTATTGCGAAAAATTTACTTGAATTGATATTATACGAAAAAAACTCCGTTTTTTAATGACAAATGTACTAATAGAATACAAATATTTCTGTTTATAACTTCTCATTAGTAATTTAACATTCGAAAATGTCTTATTTGGTTCATGAATTTCTTGGTTAATATTATTTCCTCACGAAAACATCTCACAATGATTCGTTTTTTGTGAGAATTGTAAACGGGTTAATGAACTCATTCAGAAACACGAAAGTAGAGTACACAAATATAATTTAAGAAATTATAATCAACGGCTATTGAGTGTTGCAATCTTATTCATGTTCAGACGTCTGTAAATTTAAATCAAGAATTATAGAATATTCAGAGGTTACATTCTGGTAGGCAGAATTCATACAAATACTTTATCTTCACTTTTTTAAATGTTCTTTTTTATACAATCAGTTTTGATTAGCTCTGATAACAAAATAGGATAGAATTCAGGACTAATATCAATATTATTTATTATATTCATACTCTGTCGATTGGCTTTTACTGTTATATAGAATAGTATGTTTTCAATTACTCGAAGACCGAGTTTTGAATTGAATTCAGTTTATTCAATACTGAAAAACTGAGGATTTTTTGGAAAAAAATTACTTACTGTTATTGTTATAGAAAGGAATGTGATAAATAAATAAAAAATACTACTGAATGTAACGAAAATTAGCTGTTGTTTCTATCGTATCTTAAAATTTATTCGTTACAACCTCGAAAAAAATGCATTATTAATACCTTGCAAGCCAGCTTAATTTTCATTTAATTGACATCAAATTTGGTACTACAATAAAATACCACAAATTATATCATTATGAAGTGTGCTGAACAGACAGACACTGGCTGATTTAGAAGGGTATTAATTTAGTGTAATGAAGGGCTGATTTACAAGTTTTAATGTATTCTTGTTTTTAATGAGAAAATATTGTCTTTTAAAATACAATAATAATAAAGAAAGTAATTGAGATAGTGTTATAATTTAGGCAAAATGTCATTTTACATTCCTTAAAGTTATTCTTTAAACAGTTTTGAAGATGACGTAGTTCAAGTCAATAAACTGAGATACTCGTTTTTATAAAATTTTATTCAACCCTTACTAGCACAGAGAGTCTTGTATATCGGCGATGGCGTTGCGAATGTTGTTATTGAGATGATGTAGGGATTGTGGGCGATCATTGTAAACGATGGATTTCAGGTAACCCCATAAGAATAAGTCACATGGAGTCAAGTCAAGCGAGCGCGCATGCCAAGGAAGACCGCTCCTCAAGGAAATGAGACGCCAAGAGAAATGATTCCCTCGAAAGTTTGATTGATTCTAGTTGTTGTGTGTGCTGTAACTCCATGATGGATCCACACATCACCAAGGTTTATTTCTTCTAATTTTGGAAAAGAAAACTTGATAGCATCTCTCTGAAACAAGCTGCGGTCACAGTAGCAGCTCGTTCGTCTTCTTCGAAGTAGAGGCAAATAATCGCTGCACTCAAGACCGTAACACGTTCACAATAAAGGGTTTTCTCATGGAGTTCACGTGGATTAGTAGCGCACAAATAATACATGTTCCGCTTGTTCATACAGCAAGTTATGTAAAATTGAGATTCGTCACTAAAGAACACAGGCGCGTCGTCAAGCATGTTGTCACGCATCGATTCACATGCATTTTGGCTGGCACGCCAATCTTGTTCATTCAGCTTCTGCACTACAGCCATTATGTATGGATGGGAACTTAGAAATATGTGAAGAATTCGTCTTAGGTTCAGATCAGATATTCCCATATTAGCTGCATGTTTCCTCGCCGAACGCCGGGATGGTCGGAGGACCGACTATCTCAACATTTCAAAGTTTTCTGGAGTTCTGGCAGTTTGATGACTTCCTGATCATGCTTTCTTCACACTTACATTGATTGGGAGCGTGCCTTCCTGTTCTGTTGCTTGCCGGTCAGGCACACGATCAGCTGGAGGAATATTGAACCTCCCTCGAAAGGCTTGTTGAATTTCAATAATGGAGCGACTGTTGGTGAAGTAGGTATCGCCGGCAAATGCATGTTATGATGTTGCCGACTGAATGGCGGGAGAGGCACAGAGGCTAGAGATTCTGCTATCAAGTTTACCCCCCCTCCCCACCTGACCCGCACATTCGCTTGCCGTAGCCCTCCCCCCCCCCCACTTATTACACACAATGTGGAAAGAAATTTATGGAATACAGAATGAGATTCTGACAAAATTATACGAGTATCTTGATTATTATTATTTTACATCAGCAAGTTTCAGTGCCGCGGCCTTGAAATATTCAACCCTATCTTTCATGCTACCTTAGGGTACCGTAGATTAACGATAGGGCCGACGGAAGCCCACTTGTATTAAGACAATGTGTAAGAAATTTCTAGCACGTACATCAAGTCAATTGTGATGATATACAACAATGTATAGAGAATTGTTATCACATTCAAATAACCCACACACGCACAATCAGCCAGTTGAGTTGGAGCACCTCAACTCCTCCCCAGTTATCGCGCCAAGAAACACACACGCGCACACTGCCCAGAGACTTCCTCATTTCATGTAATATTTGATTGGTCAAGCTTGCATTACAGTATTTTTCGATCAAACAGTAGTCGATCAATATGAAACTCAGTCAACCCGCGTGGCTGAAACATGTTGAACACAACCATACGGCACAAATAATCGACAGGCACTGCCAAGGAAATTCTAGTACGGGAACTATAACAACGTCTCTCAGCTACATTAATAGGTCTGTTTTTCGGTCCACTGCTATAAACGTAGTAATGACAGTAAAGTGATTTGTTATCGTGACGTCATTAAGGCAACAGACTTTGTATCGAAAATTAAGGTCAAGTAGTTTTAATAACTGAATACACCATTACTCTCTTCGTATATTGGCAATAAATAAACATTTTTTCATAATTTAACACTCTTAGATTGTCTTAAATTTGATTTAGAGTGTTGCAGAGATGACGTCACTCACACTTACCGTCTCAATTGTCACTACTATATTCTATATACTGTGAGTCCGTGAATATGCATGTATTAGCAGTGGACTAGACTACAGACGCATATAAACAAAATGTTAGCCGCCTGGGCACTGCACACAGTGCACAGATGCAAGCCAATGCAACCGACACGGTTTCCTGACAGGTTGAGACTGCCAAACAAGAAAAACAGAGTGAATTTGGAAATACGTTTCACATCTTGTGTTATTATTCATGATTGAAATTTCTCAGAAAAATAATTCTATATCCAATAGAGAGAGGACACTTTCAGGTCGAAAGTCATGTAAATGAAATATTAATCGAACACTCTTGAAAGAAGTAATATACATATGAATTTAAAGTGGGCAACTATCTGCCCAACTAAATACGTAGGGGAAGGTTAATGTATTCTATGTCACAGAACATTGAATAAGAAGAAGCTCAGATCGAACGTGTACACAGTCGTAAAAATTAAACCAATCACGTCCACTGATCTCTGACGTTACTATAAACGCTCTCTCGATTACAGCTCATTTTCTTTGCTGGTAGATTGGCAATTAAAAAAAGGAACATTTTTAAATAAAGGGAGCCATATCTACCTACCAAATTATGTACACGATTATTTATAGCCCAGCTACTACGCAGTAATAAACCGAATCTTCTTTGAAACAAACACAAAAAGACACAATTTCGCTGGTACTACGCATTCAAAATAATGGATTTCTGGTACTACGCATTCAAAATAATGGACTTCTAACAGAACTTTTGAAACGAAGCTCTGATTGGCTCTAGTGGAAATAACGTCACTGTAAACGCACTCAAGAGTATTATAATGGGATCGATGCTTATTCTTGTATTCAATGTTCTATAACAAGGACGCGTCGACAAGTGGGCCAGGACAATTCGTCCCTAATGTAATTGGAACCTAATTATTTTTAAAATAAATTTAGAAGTATGAATACTGAAAATCAAGATCAAAATAAGAAAAGTTAAATATGCGCAAGAAGATCAGGAAATTTATCAGGAAAATTTAAAGTTTCCAGGCTGTATTCGAGTTCGTTTTTTATCCGAGTGTACTGTTTTACCTAACTTGAGACCATTGCTACTGTAATAAAGAACTATATGTAATAATTCTTCTGCTGTCACAATTTTTATGGGCTTACTTGTCCTTGGCTAAATATTCTACAAAATTGCTAAAAATTTGGGTGGATGATTGGTCAATATCCAGGAACCATTTGGTTTAATTTTAGGAGCAATCTGAAATCTGATCGAAGTTGAAGGTCAATTCCATTTATAATTCAATAACTATGTCATCTAGTTTTTTAATATACCTTTTGTTTTATAACTAGTTTTTGAAGTATTTCTTTTTCTATAACTAGTCTTTCAATAACTAGTATTTAATTTTTTATAAATATTCTGATTACTTTCCTCTACAACCATTCAAAAACACAGAAATAAAGCATTATTGTGGCCGTATGAGATTCAGCATTATTTTTTTCTGATCTTTGATTTTCCCTTATGACTTTCTCAATTTCTTGTTAGTAGCTAGACGTAATGTCAACTTTTATGCATTCGATGGTGAATCTAATTACGTGATGTCATAGATTATGCATCACATGGAGTGTCTGATATTCATAAAGAAATATACTAACTAACGAGTTAGCAAATGAACTAAACAAATGAGTTTACCGAGATATCAGTGTTTGAATATTTAAGAATTTATGTGACCAGAATAGGTACTTCCGCAGCGACAATTAATTTAATGATGTTTAAATAGAAATATGCAAATATGGATGTAAGGGAGAGATATGGAACAAGAAGAAAATTAAAGGGAATCTTTTCTGAAACTGTCTGAGGAATGTAAGAGAAGGTTGTCTGCGTCCCTTAGGGGAGGATGGTCATCAATGGGATACTGGGAACAATGGGACATGCAGAATAACTTTTAACGAATAACGAAATCTTAGTGGTAAATTAGGCATACTTCAATGCATTCACTCGCATTGCATTCAGCGGTTAGGGTGCAGTCAGCTCTGTGTAAAAGCGAAAACGTGTTTTAGAGGTGGGAAAACTAAATTTTGCATATTTTGTTTCAATTGTTATAAATCTTGTTATTTACCATATAAGCCTACTGCATTTTTCTATAATATTAAGTAATATGTAAAATATGGTCATATGAAAGGATTGCCTTTATACTTATGTAGTTGAGCCGCTATACCCATATGTTTTCAAAATGGCGTCATGGTGATCATTGGGACAGAAAATTTAGTTAACCATGGGACAGTGCCTATTGTCAACCAAACCGTCTAGTTATTCCATATGAATCAATAAATATCTAGTTTTGATACAATAACGTGAACTGTAGCTTCATGGCTTCTTGTAGAGACAGAGCTGAAGCTGTACTTTCGACCATGTTCAAGGTCTTTAGCAATCTTAGGTCATCGCAAAGCACTGCATAGAAAACAAATTTCACTAATAAACGAAAAAGACGCAGCATGATTGCAACTGATACACCAGAGAAAGAAAAGCTTTTTGCTGGTGCCACTAAGGATAAGGCCCTCGAAATCACTTCATAAAGTATCCGCCGTAGATGGCCTGTGAACTATTGTTCTTGGTCTTGTATAGAACTCTTAATCTAACTGATCCATTCGTCTGAAGAACTTAAATCTCTATCGAAAACGTTGGGAATGAAGATTTATGCACTTGTAAAATTCGATGCGATTTCTAAAACGTATTCTGGTAGCCAAAAGCAAAGAAAAGATATATACGAAATATTGATGTTAGGCAAAGATTCAAGTGCAATGTGCTTAATTTTCCAAATGTTCCTGACATGGCTCCGGTGAAGCTAGAGGACATTAACCCTAGTAACCTAGCCATTAAAAGTGCTCAGTAACCTAGTGACTGATCCGTGCGCGCCAGTCCTCACTAAAACTGTTATAAAATCTGAACAAATTGATTTATCGATATTTTTTCTTCATAAAAATGTTCATTTGATATTTACACATGCATTGTTAAATGCAAAAGAATAATTATCAATTTAGAATAAAATTAGCAAACAAAGATTAAAAACAAATATTTCTATGGTTTTCTTACTATTTGCGCAACATTTTCCTTACCCATCAATAAAATCCTTATAACATTTGCAAAAGTGGATAAAACTTGATGAAAATTAAACTGTGGATGGAGAAGAGTTCAAAAATGAAAAATATACAAGGAATGTACATGTACGTTCAATAGTTTCTGAAATATACTAAATTAAATTTTTGTTCCGGTTTTCCCGAGACACCCCATATATTTGATTATATTCTTATAGTATGAGTATTTTGTCATATATCAACTTCTTTTTTGTATAATCGTATGTATTTATGTTGGAAAATAAAAGTTAAAAAAAGACAGCTTCCAAATCGGTTCAAAAATATAATTATTAATAAGTTTTTCATGAGGACTGGTGCGCATGGACCAGTCCCTAGGTTACTAGGGTTAAACTGATATTATATGAACCAACTAAGTGTGGGACAACATAAAGAGATAATTCGAACTTGAAATTTGACCATAACCTCAACAATAAACAAGTTTGATAAACTGTCCCATCGTTCACCAGGGTATGTCCCATTGTTCACCAGTCCTGTTATACAATGTGACAATTTTTTTCTTTAATTTTTTTCTAGTAAACAGAATATGTGATAGCATTCGAGTTAGTTTCATTTTATAAAGGAATATCTATATTAACACATGGATTTTTTACTTTTCATACTTTGCCAATAGTAAATGAAATATCAATCTTTCTGTGTTTTTTGTCCCATTGATGACCATCGACATATGTCCCAAACTGTTTTAATTTAGATCGATCATGTTGTGTCTTTTTCACATTTACCAAGTTAACGATTTATTAACTCCACTTAAAGATTTAGAAAATACCTCTAGGGTTATAATTAACAACTATGAGGTCTTGAATTTTGTACTAGGTTGGCTTTATTTACTCTCACCTCTTCATTTTCCTCTTATATCCGTGAGTGCAGTCACCAGCGCTTAAATATCCCTTACCTCACAATCCTAAGAAAAGTGACTACATTCATGGAGTAGTTCTTTGGAATCCATGAGCATTGTCACTAAAGGTGGTAGGTGACTGTGTTCATTATCCCTAGTAACCAAGGGACTGGTCCATGCGCACCAGTCCTCATGAAAAAATAATGATAATTTTATATTAAACCGATTTGAAAGCTGTCTTTTCATGACTTTTACTTTTCAACATGAACGCATACAATTATACAAAAAAGAAGATGATTAATAACAAGATACTCATATTATGTGCATTTATTCAAATATACAGGGTGTCTCGGAAAAAACCGGAAACCAAATTTAAGTTAGTATATTTCAAAAACTATTGAACCTACACGTACGTTCCTGATATATTTTTCATTGTTGAACCCTTTTCCATCTACAATTAAATTTTTTTTGTAAATGTTATAAGAATTTGATTGATGGGTGGTGGAAATGGCTTTTGCGTATATACACTACGTGCCACACTATTGTGCAGATCACACATTTTGCTGTAAAATGAGTATAACTCATCCAAATCCATTGAAATTTTCAGTAGACACTTGTCCAATACAGATGTAACATGCCAAGAAATTTCAAATGCCTGTGATACTTATTGGTTAATTGACAAGGATTTTTCCTAAAAAGGTATAATTTCAGAGTACCACGCTCTTGTGCAGGAGGATAAAAGTGCTTATATAACGTTCAAAAACAATTTTATTTAACTCAAAAAGTGTTATTTATATGCAGGAGCTACAAGAGTGCAAATTTAATTACTTCGAAAATACAAAATTAATGAATTTATAACAAAAACTGCATTTTAATTATTAATACCCAGTAAAACCTCCCCTCTTGTCAACGACCCTCAAAAGACGTCTATCCATGGAGCTAGTCAACTTATTTATAGTATCTGGTGTTATCTTCTCACAGATTTTCTCAATTTCCCTCCAAAGGTCTTCCTTGTTTGTGAATTGATGTCCTCCCGCATACAACTTTTGTTTTAATATGGACCAGAGGTTTTCAATTGGATTTAAATCCGGTGAGAGGCTGGACCGTCCCATGCTGTAGCTGCATGGGACGGGGCGTTATCATGCATGGAAATAATCTTTTTCTTGAGTGCAGCTGGTTGCCTCTTCAGCCACGGAACAAAATTGTTCTCCAAAAAGCTAATATAATTAGCTGACGTGATTTTAACGCCCTCTGGTACACGGAAGGGTCCCACCAATCTGTCTCCAACTATTCCAGCCCACATCATAACACCTCCTCCTCCTTGTTGACGACGAATCCTCTGAGGACGAGAAGAGCCATGGGCAGTCCATGACTTTGCCCAACCGTCAGGGCCGTCAAGAGTCGCTCGCATCTCATCAGTGAAGAGCACAGTCTGGAAGTCTGTCTTGAGATACTTCTCAGCCCAAGAAACTTTCTCTTTCTTGTGTGACTCCTTCAAAGGAGGCCTGATAACGGGTGAAACATGAGAAGCCATACTTCTCAAGATCCTGCAACGAGTGGTTTTGGGGACTTCCTCCATACCTGCACTCTTGAAAATTTCCCCACTTGTGGCAGTGGAGTTCCTCTTGAGTTCCCTCTTGATCCTGGACAAGTTCCGCCTGGTTGCTACTTTCCATTTACCCTTATCCTTACGAGTGACCTTCCTCATGGGATCATCAATAAATTTCTTCACTGTACGTGGGTCACAACCGATTTCAGTGGAAATAGACTTTGCATCATGTTCCTCAGCCAGCATGGATACTATCTTACTCTTTTCAGAGTCAGAAAGACACGGGCGGCGACTCATTTTCGATACTTAAAAATGTGAGGACAACAAACACAAGAGCGTAGCACGGTTAAATAATGTAAAAATTGATCATACTCGGTTAATAAACAACGGATTACCTTCAAATTTTATACATAACCTCCTAGTGAGGGTTTCCATATTAACGGCAAATTTCATTTTATTTCATTGATTTTTACTCATTTTATTCCAAAATTTGTGATCTGCACAAAAGTGTGGCACGTAGTGTAGTTAGAAAACTTGTGAAATATTTGTTTCTGATCTTTGTTTGTTAATTTTATTTTAAATAGATAATTAATTATTCTTTGGTGTTTATTAATGGATGTGTAAATATCGAATGAAGGTTTTTACGAAGAGAAAATAATGAAATGTCAATTATTTAAGATCTTATAACAGTTTCAGTGAGGACTGGCGCGCACAAACCAGTCAATCGGTTAATGAGCAAACTTTCAAAGGCTAGGTTAGTAGGGTTAAGTCAATTTTCTTACTGACTACTTCTAGTAGTCCTTCACAGACGCTATATAAACCCAAACTAAAAAAAAAAAAAAAAAATTGTAAATTTATTTTTTTCCAGTTATTTTCTCAGTTTCATTAGAAACTCTAAGAAATTAATTAATGATTTTAAGAGATTTATTTTTATAATCATTTGGTAAATTAAATCACTGAAAATGAATAGCAACTAATAAATAGTACAGTATACACTTTTCCTATTTTCAATTTGATTGTGATTTTTCTGGGGTGGGATGTGTATTTAAATCATGGTTCGATCTAATGATTTGGAAGTAGCCACACCAGTAAAAATGACAAAAATATTTGTGTTTCCAAGCGGCTTTAGGGTTAGAATTATTATTTTAGAATAAACATCAAAACATTGAGTTTTGCATTTAAGTAAATACATTTGAAATTAGTTTTATTAAAAATTATTATTTACACTAGTGTTCGTTTACATTCAGATCACACTAAAAATATCTTCAAAATATTATATGAAATATACGATGTAATGATATGAAATTCATCCAACGATAAACCAATGGATGCTTCTTTATTCCCACGATGAAAACTGAGATTCATTAATGAATTGTTGGTTACTTAATGATCAAGTTTTGAATGGTTCCCATTATCAAAAAATAGAAACACGAAAGTGTTTATTCATTTCAACCAAAGTAATTGAAGTCTTCTACTAACTATAATAATAGTTCAAAATAACTAATTTGAAATATAGTGGCCTCTCACGTCAGCGAATTCGATAATCGACGTGAATATAGAATCCTCAGAATACTGTTTGGATAAACCTAACTTCTGATATCCTTAAAGTTAGGTCGCTACATGTTCTGCAAAAACGAAAGATACTTTATGATTAATTTGTTAAGTTCCTGATGATTTTGTGAGTTTGAGAAATAACTCTGGAATGAGGGAGATATTTCACTGAATACATATGCCTTCATTAAAGAAGATTTGCTACAGTATACTATCAAAATCATGGATTTATGTATATGACCAGTAACTTCTTGGTGAAAAAGTTTGACCAAACATTTGTTTCCTGCAAATACTTACTTCTGACTTTACTCCTAAACTATTTTTTTAGTTTTTGATTTCAGCTTATGAAAATATTTTTCATAAGTGATATTTCTTATTCATAATTAAAATTTACATGCAATAGAAATGAAAAATTTAGTTTGGTTATTTTTGAAAATATGAAATAGTATCGACTGTTACAGGTGAGCTGATCATTTTTCACCAATTTGATTCAAATTATTCCTTATTTATATGAGAAAGATGACAAGTAAATCGATAAACGATTCTCAGTGATGTTTACATCGGAAAAATTCTATCTCTGTTATCATTTTTCAGTAAATGGAAGAGAATATTAGGTTTCTTCATTTTCAAACTGTGACATCTGCATTTTCTTCAAATTCAATTTTTCTTGATAATGCTTCTCACTGATGCTTAATTTTGAATTAATTTATTCATTAACAAGTGTAGATTTCAATTTTCATATTTCTCATTGTTTTTTGTCTTAAAAACTGAGTTTTTTAATATGTTTTTTTTATTAGTTTAGTTTCTGACAGGATATCTATATTGTTTCTCTAAAATCTTCAATATTTTTTAATATACTGGAGTGGAATATACCGGTCACCAGTTTCAATGCTTCGCATACATATCTTTATATAATAATTTCAATTATTTCCTTAATTTCCTCAATTATTAGTTTCCTTCTTTATTATAAAAACTTTCGAAAAATGAACTTCAGCAAATTGTTTTAGGAAGTGTTCCTGGAATAAGATTAGATAAATTAATAAATTAGATACGCTACATACAAACAACTGTAATTGTAGTATCTATATAAATAGTTTCACACTATAAATTGCAATCCTATATCTAGGTTGTAAAAGAAGGACCCGTTTTATTAATAATTAGTTGAAATAATTGCACATTTATGTAATTATAAATTAATTTATTATTATATAAAGTATATTTTGACACAGTAGGTCACTGGTAGTCAAGAATATTCTAAAATTATAATAACATTGTTTGTTGTTAAAATATGATTGAGAACTTTGTTGAGTACTGCTCCAAATCTCTAGATTTTCACCGTTTATTTCATATTTAATTTTAATACTTCGTTAGTATTCTCAGTAAGGAAACATGTATATGCATTTAGGAACTCTTTGCCTTGGATGGAGTATAGGGGAAATTTTTATTGGTGAATAAATATAATTTAACTTAACAATTCCTATTTTAACTTTTGCCACTTTAAATTATTAGAAAGGCAAATTTAGATTTATTTTTTTCACTCCATAAAAAAATAATACTATAATATTTTTCTTATTATAGGTTAAATATGTTCCTGTACCAAGACAGAGCGACTAATGTGAGTATTTTACATTAAAATTTAAATTTATTAATCGTTCTAATAATTGGTAATGTTATTTCACATTCTGTGTTATTAATTTAATGACATTTTGACCAGTGAATGATATCAAACTTACCTTCAGATTGCTTACAATGTTATATTCGTATAATCGGGTGACGATGCTTTACTAATGGAACATTTAATATTTTGTTGCTCTTTAAATGAGTACCTATCACCTTATCACCTTTGGCTGAGGATAGGGGAAGGAATAGAATGGGGTAAAAGGGAGGAAGAAATGGAGGAAAAAATGCGAATGTTTTTCAATCAGCATAAAAATGGCTGTAATATTTTTGCCTTTTGCATTTTAATTCAACTTTGTATACATTCATTGCAAAGTTTTTTTAAATATTGTTGTTAGATGATAAATTAAATATTAATTTTCTTGCGACCGAAATATATACAGAAAATATGATTAAAATATGTATTCATTTTTAGTATTATTTCGTATTATTAGAAAATGTAATACATTCTACATTCGATAGTATATTTCAGAATTATCTAAGAAAATATGTATTCTGGACTTGAAGAATCATTATGAAGTATGAGTCAATAAAGTGGGTAAAAAATTAAAATAGTCATAACTTTAACAAGAATCATCGTATTTTCATATTGTTTCATTAACTTTAATGCAGTGTTGTCGAGTAAAAAATAAAAATAAAAATGAACCATGAGATTAACTGGTTTCAATGCTATTCAACATTACATAACTGAATTTGATTTGTACAATGTCGTACATATGAATAATTTAACAATAACTTCAACTTTCTATTATCTAAATGCCATAAATTATGAGCTATACGGTAGAACGTTTGCTAAATGAAGAAACAACTGAATTTTTTTCAAATAAACCAGCCAAATTACACTTGATGTTAAACGAATTTAGCTTTTGTCGTGAGAGAAATTTCTCTCCGTAGAAAATCCAATTACTAACGAAAGAACTTTTTTCGAAGAAAAAAAGTTTCACTTTAATGATGTTCAAAACTATTAAGTTTTTTAAAGTGTTCTGCCAGTAAACTGAACATTGTGTAGAAACTCATACAAAATCATTTGTTATAGAAGATGTCTTTATTTATATATTAATAGAGAACACAATTTTCTGAACATAAGTAGCTATTACTGCGAACATTCAAAATATGTAATTTGGAAATAATCAAATCAAACAAATTGAACATTAATAAGCAATCTTGTTCATGATGTAACACTTCCCAATTATAGTTCATTAATAATAGAATAATAAAAGTTGTATAATCGATTATTAATTGAAGAGAAAATACAGAAACTCTCAAACATTTCTGAATAAATTGTTTAATGTAAGATAAATCTTCTCACCCAAAATGACTACGGAAAAGACTCATAATGTCAGATAGATCCTTTACTCTCTTTTCCTTCTTTTCCTTCCATTCAATTCTGTCTGGATAAACCAATGCCGGAGATTAATCTCGACTTTCAATTAAAATGTATATTTAAAATAAAAACCAAACGAACAAATCTCATGAAATACCAATATTCTTCTTGGAATATATTACTTTACTCCAATAATATTTTGAATAAACGATGTCGCTTTATTTAGGATATCTTTGGTTATTGTAAATCAAGCTGCACAACTTTCTGTCACAACTGTTAGTCGTTTGATCCCTCGAAAGTGACATTTTTCGTTTATATTTATGTTGTTTGTCATCCTCGATGATATGAATTTTCACATTCAATATTTTGAAAATTATATAGAAGACCTCACTTAAATATTTGTTATGTAATTTGAATCTGTTTGTGAAAAATAACTTTATCACTAAAGTGAAGTGGAAACTTCTTGAAACTTCCCTGACAAGAAGGGCTGGAAAAGACACAGGAGAAAATATCAAAGAAAGTGAAACCATCCCACTTGGAATCCATACATAATTTCAAAATTGTTAAAAAAAGTAATAAATATGATATCATGATAATCGAAATTATTTTGTAAAATGGATATAATAAAAAATATTCACTTCATAGAAACAACATTGATTATATGGATTGTTAGGTAATTAATAAATTATTTTATTACCTTTCAATTCAGTTCTCGCTATTAATTAAATACCATGTCAGTTCACTATCTGTTGTTTCAATCTAGTTGTAATACACTCATAACTCTATTTGCATTCCTATGTCATTTCAATTACAACTTGCATATTTACTTATAAAGAATTAATTGTTGATGTTTCAATCAACTTCATTGGTTTATATCAATAGAATCCTGTTGTTTGTAAAAATGATAGAAAGCAATTCGTATCTGTAATATAAAAATAAAAATTGTCATTATAACAGATATGATGATATCTTTAGTTAATGAAATTTATTAAAATTCTGTGATATTACTCCATTTTCAGCTAAAAAACTTATTCTTATTTTATTATGAAAATGTTCTTTATCTTTGGTAATGTTACCTCGTTCGTAATTATTATCTTGTAAAATATCTAATAAATTTACTATAGGTTATAGATATTAGTCATTTATATATAATTGCATAGTTTCCATAATAAATACTTCAGTTATTAAATCACATATTATATTGAATATTTATATCACAATAGAGTAGGGTCGGGAGGGGCGAATCTTGCGCACTAAAAACTTTTGGGTTTTGCAACTTATTTTTTGCAAATAGACGAATAATATTTGACATGAAGAACCGCAATAAGGCCTTCTATACACCATCCAAAGGACAAAAAATTAGCATTTGTATAATCTGAGTTATTGACGAAAGTAGTGCGCAATTGAAATTGTCCTTGATGGGGCGATTCTTGCGCGCGAGAGGGGTGAATATCTGCGCACCCTTTAATTCCTTTCCATAGTGAAAAATAGCAGTATTGAGTGTCTTAATACTTACTATAAAAATAATTTCAATGTGTTTAAAAACATAAACAATCATATGATTCAAATTCAAAACTTGAGACAAACTTTTTTCGACCTGTTTACGTCAAGTTTGTAGAATGTATGTGTGACGTCATGAATGTTGCTTCCTATTCAGGATTAATTTATGCTTGTAATATTAGTTTATCTGAAGTATGACACTATTATATTTACTTATTATGTAACCATAAATATAATAAATAACTAGATGACGGGCACCCATAGAGCGCATACTTTTGCCACCGCTTATAGATGACCTTGAACTTTAACCTGTTCACTCCCAAATTATAAACAAATGATTCCTGAATATTGAAGCATCGTCCCGCCCAATTTCAGACAATTTGGTTGAATTCTTTTGTGTTATAAATGACCTTGACCTTTATTTTTACCTGATTGCTCACAAAATCTAATAAATTGGTTCCTGCATGGATAATTACCAACCGTCGACCAAATTTCAGTTACTTTGATTGAATACATTTTGCGTTATAAGTCAACTTGACCTTTAACCTGACCGCTTCCAAAAACTAACCAAACCGTTCCTAGATATTGACCAATAGTTCCATCAAATTTCAAACAAATTGATTGAAAACTTTTTGAATTATTGAGTTATAAATGACCTTGAGCTTTGACCGGATAACTCCCAAAATTTTACCAGATGGTTCCTGGAGATTAGTCAATCGATCGTCTTACCAAATTCAAAGTAATTTGATCGAAGACTTTTTGAGTTATGTGAGCAACAAGATGACAAACAGAAATATGTCGCCCAAAAGATAACCTTACGCAATCTATGAAAGTAATAATTCTTTTTAGATGTCAAATATAGCATATATAACCAATTTAGCATACATATCTAAAACGTTATTCAAAATACTGTTACACTTAGATATTTTCACTTTATGTCTCTCAAATTACGATCATAAGAATATAGAAGCAAAAGGGTTTTTCGTACATCTATTAGGTTACGTGGAATATTCACTTGCCATTGTAAGGTCGGGAAGATACCCAGGCCAAGAGAGGGTCCATATGTACCAAATCCCCTAGACCTAAAGGTTAGTCGTTGAACTCTTCCAGTCTTTCAATTCTTTCAAGAAAGATAAAAATGTATCAGAATTTGAGAGTATAATGATACTATGAAGGTAGTAAAATTTCATCCAGAGTTGTGTCCCTAGTCTTGTAATAGGTAGAACATTCCACAACAATATTATGAGGTCATGTTTCTGGGCGAAGACCAGATCGTCGGCAAGTATTATTGTTTTACTGTTTTAGGACCAAATGTTCCCAGGATAGAAGAAGAAGTTTCAATCGGGTTATTAACAATAGCTTTTGACATTCTCTTTCAAAGAGGAAGATTTCTTTGGTCTGTCTACAAGAAGGTAGGTTGACCCACCTAATTCCTTTGGTGTTTCTCAAAGACTAACGGTTCAGGTTCTGCGCCAGCAGATCTCTGCTACGTCCTTTTCTATGAAATCATCAGTTTCGTTGTCAATAGTACGCCAAATTTCTTTGCGACAGAATCTTGGCAATTGACGTGATCACCACTCATGTGTCTTGTTTAAGTAGTAAAAAAGTCCACCATCTTGTTGGAAGATGAATGATTGATTTTTGAAGTGTTTTTTTTTCATCAATCCAATAGCTGGAACCACAATACTGTTAAAAGAGGATTGATCTTAGGCCGTTCTCCACGAAAATCAGAGGAGACTCCCAAGTTTTCGAGATAGGGGAAATCTTTGATATCTTCTGATCATGAATATTGAATTGGTTTGGCTTCAATAATGAAGAGTTTCTCGTTAAAAAAATCTATTTCATACCTTGTCGTGTCCGCTTTAAGCTCTCTGAGAAGGACCTTTAATCTCTCAAGTCTATTTTGCTTTTGAAGAAGTGTGAGGACTTAGTGTTCTCTCATTTTGTAGGAAGACAACTGAAGATCCTTCGTGATGATGGTTCTAATTGAAGTCTAGATCACATTCATGTATTTAGCTATATTTAGAAATTTTTTCAAGTATTTCTTCGAATCTTCAACATTGCACAAACCTTCTTAGCCATTTTCTTTATTCGAACAAGTACTCCCACTTCAAGGACAATCCTCAGAAGTGACAAGCTCAATGAAGCTACTATTCACAACATGGTGCAATGTCGATTTGCAACTTTTAAAAGCATAATGATATCAGGGATGGGTTTCCCTGTACGATGGTTTAACCCTGTCATTTTAGACCTGATATTATCGATTTTATTAAAAAGAACCGAATAATAAGATTATATAGTAATTATACTTAATAAAAAAGCAAATGATAAACATGTATAGTGATGTTTGATATGTTTAACTATAAATTTCACAGAAAAGACTTATAAATGACTTTAAATTCACCCTGATTTACAATTTCATATTTCGACCTATTATCTGAAATATATGTGGAATGTGTATGTTTTTAGTTGAAAGTGAAGAAATACAAATATATAGAGAGAGTAATATTAAGCATTAAAAACTGTTTCATGGCCTAGAAATAAATTTCTATAGAATGCGCAATATTCGCCCCGCCATGCAAAATATGGTGGGGCGAATAGTTGCGCAAGGAAAAACTCCGCTAAATGAAATATAAAAAAGTCTAGAACCTTGTAATTTTAACTGAGGCAACTTAAGTCAATGATCATCATGCACTAAAAACTTCAGGTCATTATCTGGGATAAAAAATTTTTTATGACAAATTTATTTTTTAGGGTAATTCGGTAAAATGAATTTTCGACTAGGTACTTTTCATATGGTCTTTAATGTGATTTATTTCAACTATGAATAAATGCCTGTAAGCTGTTTTAATTTTATACAGTGTTACTACATATTTGAGTCGGTCTATGACTATTTTTGTTATTGGGCTAGCACATTCATAGCCCTTTAAACATGTGGTGCGCAAGATTCGCCCCGTGTGCTGCTGCGCGAGATTCGCCCCTCCCGACCCTAATACCTAATACATATAACTAGTAAAAATGAGAAAAATAACTCAAAACATTCCGCATAGAATTATGAGACTAATGAATTTCTATTGAAAAACTCACTTCTATTCATATACGTTTTCTGCTAAATATTTTTTCACATCATATTTAACGCATTGTACATCCACCATTGATATTGATGAATGCACTATTAAATATAGTGGAAGATTGAAGAGTCAGTATATCAATATTACAATTTTTTTAATTAGTGTATTGAAAATTAAAAAAAAAACTGTAGAATAATAATTTTAACTAAGTATAAAATTTATATTATGTGAATTTGTAAGTATTCTTTGAGAAAATTACAGGATGGGGCAAAAAGATTAATTTGAGGTTCACTTCCTATTCTCACAAAGCAGAATAATTATCTGGCTAAAGTTGTGTAGTATTCTAAGAATATCTAAGAAAAATGAAGTAAATTCACTTAATGGAATGGTCGTAGATATTTGAAATTGGTCTTCGAACAAGACAATAAAGTAGTAAAATCAGAACAGGCACACGTAGATCGCTAACCTTCGCTGCCGCTAAATATTTTGTAATTGTTTTATATTTCGGTCACCTTGACATTCGACACAAATGTTCCCAAAATTTTATCAAAGGGATCCTGAAAAATGGCAGGTACTTTTTTTACTTTTTGAGTTAAAGCGAATAAAAAAATACGTAACAAGAATACGAATAAATAAATACAAATTGCAGATCAAAACATAGCCTTCTCCAATTTAGCAAAGGTAAATGTGAAAATAGAATAATGCAGAGAGTTTTTTCTCTTTCTCTGAAAGTACATTAAACCAAGTATGGTCTAACAGGGCTTGATTTTTTATTGATGTGCAGATGTATAAATTAGCATTGATTATTTCTTTTTTATAAATTTAGTTAATCTGTATATTTTTAGATCTCAATAAATTTATCATTACCATTGACATAAGCAAAATCACATATTGCTCTTAAAGTCGATCATCACATTGATTTCTTTTTTCTGATAGTACATCATCTCAGTGACTTTTCTATCTGATAGTGCATCATCACAGTGACTCTTTTATCTAATAGTACATCATCACAGTGACTCTTTTCTCCTATAGTATATCATCACAGTGACTCTTCTCTCTGATAGTACATCATCATCACTGTGACTATTTTCTCTGATAGTACATCATCACAGTGACTCTTTTATCTAATAGTACATCATCACAGTGACTCTTTTCTCCTATAGTATATCATCACAGTGACTCTTCTCTCTGATAGTACATCATCATCACTGTGACTATTTTCTCTGATAGTACATCATCACAATGACTCTTTTCTCTGATAGTACATCATCACAGTGACTCTTCTCTCTGATAGTACATCATCACAGTGACTCTTTTCTCTGATAGAACATCATCACAGTAACTCTTTTTTTCTGAGAGTACATCATCACAGTGACTCTTTTCTCTGATGGTATATCATCACAGTGACTCTTTTCTCTGAGAGTACATAATCACTGTGACTCTTTTCTCTGATAGAACACCATCACAGTGACTCTTCTCTCTGATAGTACATCATAACAGTGATTCTTTTCTCTGATAGTACATCATCACAGTGACTCTTCTCTCTGATAGTATATTATCACTGTAACTCTATCTTTTCTTTAATAGTAGTACATTATCATAGAGACTCTTTTCTCTGATAGTATATTATCACAGTTACTCTTTTTTCTGATAGTGCATAATCACAGGGACTTTTTTCTCTAATAGTACATCATCACAAGACTTTTTCCTCTGGTATTACAATGTACACAAAATATATTCAACCACTTTTTTAAAATATATTCACCAACAGTTATCTCTATTGTTCTGATTTAAAAAAAAAAGGAAATGCAACAAAAAAGAAGTATTTCGTTTAAATTTGCATCGCTGGATTTTGTTGAAGGTATCGATAAACGATCAAACGAGGTTAGCGCCTTCCCTACAAAAATGAAGCAAAACGAATTACATCGATCTTCTGATTCAATTATTTTGCGCTCAAGAACGCATAATATGGTAACTTCACTTAACTGAAATAATTTCCAGGTAACATTTGATTGTTCCCGGGATATTCCCGGGTTATCCCCAGCAATATTCCCCTGATATCCCCTTCATTGTTCCCTGGAATATTCCTATTTTACACTTTTCGCGATTAGGCGATATTCCCTTTTGATATCCAGTGGATCTTTATGGAACATTTTATTATTTATTCCCGGAATCTTCTCTGGATATCATGGGAATAGAAAGGGAATATCAAAACAGTTATCCCCTCATTAACAAGGGAATGAGAATATGAAAGTGAATGGATATTCCCTCGAAATCAATTGGAACAAGAGGGAATAAAAATAAAAATATTCTTGGAATCTTCCCTGGATATCAAGGGAACAGAAAGGGAATATTAAAGAGTTATCCCCTCATTAACAAGGGAATGAAAATATGAAAGTGAATGGATATTCCCTCGATATCAAGGGTAACAAGAGGGAACTAAAACATAAATATTCCCGGAATCTTCCCTGGATATCATGGGAATAGAAAAGGAATATCAAAACAGTTATCCCCTCATTAACAAGGGAATGAAACTGAATGGATATTCCCTCGATATCAAGGGGAAAAAGAGGGAATATTCCCTGAATATTCCTTGGATATCTAGAATAGAGGAAGGATATAAAAATAAGAAAACCAAAATTAATATTTCCTTGCATAAACAACATTTGTACGTGCACATTTGACTTTACATGAATTAGTTGAATGATACATATTGTTATTTACAAATTAAATGGAAATAAATGGAGAAAGACATTAAGTCATGTTTCCGGGTCTCAAACCAGCACCTTGTTGACTTCTGCTTGCGACGATAACCACTCGACTATCCTGGACACAGTAGAAATAGGATTTTTAATGAACTTTATGCAATATGATAACTCAAGTTTATCTTTAGGTTATCATCGATAAATATAGTTTCATATTTCATAGATTATTTCATTTTTTCTTTTATAATAGTTTCTTGTATAATTTTTTTGGGATCAACTATTTTTCACTAATTCCTGGAATATTCCCTCGATATTGTTAGTGAATCAACTAAATTTAAGTAATTCCTAGAATATTCCATCAATATCCTTAGGGTATCAACAAATTTTCTGTAATTGTTTGAATATTCCATCGATATCAATAGGGAATCAACTAATTTTCACTAATTCCTGGTATATTCCCTCGATATCGGGAAGGGATCAACAAGTTTTCATTAATTCTTGGAATATTCCCTTGATGTCATTAGGGGATCAACTAAGTTTCTCTAACTCCTGGAGTATTCCCTTTATATCATTAGGGGATCAAGTAATTTTAATTTTTTCTTGGAATATTTCCTCGATGTCGTTAGTGGGTGAAGTAATTTTCACTAATCCTTGGAATAATCCCTCGATATCATTTGAGGTCACCTAATTATCTCTAATTCCTGGAATATTCCCTCGATATCGATAGGGATAAACTAATTTTCTCTAATTCCTGGAATATTCCCTCGATATCATGAGGGATCAACTAATTTTCACTAATTGCTTGAATATTTCCTCGATATCGTTAGGGGATCAACTAATTTTCACTAATTCCTGGAATATTCTCTCGATTTCGTAGGGGATCAACCAATTTTCACTAATTCCTGGAAAATTCTTTCGATATGTTTAGGGGATCAACTAATTTTCACTAATTTCTTGAATATTCCCTCGATATTGTTAGGGGATCAACTAATTTTCACTAATTCCTGGAATATTCTCTCGATTTCGTTAGAGGATCAACTAATTTTTACTAATTCCTAGAATATTCCCTCGATATCATTAGATGATCAACTCATTTTCACTAATCCCAGAAATATTTCCTCTATATCATTTTACGATAGCGGATAATGAGGGAATATATAGATATCAAGGGAATTTTCCGGGAATATCTCAATGTTACCTGGGTTATGGAAAGCAGAGATCTAAAATAATTATTTATGTGATTACATGGATATGGTACAAAACAAACATTATACACTGAGCCAAATTAATGAGAGCGCATTCTATTATTCATTGCAGCAACTCTTCCAATATTTGTTGATCCGCATCCCCCCAAACAGAAATGCCGTAAATCAAGTGTGGATAAAATAGTAAAAAATTATAACTTTTCAGTACTTCCCCGGGACATAACAGGGCACCCTACGAATTACGCCTACATCACATGATAGTTTCCTAGATAAAACACTGCACTGTTGATTAAAGTTAAGGTGACTAGTGATTATACCCAGGAACTTGAAATTTGGAACAAGAGCTATACGAGACTCGTTCATTATGATATAGGTGAAGCTGAGAGATCCACAGATTTATGAGTAAAGACCAAATAATTAGTTTTATCAGCATTAAGAGAGAGACGGTTTGCATTTAACCACTGACTGACTTTAATCAATTTTTCATGAACATTAACTTACTTAAATAATACTACATCTTTCATCATGTTAACTATTAATTTATAAAAAATATTTGAGAAACACCATCTTTATACTATGTATATTGTATACGCAGAATAGAAGGCCATTTTCTTTTCAAGTTCGTATAAATCGTGGTCAGATGGAATTACAAATTGAAATGAAATATTATTTGAACATTCCTTGTAAATTGTTGAGAGTCCGATAATTACTACTAAATTCATGGAATATTCTCTTGAAATCGTGAACGTATAAGCTAATTTTATGAATTCTTTGAATAATCCTTCGAAATCGTACGAGGAGATCATCTAAATTTCATTAATTCTTGGAATAGTCCTTCGATATCGTGATAGGATGAATAAATTTTCTATTAGTTCCTGGAATATACTTTCGGAATTGTAAGAAGATCAGCTTATTATCTATTTATCTTGGAATATTCCTTCGAAATCGTAATGGAACCAGTCATTTTCATAAATTTCTGGGATATTCCCTCGAAATCGTAAGGGGAACAGCTAATTTTCACAAATTCCGGGGATATTCCCTTGAAATCGTAAGGGAAACAGCTAATTTTTTCTCGGTTCCAGGGCTATTCCTTCAAAATCGTAATGGGATACGCTAATTTCCATAAATTTCTGGGATATTCCCTCGAAATCGTAAAGGGATTACCTAATTTCTACAAATTCCTGGGATATTCCTTCGAAATCGTAAGGGAAACAGATAATTTTCATAAATTCCTGGGATATCCCCTCGAAATCGTAAGGGGAACAGCTGATTTTCAGAAATTCCTGGGATATTACCTTGAAATCGTAAGGAAAACAGCTAATTTTTTCTCGCTTCCAGGGATATTCCCTCGAAATCGTAAGGGGATTACTTAATTTCTACAAATTCCTGTGATATTCCCTCGAAATTGTATGGGATACAGCTGATTTTACTCTGTTCCAGGGTTATTCCCTCGAAATCATGATGAGATACGCTAATCTCCATAAATTCCTGGGATATTCCCTCGAAATCGTAAGGGAATCAGCTAATTTTCATAAATTCCTGGGATATTCCCTCGAATTCATAATGGGAACAGCTAATTTTCACAAATTCCTGGGATATTCCCTTGAAATCGTAAGGGGAACAGTTAATTTTTTCTCGGTTCCAGGGATATTCCCTCGATATCATTTCATGATAGCGGATAATGAGGGAACATCTAAATATCCAGGGAATATTCCAGGGATATTTTAATGTTACCTGGGTTGATTGATCCATATGATAGTGTTAGAAATACCTTTCAAAGATAACTATATACAATTATTCATATCCCCACGTATCTAGAAATACTTCTTATATAATCTATGCAAAGGTAATACTGACGTGATACACGAAAAATATTTAAACACTATTTCATGAAAAATTATATAAGAATCAAAATATAAAGTTTCCGAATTCTTTGTGGAGATTTCTTAGATATACATTTCGTTTAAGTATGTCCAATTACTTTTTAAATTGTAGAAATAGCGATATCAAGAACTAATAAAAAGCTTTCAATATTGTTAAGCAAATAAATCTCTCTAAATTCAATGCCACATTTATCGAAGTTAGCGGTAAAATTCATATCTGATGCAATAAATAAAATTATATCTGGTTTATTTGAGGCTTTTTTCCTATCTCCCCGAACCGAAGTAAATAATAAGCTCAGATCTATCATTTAAAGGGACAGTGGAAGGAAGATTTATAAAATGCGCTAAGACAGCGATATAATGTGGCCTTTCGTCGAATTTTATATCACCATTCTAAAATTGTCTGCTTGCCAAAGAATATATGAAAGAATGATTCAAGAAATTGAATTATAATTATTATTATTTCGTTAACACTGGTGTTTTGACAATATCAGTGTATAAAGAAAATAACATTCACTGTAACTTTTTGAAGAGTGCAATTTTTTCAGATTGTTAGTTTCTATGGTTGTTTCTATGGTAAGGAAACATATATTATTATTATTATTCGTGTCAATTTACTGGTTTAATTTTTCTTTGTGAAGCAGACGGGGAGACAAGAGTTGGATATATGGGAAAAATTGAATTCGGACGAATATATTCATATGGTAATTGAAATGTCAAAATCACTAGTACTATAAAGTTCAATCAAATATTTTGACACATCACTCTATTTTGCATTCAACTGGACTATTACTCGATAAACCAAATATATAGCCAAATCTCAATACAATGAATTCCAAAATTATTATTCTTTGGTTGATTGTTTTTATCTTTAATTTATCCAAAGTGCAATAATGATTTTCAATTCTTAATTATTATTAGATCCTTTTTAGCGTTATTTAGTATTTCAAATATATATTTCTAAGTTAATAATCTGAGTTTATGAAAATGATTTCCTTCACTATCTGTACCCAGTCAGAAAAATAAGGTTGTATTAGGAGTGGCTATGGTTGGCGAGGTTATATTATAGGAGATTATGAGCGGCATCCCCGCCAATTCAAAGAATATAGGTGATTATGAGCGGCATCCTCGCTCATAAAATATAGGCGGGATCTGCAACCATAAATCGACCATAATATAATCGGACTGCCCGCCTATAAAATAAATCATAAATATTATAGGAGATTATGAGCGGCATCCCCGCCCAAGAAAATATAAGCGGCATCGCAACCATAATCAACCATAATAGTTACAGTTGCGCTTCCCGCTTATAGTTGAAAATATATATTTTACATTATTTTGAATATGCATACAATATACTATACCTACCTATATCAAGGTAAGATCGAAGTAGTAGGTTTGTTATATGTAGTTTGAAATATAGTAATTCTCTTCTGAGCGCAATTCCAAACTTTTTTTGTAGTACATAGGTACCACTTTCTATAACTGTTACACATGAATATTTTGAGCATATCTCCCTATAGCTTGGCTGCTGAGTACCTGTATACCAATCAAGCAAGCATGTTTATTGATTTAACTATATAGGCACTTAAATATAAAAGCATTATGTATTAAGAACTTTATGCAATATTTATACCATAATAATTCAGGAAGCATAAACTAGTAACGCGAAATTGAAGCAATAATTTCACATTGTAAATTTTTGGTAAATTAATTTCATGTTTCGATGATATGACTATTTCTAAATTTTCCAAATCGATAATTTCATAATTTTCATTTTTAACATATATAATATATTGATTAAGAAATTGCGTATTTCATTGTATTCTGTTTATTTAGATGTGTTAATTAATGTGTCGATTAATTTGCTTAAAACGGATATTTCAAATTAATTTTAATTTAGATTAATCCTATTTTAAAATTTAAATTTATCATTTCGGCAATAATTTGTCTCAATATAGAAGTTAATGCCTCGTAGATGGAACTACGAACGAAAAACAAATCTTACATAATTTTTCAATATACGATTAAATTGTTATCTAGCCGCATTTACACACCCATGCATGCATGATGCATACGAATAACCAAGTCAGCCACTCATATCTGTGCCCGATAGGAACTGATCAACCATCTCACTTTTTCTTACCACTTTAAACACCTATAAGTATGATAATTGAAATTATATGAAGTTTGAGAACCCTCCACATATCAGCTAATTAATTAGCTGGGTGGTGGTATTATTCTTCATCAAGACATTTAATAATTTAGGTGGCCTCCTACCAATTATTTTATTCTGAAAATAAGAAAATTAGGTACAGTTGATGATCATATGCCAATATTGATCATATCATCATATGAAAAATAAAACTGTCAGATTTACATTACTGATAATTGCTCTTATTACGTAGCTACTTGGTTAATTATTTTTCTGTTATATAGTTTCCTTTTTCAAATTAAAAATATGATGTTGGTAGTCCTGTTGGGTGTTGGCAGCCTGATTGCAGTGACGTTGCAAATTCTCGCAAGCCAAAGTTTTCCAGGTTTGAGGGTTTGAGGAATCCTGATTCCTGACTAGGAATGGTGCAAATACATAGCTTTTAACTAAGTAATCTTCGATCAATCATCTAATTATTGAACTGTTTGAGCAAATATTGAAAACGAAGCTAAGTTAGGCTAGGTAGTACCTTATGGAAGAAGAAACTGTTGTTAACGGTAAGTTTTCTTAAGTTGCTTTAAGCATCCAGGTGCATCTTTTAAAGGTAGGTACTAGATATCTGTCAATTTCATTGAATTTACAGCAGAATATTGGTCGGTTAGTAACAGGCTAACAGCTAACTTGAAAGGTAGGAAGTACCTACCTACTTATTTTAACTAGGGCAAATAAAAAACCTAGATATTAGGGTCCCCTTTAATTTCAGATTGCGACTCTCTCAAGAAAGTTTCTAAAACCTTCTGAATCAAATTTTCATTGAAATGTTACATACCATTTATACCAAAAGATGTGCAATAGCTATAGCCTATAGGTAGGCTATACAGCCTACTGGCAATTTGGCAAATGCAATAAATTATTAGGTACCTAGGTTGGTACCTAATATAAATGATACCTAATATTAATTTGAAGCTATGATGTTTACCTTTGAGGCCGCAGTTAGCCGTTAGGTACTGTCATTGAATTACCTAGTAGCTAGTGTGCCAGAATTTAACTAGTTAGGCACTTCATCCTAACTACCTAATTAGTTTAACTTCTCTTCACTTCCTCTAAGCTCTAAGTAAAATAGGTAGGTATGTACCTAGTTTGGTTCATAAACTTTCAAACCATCTCCAAAAGACCAAAACCATCTCAAACCATCTCCTATGTAAGTTAAAGCAAATTATTCAATTAATTGGCTTAGATTTTTTATTTTTTAAAGGTGAAAACTCATATAAGTATGTCTAATTGGCTTAAAATTTTGAATTAATTCCTATGTTTCCATGTTAATTTTGGCTTGAGGCTTGAAATCTTAAAATATGAGCCAAATTGGCTTTGCTCAGAATTTTTGTGAAATTTTGGCTCCAAAGTTGGCTTACAATTTTCCAGCCTCTGAAACATGGCATAGTACCTACCTAATTATCAGTTACCATTAATTAATTTAATTTAGCTAAGGGAGATTCTGAATCTGCTACGGAGAGCATAAGAGTACCTACTTAAGTTCTAACTCTCTCGACTTAAAATCTCTGCGAGTCAGAAGACGCATTATGCAAAGTGGCCACAAAGTTACAAACTCGCCAATATATTTTAATATTGATGAGTAATGACATAGGTATACTCAAGTACCTAGCATTTCCTATGTGTGCAACTTTTAGTTTTTTAATTTTGAATTTCATCCTTGGTATTGTTGTTACCTAACTAGTTTGGCTCCGCTGCCTATGAAGCTATGGTAAGTTCACCAAGAAAAGTGATATTTCAAATTGTTGACATAAGAAACACTCAGTCAGCCTGGCTCTGCAGTTGTAACTGCTTTTAAACAGCATTTTTTCTAGGTAACAATAAAGCATGGCTTGCTCATTATTTTCCTGAAGAGTTTGACAATCATTTTGGGCCCTTAATTGCATATTATTTTCTCCTATACTGCTATGTTATTTTGGAGAGAAATCATAATAATTAGATTTATGGGAAAGAAATTTTTTCTTATTTGGAGATAACTATTAAAATGGAGAGTTCTTGATCCATAATATTTCATTTGGCCATTTGTTTTTCTAATTCTTTAAAAAAAAGATAAATTTATGCAAGAGAATCAAATTATTACAAATTCTTTACAAAATAGCCAGACTCCAGAAACTTTCAAGTGTTAACAGTAACTCTTTTTCTAAATTTTCTTGTAAATGTTAATACATTTCTATGGTTTATTAATTAATAATACATTGCAATTCTTTCAAAGATAAATTAAAATAACTATTTATTTATTGAATAGCTAGATACAAATAAATTTTGAATCTCATGCTATTGGTATGGAAATAGTTATGACAATTTTATGTAATTTAATTCAAAATATTTTCTTTACAGTGATTCAAGTTGTGAATGGTGGTACAATGAGGAAATTGTTCAGTTAAAAACCAATGTTGCCAAATTGGAAAAATGGATGGTTCATCCAAAATCTTCATACCTGCCAACCCTGTGGAAGAGTTAGACAGTTTGTCTAAAAACAGCTCTCTGGTACTTATTAATTAAAAACAAATTGGATTCCATGAAATAACTACTAACATAAATATTATCTAGGCATGAGATAATCATACCATTTATCTTTTTCAGATCTCTATTCTCAATCTTATTCCTTTTAAAGTCTGGGTCACTGCAAATCATTGAGAGATAACTGATGGAAAAAACAATGCCTGAAAGACTGGCCCTCCAATTCTCTCTGACTGGGTTTGGAAAATGGAGAATTTCCTGTAGTAAATTAATCTTCAGAGATCATAAGATCTTAAAATTTGTGTTAGGTTAGTATGAATGAATGTTACCAACTTATTTGTCCATCTAAACTTCTAAAGTATGTGATTGTTCAAACATTTTACACAGATATCAGTAATAAGAATTGACGTTTTTCAAATTATGTATTGCACTTTCCAGGTACTATCAAATCTACACACATATGCATCTTCTAAAGAAGAAAAATAAATCCCCGCCGATCAGGAGTTTATGATTGGGAAGGTGGCAGGAAGTTGAATGTGTACACTACAATGTAAGTTCTCGAATGAACTAATTTTCATTGAGAACTACAAACGAAATGAAAATTTGCCTATATAGGCCGAATAGCTAATCTATAAAATTTTCATTTTACACCTAATAAATAAATAGATGAATAAATAAATACACTTAATAAATTTTCTTGCCAGATATGTAACACAACATTTCCAAAATGATTACAAACTATTACATTTTTTGTAATTAGCAAATATTGTTTTTCATCTGACAATCTTATTTCAGCTTCTTCTCTTGTTCCTGAATCTGCAATTCACTCTGGTGCTGTGACTGCAATTCACTCTGGTGATGTCACTGCAATTCACTCTGGTGCTGCCACTGCAATTCACTCTGGTGCTGCCACTGCAATTCACTCTGGTGCTGCCACTGCAATTCACTCTGGTGCTGTGACTGCAATTCACTCTGGTGCTGTTACTGCAATTCACTCTGGTGCTGCCACTGCAATTCACTCTGGTGCTGCCACTGCAATTCACTCTGGTGCTGTGACTGCAATTCACGCTGGTGCTGCCACTGCAATTCACTCTGGTGCTGTGACTGCAATTCACTCTGGTGTTGCCACTGCAATTCACTCTGGTGCTGCCACTGCAATTCACTCTGGTGCTGCCACTGCAATTCACTCTGGTGCTGTGACTGCAATTCATTCTGGTGATGTCAGTGCAATTCACTCTGTGTCACGGTGGATACCCTGATGGTATTGTTAGAACTCTGTTTTGTCCATGTAGCTAACTTCTCCCCTAGTTAGCTACATGGTAGGATTCTTTACAGCCCTACCTACCATTTTTTCTGAAGTGAATTTAAATAATATGTATAATTCATATGTAAGTAACAGGTTGAAATTCAGTTATGATACTAGGTTGTTGGTAGGCTTTTCAAATCTCATGTAGAATATTGTACCTTTTTTATGTGGTTGAGGGTGGGGGTCTGATAATCAGACTAGGGGTTTTTGTAAACATTTTTGCCGGTCACCCAACTTGTTATCACGATGCTATCTTCTGGGTAGGCCTTCTTTTTGTTATATTGTAGTTTTTTTAATTTAGCGTCTATTTGTATCTCTCCTCTTCCTTCTGCTTTGCTATTTCGATGGGTAAACAGACTGACTGTGTAGGTCTCTTATCCATGGGTAAGCAGACTGACAGTTTAGGTCTCTTATCCATGGGTAAGCAGACTGACTGTGTAGGTCTCTTTTCCATGGGTAAGCAGACTGACTGTGTAGGTCTCTTATCCATGAGTAAGAAGACTGACTGTGTAGATCTCTTATCCATGGGTAAGCAGACTGACTTTGTAGGTCTCTTATCCATGGGTAAGCAGACTGCCAGTTTAGGTCTCTTATCCATGGGTAAGCAGACTGACTGTGTAGGTCTCTTATCCATGGGTAAGCAGACTGACAGTTTAGGTCTCTTATCCATGGGTAAGCAGACTGACTGTGTAGGTCTTTTATCCATGGGTAAGCAGACTGACTGTGTAGGTCTCTTATCCATGGGTAAGAAGACTGACTGTGTAGATCTCTTATCCATGGGTAAGCAGACTGACTGTGTAGGTCTCTTATCCATGGGTAAGCAGACTGACAGTTTAGGTCTCTTATCCATGGGTAAGCAGACTGACTGTGTAGGTCTCTTATCCATGGGTAAGCAGACTGACTGTGTAGGTCTTAAGTCTAACCCATGGATGTCTATTTTTGTGGCATTT